>OX457079.1:25341026-25941026 GCA_949752815.1 Conops quadrifasciatus | reverse complement strand
TGACCGGTTAATTACTTTTTAATAAGACATTTTCATTGAAGCGCCGAATGACGTAGAAGTCTTTGACTTTGACTTTGCCTTTGCCTTTGATTTCCTGAGAAAATTTGTTATTGTTATTTTTAATTGTAAAAATAAATCTACGATAGGAAGTAAATATATTGTGAAATAATGATACGTAGTTACGGTTCATGACTTCTTACTTGAGAGTTTGTGACTACGTAGATAATCTTTTTCGAGTCTACTGTTTGCTCGCCTACGTCTAAAGTATCTTCCACTTCTATTGTTATTGTAATTGTTGTTGTTTTTCTTTGTTTTTGACTGTTATTGTTCTGTTTTTCTTTTTTATATTAGTTGTGTTGTTGTTGTTTTTTTGTGATGGTGGTAGTGGTGGCAGTTGTGGTGTTGGGATTGCTGTTGTTGTTGTTGTGTTTTCTGTTCTGTTCTGTTCTGTTGTTGTTCTGTTGTTATTATTATTATAGTTGTTGCTGTTTTTGTTGTGTGGTTATTGTTCCTATTTTGGCTGTTTTAGCTTCTGTCCTTCAATGCTGACGGTGATGATGATGTTGTCGTTGATTTGTTGTTGATTTTATTGTTGCTATTATTATTATTATTATTATTATTATTATTATTATTATTATTATTATTATTATTATTATTATTATTATTATTATTATTATTATTATTATTATTATTATTATTATTATTATTATTATTATTATTATTATTATTATTATTATTATTATTATTATTATTATTGTTATTATTATTATTATTATTATTATTATTATTATTATTATTATTATTATTATTATTATTATTATTATTATTATTATTATTATTATTATTATTATTATTATTATTATTATTATTATTATTATTATTATTATTATTATTATTATTATTATTATTATTATTATTATTATTATTATTATTATTATTATTATTATTATTATTATTATTATTATTATTATTATTATTATTATTATTATTATTATTATTGTTATTATCATTATTATTATTATTATTATTATTATTATTATTATTATTATTATTATTATCATTATTATTATTATTATTATTATTATTATTATTATTATTATTATTATTATTATTATTATTATTATTATTATTATTATTATTATTATTATTATTATTATTATTATTATTATTATTATTATTATTATTATTATTATTATTATTATTATTATTATTATTATTATTATTATTATTATTATTATTATTATTATTATTATTATTATTATTATTATTATTATTATTATTATTATTATTATTATTATTATTATTATTATTATTATTATTATTATTATTATTATTATTATTATTATTATTATTATTATTATTATTATTATTATTATTATTATTATTATTATTATTATTATTATTATTATTATTATTATTATTATTATTATTATTATTATTATTATTATTATTATTATTATTATTATTATTATTATTATTATTATTATTATTATTATTATTATTATTATTATTATTATTATTATTATTATTATTATTATTATTATTATTATTATTATTATTATTATTATTATTATTATTATTATTATTATTATTATTATTATTATTATTATTATTATTATTATTATTATTATTATTATTATTATTATTATTATTATTATTATTATTATTATTATTATTATTATTATTATTATTATTATTATTATTATTATTATTATTATTATTATTATTATTATTATTATTATTATTATTATTATTATTATTATTATTATTATTATTATTATTATTATTATTATTATTATTATTATTATTATTATTATTATTATTATTATTATTATTATTATTATTATTATTATTATTATTATTATTATTATTATTATTATTATTATTATTATTATTATTATTATTATTATTATTATTATTATTATTATTATTATTATTATTATTATTATTATTATTATTATTATTATTATTATTATTATTATTATTATTATTATTATTATTATTATTATTATTATTATTATTATTATTATTATTATTATTATTATTATTATTATTATTATTATTATTATTATTATTATTATTATTATTATTATTATTATTATTATTATTATTATTATTATTATTATTATTATTATTATTATTATTATTATTATTATTATTATTATTATTATTATTATTATTATTATTATTATTATTATTATTATTATTATTATTATTATTATTATTATTATTATTATTATTATTATTATTGCAGTCACTATTAAGGCATCACTATTCGTATCATTTCTGATGATGACGATGATGATGATGATGGCACTTGGCCCTTATAAGAACCGATGATATTCGTACTAACGCGAAAATCACTTTACATTGGCATAATATATCAATTTATACGTATCGTAGGTACATACACGTATGTATGTATTTTGTGTATGTACCTGCATACACATACAAGATGCTTTTACAATGATATTACAGAACAACATCATCATCTTTCTGAGAAACTGAATGCCTGAAATCTCCAAACTGGCAAATGCTTCTTCTTCTTCTACTATTTTATCAACCCATCGCCCCCGCGTCCGAGCGGTTGGGTCACCATTCATTCGGTAATAGATTGCTTAATTGATTAAATTATGGCGCAACAAAGTTCGAATAAAATAGATATGGCCTCAGCAAGCAAAATACTTAGCATCATCGACATCACCGGATTGTGTAAATAATGAAATTCATAAGACTTTAGGTTCCTCAACATGTCCTTTTCAATTGAATTTACTAAATTATTTAAGTTAATCTAATTTTATTCTATCTCATAATATTTTCTACCAATTCATTCATTGAAAAACTTGTTGGTCCCGAATTCTACCATACAAATTTCGTAAATTTTGTGAGTTAATTCATATTTTTTTGGGAGTTAATTCATTTTTATTGGCAGTTAATTTATATTTGAAAAAATTTGGGAGTTAATTCATTTAAATTGAGAGTTTATTAATTTTTTTTGGGAATTAATTGATTTTTTTGGGAGTTATTTCATATTTTGAAAAAGTTGGGGGGTAACTCATATTTTCATTGAGAGTTAATTCATTTAAATTGGGAATTAATTCATATTTTTAAAAAGTTGGGAAAATATTCATTTTTTTTTTTTATTTTTCTGGGAATTCATTGGGAGTTAATTCGTAGCGCCGTACGATTTTAGTAAATCGATCTATTTCTCTCTCTCTCTCAGTAACGTTGACTACGTTTAGCGCCAATCAAATGTCGCTTCGCAGCAACTCGAAAATACTCGCTGTTCGTAAAACCAGCAGCAGCGATGTAACGCTGCTTAACGAGTACGAGAACTGTGTGTTGTACTCGTTACGTACATAGATTGAAAAATCAGTCTATCCTGTCTCGTAGATTTTATTTTCATGGCAATTTACTTTACATGGCGGTTGCTTTTTTCAGTTTTATTATGTCTGGTTTTGTTTGTTTTTTTTTTTTTTATTTAGAATTTTTGCATAGTAGCGGCGTTTTACTTGTTTTCGAGTTAAGTCTGTTGCAGCGCCTCCGGTTGTCTCTCTCTCTTAGAGGATTTGATTGTTTTGAACTGCATAACATTTTACTATGTTTTGATGGATCTCGACCGATCAATCGGTCAATCATCAAGCGGGCGAGTTAACACTGCCAGTTTAAATAAAAAAATAAGAAATACGACAAAAATGTAACAACAAAAGAGGCGGGGAGGAGGAGGCGGGTAAGAGACAAAATATGGAAAAATAATTCAATTTAATACACTTGAACATTTCTTTGTCGGTGGTCGCTAGTCGCGTTATTGATGGAAAAAGGAAATTCGAAAAATTTGACTTTGCTTCAGACAGATCCTTTTTGAAGTGCTTCCAGACTGCGTCTTTTTATATTGTTTTTTTCAACATTGTTTTTTCTACTTATATTTACATTGTCTACTATAGACAAATTTCGGCTTCTTTCATAATTTTCAACCTTCAATAAACAAAGCTTTGACATAAAAAAACAAAAATTCAAGTTTGAAAAAGTTAATAAATGAATAGTTAATAAAAGAGACACTTGTCCTCTCCTTGACAATTGTTATTGCCAAAAAAAACTCAGACGCAATCTAGTCTACCGTCTATAAAAATTGAAAAAAAAAGAATAACTTCTCCAGTTTTGAAGATCTCATGGGTCTACGACGACAACGACAACGGTCGCCGTTTGCATAAAGCAAAAAACCATTACATTTCAAAGTCAAAAGCAACGAGACGAGACGAACCAAAGCACTTAAGGGAATACACCATATTCTATTTGATTATCGTTCTATGATATTCCAAGGCTGATTTATTATTCCCGAACCAAAATGATTCTCGTATTTTATCTAACGAAAATAAATTCGAATGTCAAATTATTAGAATATGTATATTTTTTTTCTTTATGAATTACGGATGGCTGTTGAAAGGTAGATAAAAAAAAATTACAATAAAATCTGAAAATGTTAAAAATGTTTCAATTCTTATTTCATGCAAACGAAAAGAAAAACATATTTCTTTTTTCCTTTTAAAATTATATGTTAATGTTTATATTTCTAAAAGGATAAAGAAAATTATCTTAAACTATTAATTTTGATAGGTGAAGATGAAGAAAGATTACAAAGATACAATAGTTTTAATTATTCACACCAGAAAATATACCATCTAAAGCCTAAAGTGAACTTTAGCAGATATCTCGAAGATTAAGATGATAAGAAAGGTGATGGTTTTTCCCTTTTCTTTACTAGTTTTTTCTCTTTTGCGAGACATTCTGTAATATATTCGCATTAGTAAGTCACCAAACTAATAATTAGACAAAACATATTAATTAGACTGAAATAATTGACCTCACAAAGAATTCGTTTTTGACCTTATTAACCTTAGACCAACGAACTAAGAAGTTTATATACTTTATACTTTTTTACTTTATATTCTTCTCTTCTAAAGTTAAGGCAGACCTTCTTCCTTAACTTCGGTAAAGTTAAAGTTAAAGAGCTATAGTCAAACTTCTAACAACATTTGTCACCATTTTTATACTTAAAAACTAGTTGTCATTGTTAATTTGTAGAAAATAAACCATCTAAAGCCTAGAATGGACTTTAGCGGATATCTCGGAGACTAAAGATGATAAGAGAGGTGATGACTTTTCTGATTTTTCTAACTTTTTCTCTTTTGCGATACATTCTGTAATATATTCGCATTTGTTAGTCACCAAACTATTAATTAGACAGAATAAACATATTAATATTAGAATATTAACAATTTAGACAGAATAAATTGACCTTATAAAGAATTCTTTTATGACCTTATTAACCTTAGAGCACAGAACTAAGAAATTTATATACTTTATACTTTTCCACTTTATATTCTTCTCTTCTAAAGTTAAGGACTGACAGGTCCGTCGGTAAAGTTAAAGTTGAAGTTAGAGAACTAAGGTTCACTATAGTCAAACTTCTAACAACATTTGTCACCATTTTAAACTTAGCAACTAGTTGGAATTGTTAATTTGTGTTTGTGATTGACAACAGAGATCCTTAATATTGTTGTTGATTTTGTTTTTATTTTCATTATTTCTATTGTTATTGCTCTTGTTGTTATTGTGGTTCTTATTCCTGTTCTCATTCTTATTGTATTTACATCTTCCAACCTCTTTCGATGCAATGAAAGTATTGTAAAGTATTGTATACTTGCTGATGTTTTCACAAGTTACAATCATTTCTTCAATTCTACAACACTACGAATATTGTATGGTTACAAAATTGAAAACAAAATTAGGTTAATTTAGTCGTAAACTTTTTTGCTGTTACGAAATGTTTGGTAAGTTACGAGTATTTGCCTGTTAAGACTGGTCTAATTGTTTGAAAGCACGATAACTAGTTTGGCTTGTTGTTGCGCTTAAAGTTGTATCGCCCTCTCGTCTCACGACCTACCCCAACGGTCGTGAGTGGATCGACTGGGGAGTATGACCCCCTTTCAACACAATTTCTTTATGTTTTCGAAAGTTATGTATACTGAAAACTGGAAGCGTGGTTTTTGTAAATGATGATGCTTGCGAAAGAAATTGAAAGGAGTGGCATTAGAATAAGGGCTGTTGCCAAGCCTACGCCTTCATACATACTCCTCCAAACATTTACTGCATAAATTAATGAATGGATAAATCATTTCGTTCACCATTAGTTTTTTCATAGCTAAAAAGGGCCAGACAAACGCACAAAAGGATAGACAGCTTGACAGACAGAGGCGCAGACTGCGGAGCCACAGACAAACCCAATTTATTGACCAACAAAAATTTGTTAATCAAACAGTTCTCAATGCTAGAAGTGTATTTCGTCAATACTTAAATTTTATAGAAAATTCCTTCTAAATCAAAAACCGACGAAGAGAAACGGGTTAAATCAAGAATTCTGCGGAATGATGCGAGCACATTTTCTACAACTTCTCTGTTATTGTACGATATTTATTGAGAACCTCGTTAAGCAAACAAACAATTTATGTTCTGCCATCACGTGACCAGACTATGCCGCGAATGCAACATACCACGTACGATAATAACTGTTGCTGAAAGGTGACAGAAATTGTTGCATGCAACATGCAAGCAACCACCTGCTGATGCTGATGTTGATGCATGCCCTCCGCACTAGAAGCGCACACATACACACACCAAGTCGTCGGTCTTGGTTGATCGTTCGGTTGGTCTCAATAAAGGTTGAGGAAAGACAAAGAAGAAGAACAAGACTAAAAAAACACCGACAAAACTAATAAATAACCTTAAGATTAAAAATATTTAGCTTGAAATAAATCTCAATGAAAACAGGAAAAAAGAAGAAGAAGAAGAAGAAAAACAAACGACTTGCATAGTGGAAGGGGGGCAGTGGGCGAAGTGGTAACCAAGTAAACAGAAATTTGTTCCGGCAAAGGAATGTGAAATTTTAGCCTTTATTATTTTTAAGTGTAAATGTAAGTGTAAGTGTAAGTGTTGGTTTTTGTTATGCTGTTGCATTTTTTGTTGTAGTTGCTATTGCAATTGGGTTTTTTGCATTTGTTGTTGCAATTTTGTGTGCTTTTACTTAATGCAAGCTTGTTTTTATTCACAAAAGACGAACAATATACATATGAATATATTAGATTGTCGGTAAAGTCATGACGCACTCTTTCTATATTTTTGTAATGAACACAGATTAATCCACAATATGCTTGTTTAATGACCTTTCTCAATCTTTCTACCAGCTTCATAATTGTTCATCCTTAAAGCAATTCATTCATTCTTTCATTATTTTTTATTAATTCTATTTTCTTATTAAAAACCTGAACCAAGTGCCAATTTGTAGCCTTTTCTTAATTCATACAGATAAGGAATTTATTGAAATCGAAACAGGTGGGTGGTTATCTGTTGGCATAAGATCAAGCCGATATGACAAATGATGGTCATTCCATCAAAGCTTCTTATGTTTGTTATCAGGCCATCAAACATATGTATGGCCATCAAACTTATGGCCATCAAACTTATGTATGGCCTTTTAAGTTTTAACCAAATATAATTAAACATAATGCATTTACATAATAACAAAACTTTTTTATTTGTAATTTTAAAACACGTTTGAAAAAGTACTTTTCCAATTTTTGAGTGAAAATTTTGAACCGAAAAGATGAAATTTCAGGATTTCTACCTTGAAGAAATTGAAAGGGTTTAAAAATTAAACCGAAATTTTCGATCGCCTAGAAAATCCAAATTAGTCGTACATAGAATGTGACACCTTATTGCCCAATCACACTGAGGAGAAGATAATCTTTCTGTGGTGCTTTCGTTATTATTTCAGGCGGATAACTTTTCACAAATTGAACACACAAATTTAACAACAATTTAATGTAACATGTTGTTTTTTCTTTTACATGGTGGTTAAACAGTAAAATATGGCAAAAATTAACAGTTTGGGTTTCTCTAAATTATGAGTTTTGTTGGTCTTCTTCTGCTGCGTTTTTTAAGTAAGCCGTAAAAGTTTAATTCGCTCTGATGCGATGCAATGTCATCGATTAAGCAAATTAGTCATGACTTTTCCGAAACCCAATAAATAACAAAGCGTAATTTACAACAACAACAACAAGTATTTTTTCTTTTAGATTAACAACGTAGGTATATATAGTAAAAATGTACTTATATTGTATTCATAATCGTTAATGCGAATATGATGATAAAATAAAAGGTTTCAGAATTCTTTTTTTTTTTGTGTTTACTTTGTACATTTGACGACTATGAAACATTGTGGTTATTGTATGTTGTTGGTTTTTTATTTTTATTACGTTTAATTTATTAACATTTATTGAATCCTGAGGATTTTTATTTTCTAAAGATGGAGAACTTGTACTTAAAAATGTTTGACTTCATGAATAACTTCACTCAGTGTTAGTCAGCGACAACAAAGTTAACTAAATTTTCCAATTCTTCCTACCTCCCTTCCCCCAACGGATATTTTTTTTTTAAAACCACAACACACACACACTCAATAACCAAAGTTTGCTTAAACAAAAGAATACAACGTTAAAAGTTGTAACGTTAGTTTCTTCTTGGCTGAGGTATCACTCAGGGCTGTCCAGGCTTCATCACAGAAAATTTATATTTCTGGGACTATATTCAAGGAAAAGATTCTTCTTTATCTTTTACTGTATTTTTATTGTCAATTATTATGTAGAGAATATCGATTATTCTTATTGGCTATGTGGACTGCAACCAATTAACATTTGGTGGTATGTTTTCCTTTGTATGTATTCCTATGTATGTATTCCTATGTACGCTCTCCCTATTCGTACTGCATGTTGCGAAGATCACTGCCGCGTCGTCGATATCTACGTTCAGCCAGTGCGGACCAATTGCACTGCGCCTTTTGTCTACCTGCTTATGATCAAACGCGATTCGTGGGTGATGCGTCTTATCACCTCTTGCTCGTGTGTTGCGGTTCTACTACGCGCTTTATATATATACTATATATTTTACTTTAACCGCCTCTCTGTCCACCGTGAGCACTTTCAGTACATAGATTAGGAAGGATATAGATGGGAAGCAAGGATAATTGCTAATCCCCGGTTGCCAGTGCTGCTTCAGCTCTTACTGCAACGCGTGAATTGAGCAAACCAGCACAAGGCTTGTGTTGACAGGACTGCTACAGTCCTTACTTCAACTACAAGGATCGCGCTTAGCAATAGGATAAGAGGAGTAAGGATATAAGAGGAGTAAGGATAATAGCTAAATCCCCGGTTGCCAGTGCTGCTTCAGCTCTTACTGCAACGCGTGAATAAAGCAAATCAGCACAAGGCTTGTGTTGACAGGACTGCTACAGTCCTTACTTCAACTACAAGGATCGCGCTTAGCAATAGGATAAGAGGAGTAAGGATATAAAAGGAGTAAGGATAATAGCTAAATCCCCGGTTGCCAGTGCTGCTTCAGCTCTTGCTGCAACGCGTGAATAAAGCACAACTTGGCACAAGGCTTGTGTTGACAGGACTGCTACAGTCCTTACTTCAACTACAAGGATTATGCTTATAAGGAAGGATAGGAATAATAGGAATAGAAAGGACTTACCACGCTTGGAGCTAGAGAGAACTGATGGGCTCGACTGCCCCGGAGGAATCTGAGTAAAACTAGTCTGTGCACGCTCTTTTATACCCAGAGCGTTGGTGAACTGTAGCAACCAAACTGTCGCGTTATTGGAGAACTGTTGCCTTATGATAATCTATCTGTTCTCGTCACGCCTATTGCAAAGCCCCAATCTAATTGTAGTTTCAAGTGTTGTTGCCCACGCTTCACCCCTTTTATTTCTTATCTGTCCGTCGCTATCTCGTTTATTCGTATTCGCGAGAGTCGCTGGTGATTTGTAGCTCTTGTTTTAACAATCCCTTTGTCCTTGTTATTTTCATGTTCAATGTTATTTGATTGCAGTGTTGCTTAAATACTACTTAAACTACTACTAAATATATATTATTATAATATAAAATATATATGTGGCGTCTAAATTTATTTGGGCGTCACATCCCCTCCTTACTTCGCCGAAATTAAGAACACCTTAGCGCTTCCTGACCTATTGACACGTACGCTGTAGAATAGGTTGTCCACCTTCATCACGAAGCGTTGCTGTTTTCTTCTCAGCTGCAGATGTTCAGCCTGTGTTGGTCCTGCCCTCTGTCGAACTAGTTCTGCAGTTTTTCTCTGGACTTCTATTGGTCTGGCTGTAGACTCGTCTTGCTTGAGCACATTTACGTGAGCCGTCCGAATGTGCTTATCTCCCTTTCGTCTTATCTGAGCAACAACCGGTGACGTAAGTCCTATCCGTATTTGGTGTGGACCATCATATCTAGGCGCTGGTTTGGCTTTAAATCGCTCCGCCCTTTTGGATATATGGTCGGTTCCTACCCGAACTGATTCTCGAATTTCTGGTTGCCTATGTCGTCGTCTATGATTGCAGTATCGTGCCTGGTCCTTTGCTGCTCTCGGTAAATTCGGTGGCACGATTTGGAACACTTTCTTTATTCTGTCGGCTCTCTTCTTCGGTGATTGGTTTACCTCTGTTTTGCCAATCGTGATTCGTGATTTCGGCAATCGTGATTTATAAAACTTGCAGGATTCACACTTCTGTACATGTTGCCGGATTTCCCTTACCATTCCGGGCCAATAGTAGCTCTTCATTATTCGCATCGTAGTCTTTCGGATTCCTAGATGCCCGGCTGTTGAATTATCGTGATTTTCATTAAGCACTTTTAACCGCAATGGTTTCGGCACACATAATTTCCAGGGAGAGCAATGCTTATCTCCTACACTCTGTGGAATATACCGAAACAGCTGGTCGCCTTTTATTAAATAATCGGAGAATTGTTCTGGATTCTGGACTATTTCCTGTCTCTTTCTGTTTAACCAGGAACAAGTTACTTCTTCATTATTTTCTACAGCTCTCCTAGAAATGATCGGTCTCTCACAATCCTTATTTCCAGTCTTTCTGATTGGACAAGTAGCATTAACAGGCATATCTCTTAGTGTAATTGTCTTTCCACCAATGGTTAGTTTCGCGTTCATCATTGAAAGAAAATCTAATCCAAGTACTAGACAATCAATAGCTCCAGGAAGTATCAACAATGGAATTCTATGCTTCTGGTTGCCGAACTGGATTGTCGCATTCACTGATTTTGGATTCTTTCTTGTGTGACCATCTGCTAATCGTACGGCCACATATGCTGTTTGGGCCGTTCCATCTTCTTCTAACTGTCCTGCCAGTTCTTCGCTGAGGAAACTTCTTGATGCTCCAGTATCAATGACAGCATCCACTTCTTTTCCGTTGAGACGAACAACTGCAGTAACGCGATCGCTACCTTGACTTAACGTGGAACTTGTTTTGAAGACATGTTTCTCGTACCTTGTCCTTCTTTTCTGGTTGATCCCGGTGGGGTTTCCCTGTTTGCAGCACTCGTATGACTTCACCCCCTCTTTTCCGCATGTCCAACAAAATATTACATATGGATTTCTGCAACCATACTTCAAATGTCCTTCTTGGCCACAACGACGGCAGGCTCTCTTCGGGTCTCTGTAAGCTGGCACTACTTGCGTTTCCCGATGTTTAATTTCTTGCTTACGTGAATTAGTGGAGGAGGTACTTGCTTCTTCCAATTGGAGACACTCCATATCCTCGGCCAATGCCATTAATTCACTTAAATTGCTGAAATCCTTTCGTTTGATATAAAATTGGTAATCCGTCTTGCAATTTCGGAAGATTCGTTCTAATTTCTCTGCCTCGCCATAATTGGTATGTCGCATTAGATCTTGAAGGGCAATTACGTATTCTTGAAAAGATTCGTT
Source organism: Conops quadrifasciatus (assembly GCA_949752815.1). NCBI lineage: Eukaryota > Metazoa > Arthropoda > Insecta > Diptera > Conopidae > Conops > Conops quadrifasciatus. The sequence continues at coordinate 25,929,176 of OX457079.1, read as the reverse complement.
TGGTTGTTGCCGCCTCTTTCTAACCTCGTCATCGAGTTTTTCAAAATACCGCGCAGGCAGGAAAAATTTGAAAAAGTCCGCTTTGAATGTGTGCCACTGTTCCCACTGACGATTATTATTTCGATACCAAATCAGTGCTTTATCCTTTAGGAGTTCTGGCATTGTTCGAGGAAGAAGATCTATGTTGAGGTTGTATACCTCTGCTAACTCTTCTATGCGTTCGATGAAAGCAAGTGCGTCGCTACCTCCGCCATATTTTATGGACCATTTTCTTACTTTATCAATAACCGCCGTGTAGTCTTGTGTTGCTGATAATACCTCCGCTACTTTTCTTACGTTGGTCTGTGTTGCTACAGCTATTGATACATCTGATACAGCAGGTGTTGTTTGGCTCCTACTGTACATGGATTCCAGTTCTCTGAGACGCTCTTCTGTAGTACTGTCATGTGCTCCACTTGTTATAAACGTAGAAAGACGTTTCCTTAATTCTTCTGCACTTCCAGTGTCAGCCAAACGAAATTCCTGTGCCGTCTGCTGTAGCTCTTCCTTGTTCAAATAGTATATCCACGTTGTTCTTGTCATGTTGTTATACTATCTTGGTGTACGTATATCGATATTGTTCTCAATCTGCGTTCTGGTGCTTGTTTCTGCGTTGTTTTCTTTGAAATTATAGTCCCTGCTCGGGCGCCATCTGTAACGTTAGTTTCTTCTTGGCTGAGGTATCACTCAGGGCTGTCCAGGCTTCATCACAGAAAATTTATATTTCTGGGACTATATTCAAGGAAAAGATTCTTCTTTATCTTTTACTGTATTTTTATTGTCAATTATTATGTAGAGAATATCGATTATTCTTATTGGCTATGTGGACTGCAACCAATTAACATTTGGTGGTATGTTTTCCTTTGTATGTATTCCTATGTATGTATTCCTATGTACGCTCTCCCTATTCGTACTGCATGTTGCGAAGATCACTGCCGCGTCGTCGATATCTACGTTCAGCCAGTGCGGACCAATTGCACTGCGCCTTTTGTCTACCTGCTTATGATCAAACGCGATTCGTGGGTGATGCGTCTTATCACCTCTTGCTCGTGTGTTGCGGTTCTACTACGCGCTTTATATATATACTATATATTTTACTTTAACCGCCTCTCTGTCCACCGTGAGCACTTTCAGTACATAGATTAGGAAGGATATAGATGGGAAGCAAGGATAATTGCTAATCCCCGGTTGCCAGTGCTGCTTCAGCTCTTACTGCAACGCGTGAATTGAGCAAACCAGCACAAGGCTTGTGTTGACAGGACTGCTACAGTCCTTACTTCAACTACAAGGATCGCGCTTAGCAATAGGATAAGAGGAGTAAGGATATAAAAGGAGTAAGGATAATAGCTAAATCCCCGGTTGCCAGTGCTGCTTCAGCTCTTGCTGCAACGCGTGAATAAAGCACAACTTGGCACAAGGCTTGTGTTGACAGGACTGCTACAGTCCTTACTTCAACTACAAGGATTATGCTTATAAGGAAGGATAGGAATAATAGGAATAGAAAGGACTTACCACGCTTGGAGCTAGAGAGAACTGATGGGCTCGACTGCCCCGGAGGAATCTGAGTAAAACTAGTCTGTGCACGCTCTTTTATACCCAGAGCGTTGGTGAACTGTAGCAACCAAACTGTCGCGTTATTGGAGAACTGTTGCCTTATGATAATCTATCTGTTCTCGTCACGCCTATTGCAAAGCCCCAATCTAATTGTAGTTTCAAGTGTTGTTGCCCACGCTTCACCCCTTTTATTTCTTATCTGTCCGTCGCTATCTCGTTTATTCGTATTCGCGAGAGTCGCTGGTGATTTGTAGCTCTTGTTTTAACAATCCCTTTGTCCTTGTTATTTTCATGTTCAATGTTATTTGATTGCAGTGTTGCTTAAATACTACTTAAACTACTACTAAATATATATTATTATAATATAAAATATATATGTGGCGTCTAAATTTATTTGGGCGTCACAAAGTTGCTGAACTAATGCCGCAAAGCATCGTGGAAACTGCAGCAATCGACGATGCCGCCTACGGAGCACCACAATGACCAGACCACCGACATAATACTTTACTTGGCGCGCAATTAATGTTATTGCAACTCTTTTGTGCAACTTAAGCCACAAATCTAAGTACTCGTAAGTGCATAAAAGGCTATTAACAGTTGCCTGAACCTGAAGTTGAGAATGGTTGGTTGGCCTCCGGAAGTTCCGTTCGAATATGAGTAGCGTTCGAATGAGTCCCACCGCTTATGCTTTTAGTTTTGTTTTTGTTCTTGCTTTCTTGCGGCTAAACCGCCGCAATTATATGACCCTTTAGTGACAAAATCTTTTACAATTTTAATTGCCAACTTTGTAATCGTTATCGCTGTTAATTAAAATAATCCTCTTTTAAACAATTAAAAGTGTTGTTTAATAAACACGTTGGATTAATAAAAGAAATAAAAACAATATTTAGTGGCTAAAAATTATACATAATTATTAGTAGGACTTAGTAAAAAGTCCTTTAGTATAAAATTTAGTTACAAAATATATATTTTATTGCTTATTCTTATTCTTGGGTGCTCCGTATATACATACATATGTATATATAAACATCTCTAAATACTTTCTTTCACTACTTTCATACTTATTTTTATAGCATAAAAAATACAGTAAAACAGCAACAATATAATGCGAGTATTTCCAAATAAAACTCAGGAAAATCGAATGAACCGTCAATTGTCATCGAACCGTCAATTGTTATCGACGCGTTAATCAGCGAGTAAAGAGAAAAACTATTCAATGAATTATTAACAAAAAAAAAAACAACAAACGAGCGACGAAATTTAAAGCAGCCTATAAATTGTCAAACAACAATCAACGAGTAAGAGCACAACTATTCAAGGCATTAATAGAAACTAACGAGTGGCGGCAGTTACGAAGCAGCACAAATAAAAAAAATAATGCATGAAAGAAATGTTAAAAAGTAAGTACACAAAAATCAATTTAAAGGAAATTATGTAAGATGCTAAATTTTGAAGAGTATTAAAAAATAAATTTTTTTATATATTACAGGTATTTTAGTTACATTATAAGAGTATTTATTTAATTAAAATGCTTACTTGCACGTTTTTGCATAAATCGATTAGGTCTTGATCGATTTTTTGTCTACTGATTTTTCTTATTATTAGTTTTCATCATCTTAATCTTCTTCTTTTTCTTCTTCTTCTTCTTTTGCTACATCCTTAACAACCTTAAATGTGACGTGGTCATCCTATTAGACTGAAAAGTGGTCACTACGTTGCCACACACGGTGGGCGTCTAACGCCGGATCCACCGTACGTGCACTCGAATCGCGGCTACTCTACAGATGGTGAGGAATCGCATCGAGGACAATCGGAGCGCACAGTTTCCGAATACACGATGACGCATGAACGCACCCCTATGAATTTGGGTCAACAATTTAGTAACACTGCGCGTAAAAGTCATCTGAAAGTTACCGCTAGAAATACGAACAGCCATAGTGGCAACAACAACAACCATCCTGTAAGCCTTCAAAGGACACATCACAAACATAGCAGCAATAGTAACAGCAATGCCACCACCAACAACAACAGCAACAACAGGTTGGCCCTGTCCTCATCATCAGCTATGGCTGTAGACGGCATCGGAGGACCACGTACTCTCGTTCATTCTAGTCCTCCGACAAGAATACCGCCGCGTGCACCATCTGCTTTGAGTTATGACCATGGCGGTGACACAGGCAGCGACATTTACGTGACAAGTGGGGCCTACAAAGCGCCATCGGAAATAAGGTGACAATGCAATATATACTCGTATTATGCTATACTTATATAATGAATTTGAGATTACTCTGCATGTGTGTAAAGGTTTCCAATTCTTAAATAACGCCTTTCTCTCAGCTTTAATAATAAATAAACAAGACAATAATTGTTCTCTCTATCAAGCGAACAACTTAGTATATTTGATGTAATTTATAAAAAAGTTATCTACGTTACGTGTGTTTGTTTTTGATTTCGAAGAATAACGAGTAAAATGCTCGTCAAACTTTGCCATATTTTTATTTCACTTTATTGCCGTTTACAAAAAATAACCATCACATTTGGTATTAAAACGCTTTAACAAGTCTTGTTTTATGTACCAATATACGAAAGTCGATTTGAATTGTAACGCCACTGAAATTGACAAGCCACTATTTGACAGCTGACACTAAAGAATGAGATATAAACCAAATTGTGTCAATTGACACTCAGCTGACACTAAAGAATAATATACAAACCTAATCCTTTAGTGTCATCTGTCAAACATTAACTGTCAGTGACACGTAATCCATTGCGTATTATTAGTTTTATGTAATTACTAGCTGCCCGAGGCCTCGCTTCGCTTCGGCAACGGGCACCTAGCGTCACGGTGTTACCGTCAGTCACGAATATTACATAAATCTTCAATCTTTTCCTCGTTTGTTTCGTTCTGATTATTTTAAATTATAGTTTTACCATTAAAACATTTTTTAAAAATTACCCAAATCGTTTCAGCCGTTCTTAAGTGATTTGGTTATCAAGGAACCATGACCACAGTCGTGTATATTTTCCAAAAATTCTTACCGATTGATGTTGACCATTGACCATTTTGAGTGTCGCCTCATACCTCCACCCATGACCAAAATCATGTATATTTCCCGATATTTCTTATTGATTGGTGCAAAAAATAAATACTACAAAACCGTGTATTGAAATTATGACTATTTTGAGCCATGCCAGACCGTGACACGCCCATTTTAACCACTTAGGGGGCGGACTTTTCGAAAGTGTGTTCTCATTACACCTCTACGGTGTAAGACCAATCGCCATACAAAATTTTAACTTCCTGGGCCTGGAAGTATTGAAATTATGGTTGAAGGAAGTTATGTTGAGCCATGCCAGACCGTGACACGCCCTTATTAACCAATTAGGGGGCGGACTCCTTGAAAATGTGTTCTCATTACACCTCTACGGTGTAAGACCAACCGCCATACAAAATTTTAGCTTCCTGGGCCTGGAAGTATTGAAATTATGACTATTTTTGGTCGTTTCAGACAATGCCACGCCCATTTTTACCGTTTAGGGGGCGAACTTCTAGAAAATGTGTTCTCATTGCACCTCTACGGTGTAAGACCAATCGCCATACAAAATTTTAGCTTCCTGGGCCCTGAAGTATTGAAATTATGACTATTTTTGGCCGTTTCAGACCATGCCACGCCCATTTTAACCATTTAGGGGGCGGACTTCTTGAAAATGTGTTCTCATTGCTCCTCTACGGTGTAAGACCAATCGCCATATAAAATTTTAGCTTCCTGGACCTGGAAATATTGAAATTATGACTATTTTTGGTCGTTTCAGACCATGCCACGCCCATTTTAACCACTTAGGGGGCGAACTTCTTGAAAATATGTTCTCATTATACCTCTGCGGTGTAAGACCAATCGCCATACCAAATTTTAGCTTCCTGGGCCTGGAAGTATTGAAATTATGACTATTTTTGGGCGTTTCAGACCATGCCACGCCCATTTGAACCATTTAGGGGACGGACTTCTTGAAAATGTGTTCTTATTGCACCTCCACCATATTTTAACCATTTAGTGGGCGGAATTTTTGAAAATATGTTCCCATTCCACATCAATGGCGTAAGGCTAATCACCAAAAAAAATTTCAGCTTCCTGGGCCTGGTAGTACTGAAATTATGGGCATTTTTAATCATTTCAGACCATGCAACACCCCTTTTAACCACATAGGGGGTAGGGTTCCCCCATTGGGGACAAAAACTAACTAAAAAAGATACTTGCAACCTAAGTAACATACGCTGTGAGTGTGAAGTCAATCTGTCGGGTGGTTCAGCCGTGAAGGTCGGACATACATACGCACCAACGTTTTTATATATTAAGATGGAAAAATGGTGGTCTCACAGAAAATTAATGAATGGCGCAGAGTTAAAATACGTTGAAATGAGAATATAAGGATTTATTTGGCGTTAAACTCACGCTAGAAAAGCTTTATTTTTATTCAAATGAAAAATTGCATCAACAAATTTTAAACTTTTTGAAGCTCTAGACCAAGATACCCAGTCGCTTGATGATCGGTGTTATTACTATGCTAATTTCAAACGTTGGTTCTACTTTCTCCCTTCCTCTTCACAGTCGTTATAGTCATCGTCCAGTATCGCGTGGTGCACCGCGCAGCGTCTATTCTGTAGCGAGCACGGCGAAAACCGGCCGTAGCGCTCGTTCGAACAACCCAACAAAACGTGGTGCCAAAATCGAAGCAATGTCTGCACCAAATCCATTTTGCCCCAATGTAAAAGGCGTCTGCTGTTTGATGTTGTTACTCAATTTGGGTCTTATACTGGTTACTTTGGGTTTCGTGATTGTAATGCAATTCTATGATCCGCTTTACGTCTGGTAAGTAATTTCTATCATCATCAACTCAGAGCATCATGAAATTATTTACGAAAAATTTGTTCGATATATTGCAGGATACTCGGTATAATTTTCTTAATATTTGGTTTTCTAACATTAATCGGGTGCATGGTATATTGTGTGTATGTGTGTCGTGATGCGAAGACACCGTCTCAGGTACGAAATGAAGATCTTTACTGGACTCGACACTGGCAGAAAAACATAGGCTATACACCGCAGGAGATTAATTATAAATCGGATAAATATGATGCGTATTCAGATCGCTACTCGGTTGGCAAAATGAGTGGCAAGTACTCGGATCGAGGTAGTACTCGGTATTAGCAATTGAGTTTTGTACATAAACTGAAGGACCAATATTAAGTTTATTGTTAATTTATACATATATTAAAAATTATGTCAGTATCTATTAAAAGAGTAAATGAATACCAGCTAATTTCCATTTGATACGAAATTAACGATTAAGAAAGCGTTTACATTGAGCGCTAAATGCGCATTTTGAGGGTAAAAAGGCTTTTAGCTCAAAATACTTTACACCAGCCCTGGCCAGCCCAAAGTTCTAACGAGCCACTTTGATGACGCATAACGTTATAGTGGGTCGCACTCTAAATAAACATGTTTTAAAAAAAAAATTATATACACACACAAAAAAAATGAATAAAAATTAATTGTTATATTATGCTTCAATATAATTAACCCTCGAGTGTTAAACAATGAGAATAACTTTCCCTTTTTTTCCTACGCGTAAAGTAAAAAGAATCAACGGAACATGAGCATTTCTTCATTCGGTGTCCTCCAAATTATAAACGCGATACCAAGATTCTAAATGTATGTTATATTTTCTCAACTAAATTTTTTCAAGAAATTTTCAAAAAAAAAGTTGTAAAAATATACACGACCAAAATAACGCGATGTAATACTTATAGTATATACCATATACATATACAATAAATACAAACTACAAATTAGAAATGCAAGAAATTTGTATTCGTAATTAACGTCATTAGCATTTTTTGACCGATGTATAATTAATGGAAAAATTATTTACTATACATTATTTTGTAATAAATCCCAAATCGCTTTATAATGCACAAGTTTAAGAAAAAAGTTATATATACCAGTTCTATACACCAGTTAGTATATACCAGTGTTTATACCAGCTCATATGTACATATATACAATGGAATATGCATGTGAATGGCATACATATAGCTAAAATTTATGTATGTACTAATGTTTTAAGATTATTACCAATAATCTATTCCTTATACATATACGATAGACGTTCTGTTACAATAATAAGCATGCCATATTAGGCTATGTATTGTATTTATATATGTACATATATACCGTATATTATATATTTATATATATATATATATTACAACACAATTTTGTTGTATACAAAATTGTGTTAGATTTTAAACTTTTTAATAAACAAATAATTCATCAGTTGTAATATTTTAAATTCTATATGAATACAAATTGATGGCGGTGTATTTATCCATCAATAAACATATGTACATAACTCGTACCAAACAAATCGGGACAATTTTTCAATGACCTGAAAGGGCTTAATACTTTTATATAATACTACCCGAAAAATATCTTTAACATCTAAATATGGATGGCTCTATGAAACACCCAATTGAAATGAGCTCCTAATCAGGCTTACAAAATGAAACTGTAAAACAACACCCAAATTAGTCTTATTTTCTTGTAATTGGATCTTATAATATTTTCTAATTTTACCATGAAAATTTAAAAAAAGGCTCAAAAAATTAAATAAAGTCTAACTTTGCAAAACTAGAATTTTTACTTACCTGAAAAGCAATTACAGCAAACCCTCCTACAACGCGACACTTCTACAACGCGTTTTCGCTACAACGCGATTCATAAATTGAGGCAATTTTTCTCACAACGCGATTTTTTTCCTACAACGCGATTAAAAAAATTTACTTTTTTAAAAAAGTCACTTTTCTCGGAATGTTTAAAATTTGACAAATTTTACATTTAACATTTGGTGTTTTGTATAAATTTGTAAGTAAAAAATTAACTCCGTTTTTTAATGAAATGGACTCGTTTAAATACGAACCTATCAATTGTTCCAATAGTTCAGATTCGGATATAGCACCAGCAAAACATTCGCGGCATAATCCGTTTAGCAGTGATGACGAAGAATTTGCATAAATAATATGCATCAACATTTCTTTTTATATTTGAATTTCTATAAATTTGAATTTTTATTTAGTTCTTAATTTTTAAAAACGTAAATTATTTTGTTTTATTTTATTAATTTATTATAATTTTATTGAAGGATTTCTAATAAAATCTTGAAAATTAACTTATTAAAGTTTCGTTTTATTAATTTCAATGCAGTTTTTTATAATTGGAACCTAACCCCCTTTTTTCTATAGAGTTCATGTCTCTTACAACGCGACGTTTTCTAAGAACGTATCTCTCGCGTTGTAGGAGGGTTGACTGTACCTTAAACTACTTGTAGTTGCCTTAAATACACTACCAACGAACCAGGTGTTACCAACGCACTGGAGGATTTAATTTCGTGCCAAAGGTCCGAACCAAAGTTTAGACATTGGATAGGAAAGAGCTTTGATAACCGATTAATCTACAGTCTCTCTGCGTTCACAATTTGAAATTTACAGAAAATTACCTGTGGGTATGTTATGTATGTACGATTTATGGGTATAACTTTAGAATAATAAAAATTCAAAATTAAATTAAATTAAATTAATTTTTTTTTCATTAAAAGCTAAAATCGTATAACTCGTTTATACTGTTCATGTGTGACCAACCAACAACGGCAATACCGAGCCGAGCAATAAAGTAGTAAAGAGTCTCAGGGGCTCATGACTCCTCCTCCTTAGTAAAACGAATCGCCATTGAAAATAAATATCATTTCGGATGAGGATACGGGATAAACAACAAAAAAAATGGAAAATAACAAAGCATCGACATAAACGACACGTTTATTGATCAGAAATCTGACCCTAAAGCCAACAAACAACAGAGATAATGAAATAAATAGTGAAGCCTTGTCATAGCAAAAAATGTGCCTTTTTCAACGAGTACGGATATACGATACATAATATGTAAATATACATATTACTATTATATACAAAAGAGCTCCTTCCACTGAAAAGCAACTGTTAATTATTTTTGTAAATGGGTAGTTTTAAAAATTTTCCTGAAATATTACTTTAAAATTTGTCGTTCGCTGCAACGAAACATTTTGCTATTGAATCATTCTGTGTGTTGACTTCTTTCAGTCAAGTTGTGTGATTTTTTGATTAAGCGCAAATACATATTCTGAATATTCTGAATTCTGAAAAATGTCTCTGGAAGAGCAGTTATCTCAAATATTGATAATGAAGAATTTAACACTTAAGAGTAAAGATAGGCAGTCCTATACAACTGATGCCGACGAAATTAAAAATTATATTATTGGTAAAATGAAGGAAAGTCCTTCATTTAAGGACTGTTTTCGCGGAACTAGTCTCGCCGGTAACTTTATATGAAAATTTTTAAACATTTATGAATGTATGCATACCAATCAGTCTTTTTCGCGGCACAGGCAGCTACTTGGACGATGTGAAAATCGAGAAGCCGGATGAGTTCGATATCCTTATAATTTTGAAGTTACCATTTTCAATGACTGTAGTAAAGCATAAGGCCTGGTTATATTTAAGGGCAAACACAAGCAGTGAGCAAACACAAGCATGGGCGTCAAGAGCTACCGATGGGTGGCATTATATCAGTCGCGAAAAATTGCAACACTGGATACGCGGCATTCTAGAACGTATTTTCTACAATTCTGTTGTAATAAATATACCTCAGACTGGCAGAAGGTACCGCTTAAACTATTCTAATAAAGGTTATGCCGTGGCCCATACCTTTTCGGCTACTAGTCTAAATCAAAATAAAAGGGAAATTTCGTTCGATTTTGTGCCAGCTTTTGAATTTGGCTACAAAGACTGGGTGTATAATCGAAAGTATTTATCAGATACTTCGTTGAAATGGTTTGCCGTACCAAATCCCAACAAAAGAGACGAATTTGAATTTAATGTCTCTGCTCCACAATTGGAGCTTGAACTATTGAAGAATAAGCAAAATTTAAAGAATTCATTACGTTTACTGAAGGCACTAAAGGACCACAATGAATTGACTGTAATGCAAAGTTATGTATTAAAATCGGTTTACTTGTTTGAGAATGAGCACAAAATCAACGAATATTGGGAACAACATATGGGCCAAATACTCATTGATGTAATTTTTACACAATATTTAATATTTAAATGTTAAAAAGGGGCTGCTTTAATTGCATTTTATTTCAGATAATTGAGTCGCTTCTTGGATATATGAGAAAGGGTTTTCTTCCATTTTATTGGGAAAATGGCATAAATTTGTTGGATCGTGTGAAGAACAGTGAAGAAAGATTGGAGGAGTATGTAGACAAATTTCAACGTATACTGAGATTTTTAAAGGCATACAAACCAAGCAACCAGAGGAAATTGCGCGAAATGTTTGGAATTAACGAATAATGATAATTTTAAATCATCACAAACTGTAAAATTTACAATTTTTAAGTTACAATCATATGATTTAATACATTTACATATATATCTAAAAAATATTCGGCCAAAGTACATAGCTTGGAAAAACACTACCGAGTAAGTTCACTTTTGTGTAACGTAGCCCATTAAATACCTTCTGGAGTGCTTTTAATTTGTATTATGATTTATTTGAACCGAAGTAAAATATATAGTATATATATAGACCGAATCTCCCATTTCGATGCAGTTTTCAACAATTTGTCATCAAAATTTCCCAACATGCATGCTTTGTAGTTTATAATTCCTACAAAGCATGCATCATGCACTTCGAGGAGAGTATTTCGATGGCCTTTTTTACACTAGAAAACATTAAACGCTTGATTGATTTGAATGGTACTTTTTATTTATTAAAACATTTTTCTTTATTCGAGCGTAAAAAGGTAGTTCATATGAACAATGTTGAAAAACTTATTGGCAGTTTTGTAAAGAATGTATTTAACTAAACATCAATATAAAAGGGCAAAAAAAGAGAGCTTATCGCTATGACAATTCCGAATGTTATTTTTAAATTATTATCGGCAACTTTTAACAACCAAAAAGAGTAGCTAACTCTTTAGTGGAGGCACTTCCGTTACGACAATTCTTCAATGTTGTAAGTACGTTCTTAAGCTTTCTCTGGTAATCACGTATTTCGATGCCATCCAGACGATTTAGTAAATTTAAATCGTTATTCCAGTAAAATGAGATAAAGCCCGCGCGAAGACTTTCTTCTAGACAATCTGTCATCTGGAATAAAATAAATGATTTAGCCTATACCAATTTTTTTCCGAAAAGAACACCTACATAGACCGTTAAGTCACCCATTGGTTGGTCCCAGAAATGTGAACAGCGATTATGACGCCTATTCTCCCACAGATAAACACTTTTGATTAGATAACTCTTCAAATGCGGCATTTCATTGTTATCTCTTATGGCTTTAAGTAGACGTAATGAGTTCTTCAAGTTGTTATTATTCTTCAGCAGCTCACGCTCCAAGTGCGGTGCACAAATCATGAATGATGTGGTTCTGCTTTTCGCATACGGTACAGCAAACCACGGTGCAGACTGCAATGAGTACTCAACTTCAGAGATCCATTCGTTGGCTGTGAATTCAATGGCCGGAACAAAATCAAAAGATATCCTGCGAGATCTATCGACGCTGTCTACAGCCCAGATCGTATGCGCTACAGCATAACCTCTCAAAAACTGGGAGTATTCCACTTGATATATGCGGCCACTGCCCAACTGCAGATTCAGCGATTTATTCTTAAAAATAGATTCGAGAATTTCTCGAATCCATCGTTGCAATTTCTTTCGACTGATCACGTAACCGGCTGAGATGTGTGTAATGGGATGAGGCACTCTCATAGCACGCATCATCGGTTTATCATGATATAATTTTATGGCTCCCGGAGGCCCTGAAGTATCAAGCGATATCTTGACCTCGTACGGTAACTGCAGCTTTATGTGTACATCGAACTCATCCGGCTTCTCGATTTTCAAGTCATCTAAATAACTTCCTGAATTGTAGAGATTAGTTTTTTAACAGATATTAAAATTAATAAAATCAAAATTAATCACGCCTCCTTTTTTTAGGATTTACATCAAAATTTCTCATTGATATTTTGTACAGATTCTGTTCATAACTGTATTACATTTAGTAATATTGAAAGATGAAAAAAAGCTCACCGGTAAGACTGGCACCACGAAAGTACCGACAAAAGTCTTTATCCTTCTCCTTCATTTTTCTCATCATGTAATCGCGTATTTCATTCGCATCCGCAGTATACGATTGACGATCCTCGCTACTAAGTGTAACATGATTAAGAATTTCGTGCAATTTGTCTTCGAATCTTTTTGACATTATTCCACTAATAATAACAACCACCTTTCTCCGTCGACTTGTCTCAACAACAACCGATCCTTGAGATAACACTGAGCCAACTGAACACTGAGCTAACTAACAACTCGGCACATTATTGCGACGTAGCTTGATTTCACTTAAAAAACAAGGAGTCATCTAAATTTATATACTCGTACATACATATATATGTACGTTATTCGTTGATGCAATATCAACGGGATGGTTGGCTTGTAAACAATTCAAAATTTGTATTTCCCCTTTTTAGTCACACTATTCCAATTGTTATTGTTAACTATTCCAATTATCGTTCTCTCTTTTCTTAGCGCATGTGTCAAACGATAAAAGCCACTGGCATGCGCCCGCCAAAGACATACGCGACACAATTATCAAATTGTATTCACATATCTACATTTCATATCTAAATATTGTTCATTTTATTAGGCGTACGTGTGTACTCGTATTATTTATAGTTGTCAACCATTTACTAAGCTCTACTTCAGCCCCTCTCCATGCACGATTAGAAACCAAAATAATATTCAGAATAACGAGTACAAAAATTAAGAAACATTTCTTGTATTTATGCCAGTTGTTAGAAAACTACTAAAAATGCAACACTGTCATGAATTATGCCACTTCACTCATTGTTGATAATTTATGGAGTCCAATTTCAACTCAATTTCATTCAAGCGTCTTTCATATTGTATATAGAATGTTGTACATATGTGCTCCTATATATATTTTCTTAATTTTCGCTTACGAGACACTTTTGACGCAAACAATGTAATATTTAAAGATTAAACATTAAATAGAAAAGAAGTTAAAAGATTTCACGAATAGTAGATATCTGTATATGTATGTACATATATGTATGATCATATTTATAATCTCCGGATCCTTGAACTAGTTACATCATCTTTTTAGTATTTGATTTTAATACAAAAACAATACAAATTTGTTCAGTAGTAAATTAAAAAATCCATGGAAAAAATCTGACTGCCACGCCTACTTTTTCGGGAAATATTAAAGCATCCAACTTGAGAGCTAAATTTCTCAGCTTGTAGTCCGGATCTGAAGCTGAAATTTCAGTGCCGCGTTTACCGTATTGGTGAAAGTCGTAGCACCAAAAATAGGCGTGACTCGCCCACTAGTATACCATACTATGTACTGAAGTGTTTGTTGAGAAAAGAGTTGTTGTAAATTAGTGTATAGATTAAAATTCACTATCCGCGTCACCTGCCCACATTTTCTCCTCACTTCGACAAATGCAAGTGTAGGGTACATGAGCTTCAGCCAGGCCAAAGTTAATGCTCTTGTAAATAATCACGCGCACACTTCAAAATGCGCGTCAGATCCGTAATACTCGTAAATAACAGATTTCGCAAATATGTACATATTTCACAACAGATAACCCTTCTATTATTGTTTCTCATATTACCGATGTGTATGTACTTATATTTGGCTATCTACAAAAAAAAATTTATCAAATCGGGGGTAAATGGCTCTTAACTCCAGAAAGGTTGCCGACGCCTGATGTAGACAAAAAACTTTTTTAATAATTTTTTGAGATCGCTTATAATACATATATATTCACCATGAATTCCTTCTTGCAATTTTATAACCACATAGATGGCGCCCATAAAAATCGAAGCCAACTCTAACGAATAAATAAAATTAAAGTAGCGAGGTAAAATTGAAATTCGTTGGTTATTGTACTTATACTCGTTAAAATCTCCAGTGCCTCCTGATGTTAAATTCATATTAGCACTTTGATTTTCCTTAAAACACCCGACAGATGAGTATTCGAAATTAACTGTTTGATATATATGATTAAAAGATGGCGCTGTTATATAAAGTGTCTGGCAGCGGTATGAGCCATCTGTTCAAGTGGTTGCAGCATGAATATGTAATATTTGGTTTATGTCCAAAATACATGCGCTGAAAACGCAAATGCATTGACATTTCTATGCATTTAAAATTTAAAGTTGCTATGGATTTGAATTAATTTTGCATTTTAAAAATAATGAATTTAACGAGATCAGAACACTTACTTACGAAATGTCAATATTCTTACACACGTAATTTTTAAATTTCTTTCTTGGTTATGCCATTGTTCCTAGCATTGTTCCTGCGCAGCAAATATTAAATTTGAGACGTCAGGCAGAAAATCTCCCCACGCAGATTGTACGAATCCTCTATGCATGCGTTTTATCTGCACATGTATTTTGGGCATTAAGCACATTTTCTGCGTTGCTCTGCGTATTGCCTGCGGGACGAAACATCTGAGCTTTTATTAAAACATTTAAATTTAAATTTTTTTCCATAAAAAAATTTTTATTTCTCTGAAGTGCACTTTTGCACTTTTTCATTGAATATCGCAAAAAATTATTATATCTGTTCAGTAGGAGAATTTTAAGGGTGATCAATAGGGCTAGGATTTTAATGAAATTGCATCTTTTTTCTAGTAAGTCAGAAACATAGCTCCTTTCGTATTTATGCGTTATTTGATACACTGAGCATTTTAAGACATATTTGTTAGGGCATTTTTTTGCATTTTTTGCCAGTTTAAACACATAAGAGCATTTTTTACACAATATATTGTATTTAATTGATTTGGTAGGGCATTTTTCCATTTTTTGCCTGTTTGAACACATAAGAGCATTTTTACACAATATATTTATGTTGTTCGTAAATGTGAAATATAAATTTAAATTTTTAAGAATATAAGCTATGCAATAATTTGCTCCATATCAAAGGTTCTATCTGAAGAAGAATTCTCACTGGATACCATTGATAGTAATTTACTGACCAGTGCCATAGCGTACTTTAAGTATGCGCCTATTGCTTCAGTTGAGGTAGAAAGGACAATTTCTATGTACAAGACTTTATTAGCCGACAATCGTCAGAGTTTTAATTTTGAATCTTTACATAAAATATTTAAATGTGTATTTAATGTGTCTTATGTAAATCTTTGGGAAAAAATGTAAAATAATTAAATTTTATTGTATTTAATTGATTTGGTAGGGCATTTTTCCATTTTTTGCCTGTTTGAACACATAAGAGCATTTTTACACAATATATTTATGTTGTTCGTAAATGTGAAATATAAATTTCAATTTTTAAGAATATAAGCTATGCAATAATTTGCTCCATATCAAAGGTTCTATCTGAAGAAGAATTCTCACCGGATACCATTGATAGTAATTTACTGACCAGTGCCATAGCGTACTTTAAGTATGCGCCTATTGCTTCAGTTGAGGTAGAAAGGACAATTTCTATGTACAAGACTTTATTAGCCGACAATCGTCAGAGTTTTAATTTTGAATCTTTACATAAAATATTTAAATGTGTATTTAATGTGTCTTATGTAAATCTTTGGGAAAAAATGTAAAATAATTAAATTTTAATGTACTACAACTTAAATTACGACTCTAAATACTAAATAGTACAAAACCTCATTTCTTACTAAGCTAATTTTAGTACATTTAATAATTTTTAGGGCATTTTTAAGTGCATTTTTAAAATGTTTTCAGGGCATAAATGCATTGTTTTAAGGGCATTTTTTGATTATTTATAGGTCATCAAAATCCTAGCCCTAGTGATCAATATGTAGAGAATACGAGTATGCTGTGCTTAAATACAGTCAGAATTTAACTATCTTGTGAATTTAATTTTCTTGTGATTTTTATGTAGTATATACGAAACTGTCGGGAAAATACGAAATAGTCGGGAAAAGTCTTCTTTAAAAAAAACAGTTTTTTCCTCACGGAAAGTGCAGTTTGTATCGTTTGATGCTTATGCAAGAAAAATTTAACGCTTGCTTAAAGTGACAAAAGTTCGGTTGTTCACATTACGGTTGCTAAATCCAAAAATAAAGCCAATTATATACATTAAAGATAATGTTCATTACTTACCTTTTTCCAGAATTTTGCTTCCAGATCGTACTTTCTCGATCACAAAGAAAAAAATTTGTTCCATTTTGTAATTTAATACGCACTTATTGCACATATAAAATGTTAAGATGCACCGCACCATCTCTCCGAAATTACACCAAAAAAACCGCTCTCAAAATTTGAAAGCCTTCGAAAAGAAATGCTCTGACATTTCAAAACAGAAAATGGAGTAGGTACCTTAACTCTCAGGTACTTCACTCTCCTTATTGCCGATTTTTGCTTAATTTTTCAAGATAAATGCTTTACTGAAAACTTTGCTTTTTTAAGTTTTTATTTAAATTAAAAAATTATATTAAATTAAATATAATTAAAATTATATTTTCGTTGCACTAATTACTTATTCCTTGCGTTTTCCTTGCCTTCTTCTATACTATATATTTCATAGTTGCGAAGAAGCCCAAACTTTACACACACATTTTTATTTAATTTCACTTATTAACTTCTATAAAAATTATATTATTTCATTGGGAAACACTACTTGTAACCTTTCCTTATCTACTTAAGCTACTAAAGCTACTTGCAGCTTTTCTTTTTTCTATGATTTTTTGAATTTTAAATCAAACTTTCCACAGTTGTACGACATTCGAAAAATTAGAAGCTGAATAATTTTAAATGTCAATCATAACTAGAGTTGCCGTAGTTTGTCTTAAGCCGAAACCGCAATGGCGCGTTGGCAGTGCGTGCGTTGGCCGGGGGATTTAAAGCAATTGAGGGGAAATTTCAAAATAAATAATGAAACACCGAAGTTGTTCTGTAATTATATACTTGCTTGGTTTAATTTTATCATGTTATAATGTTTCTTTCGATAATAGTATGTAATAATAATAGTATAATAGTAATAATATAATAATAATAGTAATAATGTAATAATAGTAATAATAGTATGAATTTTTTTGAAGTGGTATAAGTCGACTTTCTGGCGAAAGGTCTTAATATAACAAACCTTTTTCGAGACATGATCTTATTTTTATTCAATTTAGAGACCAACTTCACCAAAGTCTTTGTGATTTTCTCTTAAAAGAAATGTCTATATAAATAAGCAAAATACAAACCAAAAATAGAAATCGGCTCTCTTTCGATTCAAATCGTCTTTCTGTTATTTTTTGGAATACAAAAAGACGGTTTTCGAAACGATTTCAATAGTTAGTGACTCTCAGAATACCTCTGTAAAATGTAACATCATTTTCCGGAATAATTTGCTAATAATATAATTTCGGAAAAATAGTATAATTTGGTAAGTTTCAACATTTAGTTATTCTAATTTTAAAATATTTGAATTTAAATTTACCATTACGTATTTTTATTCCCTCTGGATGAATAGCTATAGTGTGAATCTGGCATCACCAAAAGAGATATTTTCGTCTTTTCTTATTTCCCCATTATTCGCAGAAAAGAGCTCATTTTATTTATTTGTGTTTTTTGTATGTAGAATCCCAAATATATGTATTTGTCATCCCTTCTAGAACTTGCCGGAAAATTCTACAAGCTCTCTCTTCGATATAAAAGACGCAGAATTTTCACAACCCAAATCAGTTCAAAACAAACTGTACATTGAGCGGTTTTGTCAAGATATTTTGCGTGAAAAACTTCAAAACAACTTTTTATTGAGTGAAATACAAATATTAATATTAATAATTTACAGAATGTCGAGTATTCCACTACTTTTGAGCCTCATTGAAGAGTTGGACCGTGAAACACACAGTCCGTCTTATTATGGGAATGATTTCGGGCTTGGACTACATCCGAATGTACTTCAACGACTCCAGCATCGCCATCCTGAGCCGCAAACCACAAACTTGGTTGGCTATACTTTGCCGTTGAGTTTGTTGGGTCGACGTCTTGGTGCCGAAAAGAAAGATGGCAGCGAAGGTCGGGTCTCAGCAGTTGGCAAGGACGGATTTCAGGTCTGCATGGATGTGGCACAATTTAAGCCCAGCGAATTGTGTGTAAAGGTTGTCGACAACCACGTTGTTGTTGAGGGAAAACATGAGGAGCGTGAAGATGACCACGGTTTTATTTCTCGTCATTTTCTACGTCGGTACGTTCTGCCGAAGGGGTACGATTCGGATAAAGTAATCTCAACTTTATCATCAGATGGTGTACTGACTGTGAGTGTACCCAAGCCGCAGATCGAAGATAAGTCCAATGAACGTGTGATTCATATTCAACAAACTGGGCCAGCTCACCTAAATGTTAAGGAAAACACTTCGGAAAAGTCAAGTGATGGTGCTGGCTCCAACGGTGATGGACCAAGTAAGAATTAAGACTGCCATAACGATAGACTGTTGGAGCACGGTGATTGTGCTATATTCATATATACATCTGAACACTTATGATGTCCTGCCTACTTTTAATGTATTTAAATTAGTGTTTATAAACTGAGCCTACTATGGATTAATGGATAAGTCAGTATTAGTAGTAAATCAGTATCTACAATAAAGACTTAGCAGTCAATGCATTGTATATGTTATTGTTTTTATTTGGAATGGGAAGAGAAAGTAAATAAGGATTTCTTAGTGATTTTGTTGAGTATGACCATGCTATTGTTAAATTATGGTGACTGGCCAGGTCAAAACGGTAATTTTCTTTAGAAATGGTAAATGATTGGCACTGAAAATCGTACAACAGTTTAAGCCCGACAAACAATAAGAAATGAACGAGTCAGAAATGAACGTTTTTTTCCTTTCTAGACGGCTCGCTGAAAAGAGTATTAATTTAATACTATTAAATAAGAGTCAGAAAGGACATAAAATTGTGCGTTTTGTGAAATTAAAATTTCAATAACAAATAAGAAACATATTTACCGTTATCAAGTAGCTCCAATTTTTTTGTTAATTTTTTGGGTATTAGAGCTCCTTGTCATGACTCCAACAAGCCAAAAAAAAAAATGTCGCTCTCCCTTGGGGGCGGGGCTGGAACCCCTTGAAATATGAAATAAAATCGTCTATATCTTCAAAACTATGTAAGATATTGGTATGAGATTAGTACTATTAGAAAGCTATTGAAAATATCCTTTATTTATGTGAAATAACTTTTTATCGAAATATGTATAGTTTTATAAATAAACGTGACTTAAGGTTTTTAGTACTATTTTTTTAGATAAAATAATTTTTTCCGAATAAAAATGTGTAATTAACCCAAGCAAATATACTAAAAATAAGATAACATATATTTTAAGCTTTCTGAGGAAATTTATTTCATTCAAATCGGTGCAGAACTTACGGAGAAAACGCATTTTTAAACGTAAGTATAAACTACCAATTTATAATTTTACTACTATACGTATTTTTAATAATGCGAACGTACTGAGTTTGCACCGTTGGGTCTTTTAAGCTATGACGCCAGTTATCGTTTTTCTTGGTATTGTTGTTGTAAACTGGAAATAATATTCAATTTGCGATTTGTTTGTGTGGTATATTAAGCATTATGTATGAAACAAATATAAATTAAATATTTAAAATTTTGCAATATCATTGCAATATATATATTTTTAAGGAAAATTTCCCCATTTTTTTTTTAAATGTTTGAAAGTCTGATTAACGCCGCAGGCGAAAAATTTTTAAGAAAAATCGCGCGATTTTTTTTTTTTAATTTTTTTTTTTTAAATTAGCGCCGCAGGCGAAAAATTTTGAAGAAAAATCACGCGATTTTAGTGCAAATCTAAGAAAATATATGTAGTTAAACTCTATTGTCACTTTGTTACTAACACTACCACTACAATTACACCAAACATAGAGCAAAGTACCAGAGACGCATTATTGTAAAAAGGTATAAGATAATTTGAGAAAGTAGTTTATTATAAATTTAAAAACGAGTTTTCTTCATAAATACAGCACCGATTTCAACGAAATAATTTTTCTAAGAAAGCTTATAATACATATTATCTTATTTTTGGTATAAATCCTTGGGTTAATTACACATATTTGTTCGGAAAAAATTATTTTATCTAAAAAAATAGCACTAAAAAGCTTAAGTCACGTTTATTTATAAAACTATACATATTTTAAGTTAAATTAAATTAAGTTAAATTAAGTTAGTTAAGTTAAATTAAGGATATTTTCAATAGCTTTCTTTACTTTACTTGACAACGGTAAACATAAGCCACAAATAATAATATTTGAGCCTTTTCTGAGCCTATTAATTATTTAAATTTAATTTAATAAAATTTAAATATGTCCCCTTTTACATTACGCAATTTTTGCTTTCAACTTTTTTGACGTTCCCTTTTGTGGTTGCCGTTTGCTTTTAGATTGGTCAAGAATTGCTTTCAACTTACGTCCGCTTTCGTCTTTACGAAAGTTCACTCTTTCACCAGCTTCGAACTTCGAATTCGAAGTTAAAAGCAAAAATTGCTTACGTCCGCTTTCTTCTTTACGAAAGTTCAATCATTCACCGGCGAACTCGAACTTCGAATTCGAAGTTAAAAGCAAAAATTGCCTAATGTAAATGTAGACCATGTGTTAGTCGCCGGAGGATTATAAAAATGTTGGTAAACCAAAACCAGTGATAACTCAAGATAATGTACAAAAAGAGTGTGAATTTATCAAAAATTACAATTTTTGAATTGAAATAAATTTTTTACAGTTCTAAAGAAAAGTTTGAAAGGAGACAAATCGAGTAGACTCACAATATTGCCATAAATATGAGTAATTTCGGAGCCTTAAATTAGAGTGTAAAGTTTTTCAATTTTTAAAAAAAGAAAAAAATTAAGGCTCATATATCTATACTTCTATATCTATATTATTAATATTATAAATGCAAAAGTAAATCTGCCTGTCTGTTACCTTTTCACAGCTAAGCCGCTGCACCGATTTTGATGAAATTTGGTGTGGAGATAGCTTCAACCCTGAGAAGGGACATAGGCTTTTATAGAAGGTAGACTTCTAAATAGAAGATGAGGAATTATTTGGGAATTATACTCAATGTCAATTCCAACATCAAGAATTTTTTGGGGCCCTTAAATTGGCAAGGCAGTCCTATAACGGGCCTCTCATGTCCAAATTAAAAAGTGTCGTGTATATCATATGATGATACGAGGAAATAATTTTACTACGATAACGCGTTGCAACCAACGATATGTGTGTATTAATTAAATCACAAGTCAACGATTTCAAAAGTTTCCTACAGGGTTAAAGAGATGGGACACTTCACAGCTGTTCGGTACTAAATATTTACGTTTTTTATATATTCTACTCAATTCCACCTCAGAAACTATTTGTTGTTGATAGTATGTATGTATAGTTTGTTTGTATGTTGACAAGTATTTCGTTGTCACCAATTTCACCAATGGCACCCCAAGAATTTGAAACGTCAGGCAGAAAATTTCACCACGCAGATTGTACGAATAACTTTCGTGTATTTCAAATGAAAACTTTTTCTGCAATATCGGAATATCTGCACATGTATTTTGACTGCAGTAAATCAAGCAGCGCTGCATGCGTTTTATCTGCACATGTATATTGGGCATTAAGCACACTTTCTGCATTGCTTTGCGTACTGCCTGCGGAACGAATAACTTAAGCTTTTGTTAAAAAATGTAAATTACAAATTTTTTCAATAAAAAATTTATATTTCTCTAAAGTGGAGAAGCATTGGATATAGCAAAAAATTGTTATATCTGTTCAGTAGCAAAATTTAAAGGGTGATCAATATGTTGGGAATATGCTGTGCTTAAACTAGTCAGAATTTAACTATCTTTATGTCAAATGCAGACAGGATTTTCTTGTGATTTTTATGTACATACGAAACTGTCAAATAGTAGGGAAAGGTCTTCTTTTAAAAGTCTGCTTGATGTTTATGCAAGAAAAATTTAACGCTTGCTTAAAGTGACAAAAGCTCGGCTTTTCCCATTAAGGTTGCTTGCGTACCTTTAGGCAATATGTCAAAATTGACAAAAAGAATGCAAATGTTCGATAAGTTTCTGAGTTATTATGAGTTATTCTGAGTTATTATTTCTTCAAATCCAAAAACATGCAGAAGCTAAGTGGCACGCTTATGAATAAAATAAATAAAAAATTATTAAAAATTATCTGCAAAATAAAACTCATATCTAAAATGGTACTAAAGTACCAACGTGGTACGAATTGATATTAACGAATGAATCATTACTAAGCATACGATTTACTGTCTCAAAGAATATTCCCATGGAATAATTTTTTCTGAAAAGAATTTGTGTATATATATAGTATTTAAATTTTTACCGACCGGTGGCTAAATTTTCTTTAACAAAATTTCCCTAAT
Organism: Conops quadrifasciatus; assembly: GCA_949752815.1. Lineage (NCBI taxonomy): Eukaryota > Metazoa > Arthropoda > Insecta > Diptera > Conopidae > Conops > Conops quadrifasciatus. Next base: position 25,906,036 of record OX457079.1, on the reverse strand, counting down.
TCATATAAAAGAATACATATATAGAATTAACGAATATATAAAAGAATAAACTTTTATACAATTTATATCACGTCATTACATTTTATTTAAATCTTTGGACATTTTTATACAGATCAAAAAAAGTTTAGTAGAATTTTGTTTTATAGGACTTTATATAGGTTAGGTTAGGTTAGGTATATATTTCCATTTATTTTGTAAAATTATTTATAAACAAAGATTATACAATATACAGATGCGCATTCTGAATATACAATAGAATGCGCATCTGTATATTATATATTCTTTGCTTTTACGCTTATGAAAGACGCTGGTAGCGGCTAAACGCTTCAGAGCCTCCGCACAACCAACTTCGCAACGTCAAACGTCGCTCTCTCGCTTGACTTCAGCCTTAAACAAACAACGCAGACGTTAGCGAAGTTTGTTCACATTTTTCATTTATGTATCAACCGTTCTGTACCTAGCATCCTCCTCCACCAACCTTTTCACAAGCAAAATGAGCGAATACTTCCACCACTTCGTGAAACGAAGGAAAAACCTGAGTGAAAATGAAGGTTTTTCGATGAAAGGTGGCAATACGTTTCTGCAATACAAACAAAAATTTCTCAAAAACAACGAGTGGAAGTTCGACGTCAAAGAGAGAATTGAATAGAAGCATTCGTGACTTCTAACTTCTAACGTCAGAGCTCTCGTCAAATCGTACTGAAAAGTTGACTGTAGACGTTGCGAAGTTTGGTTGTGCGGAGACTCTCAAGCAGAGCGAATTTTTCGTGGCTCAGGCCTGCAAAAGCATTTCTGCAGATTTTTAAATTGAAAATAATTAAGTAACGCATATAACCGCATACATTTCAATTTTGGTTTCAATTAGAATTCAGTTAAAATTATACACAATTAAGATAATGTTCATGACTTACCTTTTTTCAGACTTTTGCTTCCAGATCGTACCTTCTCGTACGATCACAAAGAAATTTGTTTCATTTTGTAATTTATCGCACTTATTGCACATATAAAATGTTAAGATGCACCGCACCATCTCTCCGAAATTACACCAAAAAAACCGCTCCACCAAAAAATTTGAAAGCCTTCAAAAAGAAATGCTCTGCCATTTCAAAACAGAAAATGGAGTAGGTACCTTAACTCTCAGGTACTTCACTCTCCTTATTGCCGATTTTTGCTTTATTTTTCAAGATAAGTGCTTTACTAAAAACGTTGCTTTTCTAAGGTTTTATTTAAATTAAAAACCGAAGAAAACCTATATTTTCGTTGCACTAATTGCTTATTCCTTGCATTTTCCTTGCCTTCTTCTATACTATATATTTTATAGTTGCGAAGAAGCCCAAATTTTACACACACATTTTTATTTAATTTCACTTATTAACTTCTATAAAAATTATATTATTTGATTGGGAAACACTACTTGTAACTTTTTCTTATCTACTTAAGCTACTAAAGCTACTTGCAGCTTTTCTTTTTTCTATGATTTTTTGAATTTTAAATAAAACTTTCCACAGTTGTACGACATTCGAAAAATTAGAAGCTGAATAATTTTGAATGTCAATCAAAACTAGAGTTGCCGTAGTTTGTCTTAAGCCGAAACCGCAATGGCGCGTTGGGCAGTACGTGCGTTGGCCAGGGGATTTAAAGCAATTGAGGGGAAATTTCAAAATAAATAATGAAACACCGGAGTTGTTCTGTAATTATATACTTACTTGGTTTAATGTTGTCATGTTATAATGTTTCTTTCGATAGTTAAATAATAGTATGAATTTTTTGAAGTTGTAAAGTCGTCTTTCTGGCGAAAGGAGTTAATATAACAAACCTTTTTCCAGGCCTGATCTTATTTTTTTTCAATTTAGAGACCAACTTCACGAAAGTCTTTGTGATTTTCTCTTAAAAGAAATGTCTATATAAATAAGAAAAATTCAAACCAGAAATAGAAATCGGCTCTCTGTTCGATTCAAATCGTCTTTCTATTGTTGTTTGGAATACAAAAAGACGGTTTTCGAAACGATTTCAATAGTTAGTGACTCTCAGAATACCTCTGTAAAATGTAATTTTATTTTCCGGAATAATTTACTAATAATATAATTTTGGAAAAATAGTATAATTTAATAATATTTAATTTAACGATATAATTTAAAAAGTTTCAACATTTATTCTAATTTTAAGATATTTGAATTTAATTTTACCATTAGGTGTTTTTTATTCCCTCTGGATGAATAGCTGTAGTGTGAATCTGGCATCACTAAAAGAGATATTTTCGTCATTTCTTATTTCCCCATTATTCGCAGAAAAGAGATCATTTTATTTATTTGTGTTTTTTGTATGGCTGTAGAATCCCAAATATATGTATTTGTCATCCCTTCTAGAACTTGCCGGAAAATTCTACAAGCTCTCTCTTCGATATAAAAGACGCAGAATTTTCACAACCCAAATCAGTTCAAAACAAACTGTACATTGAGCGGTTTTGTCAAGATATTTTGCGTGAAAAACTTCAAAACAACTTTTTATTGAGTGAAATACAAATATTAATATTAATAATTTACAGAATGTCGAGTATTCCACTACTTTTGAGCCTCATTGAAGAGTTGGACCGTGAAACACACAGTCCGTCTTATTATGGGAATGATTTCGGGCTTGGACTACATCCGAATGTACTTCAACGACTCCAGCATCGCCATCCTGAGCCGCAAACCACAAACTTGGTTGGCTACACTTTGCCGTTAAGTTTGTTAGGTCGTCGTCTTGGTGCCGAAAAGAAACATGGTAGCGAAGGTCGGGTCTCAGCAGTTGGCAAGGACGGATTTCAGGTCTGCATGGATGTGGCACAATTTAAGCCCAGCGAATTGTCTGTAAAGGTTGTCGACAACCACGTTGTTGTTGAGGGAAAACATGAGGAGCGTGAAGATGACCACGGTTTCATTTCTCGTCATTTTCTACGTCGGTACGCTCTGCCGAAGGGGTACGATTCGGATAAAGTAATCTCAACTTTATCATCAGATGGTGTACTGACTGTGAGTGTACCCAAGCCGCAGATCGAAGATAAGTCCAATGAACGTGTGATTCATATTCAACAAACTGGGCCAGCTCACCTAAATATTAAGGAAAATACTTCGGAAAAGTCAAGTGATGGTGCTAGTGCTGGCTCCAACGGTGATGGACCAAGTAAGAATTAAGACTGCCACAACGATAGACTGTTGGAAGCACGGGGATTGTGCTATGTTATCCATATATACATCTGAACACTTATGATGTCCTGCCTACTTTTAATGTTCCTTGATATTCGTTTAGCTTTCCAACACTCATCATACTTTTAATATTAATACTATGGATTAATGAATAAGTCTAGTATTAGTAGTAAGTCCGAATTTACAACAATAAAGATTCAGCAGTCAATGCATTGTATATGTTATTGTTTTTATTTTGAATGGGAAGAGAAAGTAAATAAGGATTTCTTAGTGGTTTTATTATTGCCATGGAGGATGATTTTATTAAAACAAATTATGGGGACTGGCCAGGTTAAAACGGTAATTTTCCTTAGAAATTGGCACTGAAAATCGTAGTGCGGTTGATTAGGTTGCATATCGATGTGCAGTGTACACCGTAAATACAGCAGGACGTTAAAGAAATATCGAAAACAAAAAGGTTTTGCAAAAGTAGTTCACCAGTCTTGTGGGACTATAAACAAAAAGAAGACAGTACATTGAAAGAATTCATCGAAAAACGTCATCAGAGAAACGTTATAATTTTTTTGGTTTTTTACAACCACAACAACGGTTTGAGCCCGACAAACAATATGCCGTACGTAGGCTTCCGCAACGCTACAATTTCTCATGCGAAAATGTATAAATTGGACGAAGATCAAAACATTTTGAACTTCATGCGATTGTTGATACAAATTACTACTACTACTTACCACTGACAACAACAATTTCACGGGTGAGTTTGTATTCAAGTTGTATGACAAATTGCAACGTTAATGGCCTGCATAAGACTCTTCTCGGAGTCCGTTTTTGAAGCACACATATTTCTCCCGAAAAAGGAGTCTTTTAAATTCATAAATATAAATGTTCGCTTGGACGTCAAATCCAGTGCACTATTTCAAAAGTTTCCTACAGGGTTAAAGAACTGGGACACTTCGCAGCTGTTCGGGGGAAATATGATGGTTTTTTATACTTTCTATTCAATTCCACCTCAGAAACTATTTGTTGTTGATAGTTTGTATAAGGTATTTTGTTGTCACCAACTTCACCAATGACAGCCCAAGAACTGCACCAAATCCTACTAACATAGGTGAGTACAAAATTCTACCCACCAGCTGAAAGGCCTATCTCTTTATTTCTGCTTTTAAATTTCATTATATCTGGCAGAGAATAGTCTTCGATTTATACATTTCAAAGCAAACAGAAAACTGTAATCTTTGACTAATAATGACTGATCTCGATGGCGAAGATCCAAAGGAATATCGTTGGGAAACCGGATACGAAAAGACCTGGTAGGCTGATGAAAAATGGTTAAGGATGTCTATCACAGATTCTTTGTTTTAGGGAAGCCATCAAGGAAGACGATGATGGATTGCTGGACAGCGCTATAGCGGATATTATTCAAAAGGCAAAACGTAAGCGGCAGGCGGAGAAAACCAAGCAGAACAGGTTGGGTATGATGCGGCACCTCTACGTCATACTTGACTGCTCCGAATCTATGAGTATCCCTGACCTTAAACCGACGCGTTTTTTATGCACCCTTAAGGTGAGGTATACACAAAACTGTGAATGTTTTTTCATAGCTACCGTTTTCAGTTGCTAGAACTATTTATAGAGGAATTTTTTGATCAAAATCCTATTAGTCAGATGGGAATTATTGCGCTCAAGGGGAAACGTGCGGAGAAAATTACAGAGTTGACTGGCACAGCTAAGCTTCACTTGAAAGCTCTCGAAGTGTATTCAAACAATCATAATTGTTGTTTTGTATCTAAAGGGTTTTGTGTTTCAGTTTGAATAAAGTCCATTTGACTGGGGAGCCTTCATTGCAGAACGGACTCGATCTGTCGATGAAGACATTAAAGCTCGTGCCAACACACGCCAGTAGGGAAGTTCTCATTCTTATGGGAAGCCTAACTACCTGCGATCCGACAGATATCAGCATCACCATAGATAATCTCAAACAAGAGGGTATACGCTGCTCGGTCATATCGTTGTCAGCTGAAATACATGTGTGTCGGCACTTGACACAGGTAACGGGTGGCTCCTATGGCGCTGTACTGGATGACTCGCATTACCGGGATCAACTTCTGGCACACGTGGATCCACCGCCAGCGGCGCAAGCACAAGAGAACTCATTAATAAAAATGGGATTTCCTCACGGACGAATAGAAGAGGGTAAAGACCAGCCACCTCTTTCAATGTGCATGTGTCACATTGAGAGCAGCGATGAGCCAAGCAAACTGAGTGCCGCTGGTTACCACTGCCCACAGTGCTTCAGTAAGTACTGCGAGTTGCCGGTGGAATGCCAATCGTGTGGCTTGACGCTCGTCTCAGCTCCCCACCTGGCACGCTCTTATCATCATCTGTTCCCAGTGCAGCACTATACCGAATTGCAGTATCTCGGTCAGGCCGCGATTTGCTACGCTTGTCAGCGAGTTTTCAGCGAAGCTACGGACAAACATATTTACCGATGCGAATCTTGTGGACAGTATTACTGCCTGGACTGCGACATTTTTATACACGACACATTGCACACGTGTGTGGGCTGCAACACCATTCCGGGCATTGCGTCACAGATGCATTCCAGAAAAGCGACAATGCCATCAGCAGTGGGAATATTAGGAAGCCAGCGTTTTTGAGACCGAAAGGGCGAATGTTGAAAACCTGTTCTTTATAATACATCGACCATTTATATTTCAATGTTCTAATAAACCATATGGACGGGCTGGACTAAAGGAAATATATCTTCAGTTTTCATTTTTTAAAGTTATCGTAAGTTTTTTATAACAGCCTTGATGTTTGTATTTTAATATATATATTGAAATTGATAGCTTTTTAAGAAAAGAAATTGTATATTTTTTTTTAAGAAAAGAAAGCGCATACACGGTTCGGCCGGGTCGTAGAAAGCGGTGTTGGAGTTCATTTGTTTGCTTTGACGTTCAGATTAAGTTTTTTGTTGATGCTAACAAGTGACGTCACAATTAATGTACTGGGCGTTCGATAGAAAGGCACTTTTTACAGACCAAGCAGGGCTATTGCTTTCATGGGAGGGAAATTGATCTAAACCCGCAAGGCAATGCCAGATCCATAAGTGACGGCTTAATAAAACTTATTTGTCTCCAACATCACGTTTTTTCATCTTCAATTGAGATGGTTTGTTTTTTTTTAAAGTGATAATAAGTCCACTTCCACTTCGAAAAAATTCGAATGATGTTATTGATAAGAAACATTTTATACTGGTTCGATCCTCTTATTTTTGTCCAATTTTAAGATCAAATTCTTCAAAATCTTTATTTTTTTCTGGGAAGTAAAGTAAATTAAAACCTTTTCCTTGCTAAATATGAAATAATAGTGAAGCGCATGTAGTCGCATTGCCGTAATGCGCTTTTTTTATTGAACACTTTTTGTGCAACTCTTAAAATATATTTAAGAGAATTCAAAAAGCTTTAAGTTTTGATAATATGAAATATGCAGAACTTTTGGCCGGAGAAAAATGCATACAAAAGTCCTTTTCGGCTTCTTAAAATTTATAAAAAGCTGACTATCTCTTCATAGCCATCAAAGCTCATGCTTTTTGGCGGTGTTTTAGGTCAAACCTAAGAAAGAGAGCGATTGCTATAAAAAGCCTGTATCCTGCGAAGACTGTGCATTCCAGATTAATAAATATATTGTATTAAGTATAGAGAAGTCTGTTGTACTAAGTGTGAAATTATTGAATATTCAAAGCAGTAGTAAAAATTCTATTATAATAATTTAAAGCAAAACCGGAAGCGCTTGGATTAATCTACGATACAATACAATATGTCTGATATTCCCTTTGTATTGAGCTTGGATACTCCTGCTTTTTATAATCCCGATATTTTTCCGAATCGGATTTACCGTCAACTGCACGCCCGGCATCATGTGCCCTTGGATTTGCCTACGCTAGGTTTAATAGGGCGTTTAGCATCTCGTGGCCATCACCCTTGTAATCAAAAGGCCGCTGGATTGCCTAAAAATGATAAAGAAGGCTTCGAAGTTCATCTGGATGTGGGATCATTTAAACCGAATGAATTGTCTGTAAAGGTGGTGAATGACTTTATTGTTATCGAAGGTAAGCATGAAGAGTGCGAGGATGAATACGGCTTCATTTCGCGTCATTTTGTGCGGCGTTACAAGCTTCCCAAATGTAGCAACATCGATGACATCGTATCCACATTAACATCGGATGGTGTACTCACGGTACGTGTACCAAATCCATCTGTCGAGGAGAAATCTAATGAACATATTATCGAAATTAAGCACGTTGGTCCATCAGATCTCTTCCTGAAGAATAACGAGACCAAGGATTTTAACCAATGCTTGAAGAATAACGAAACCGCCAATTGTCCTTGGAAGAATGAAGACGGCATTAATACAGAACCTATGAAATTAACAGGATCTGATTGCAATTAAATATATTCCATTGAAATCAAATTTTACTCATATCTAAATTTTAAATATATCCATATACATATTTATATGTATGGATATATATTAGACTGCCAGCGTATCGCTTATAATCTAATATATCGCATGATGGATATAAAAATAGACAAAATCGTCTAAGAAATACCGAAAAAAATTTAAATACCATCGCTAACATACATTTCAAATCATTTAGGATTCTACGAACTTAAAGTAATCTAATATTTACAATTAAATTTAAAAATTACATTCATTCTATATTTGTTAATTATATATGTATGTATATTATTCTATAAATCTAATAAAAACCTTTAAACTCTGTGTCATATTTATTTATTTGGATGTTTTATTTCTATACTTTTTTATATCTCAATTCCGAAAAAAGTTGGATTTTGATTATGTTCTCATATTAAAAATTTCTCAAGTTGGCACCATTTACATAAAAGTAATGATAATTGATATCAATAAATAATAGGAATCATACGCTTTTATATTGTATTAATTTTTCGTTTCTTTATGTGGGTTCTTAAAATACTACAAAATCGAGTAAACTACTCTAATTATTGTTAAGTGACATGACGTTCATTACAGCAACTTACGCCAAAGCAAAAGTCACATTCACACGATGATAAATGTCGTTAGGGGCTTACATTGAGTATAATGTTATGATTCATAACACGATTCATATCGCATCAAAATACACAACATGCGGCTTGTGTGCATTGTTGCAACAATCGTGTCAACAAAAGACAAAAAGATACCTCCTTTTTATACCCTACACCCGAAGGGATGAGGGTATATTCACTTTGTTCTTCCGTTTGTAACGCATTAAAGGAGGCGTGGCCGGTATAGAAAAGTATATATATTCTGGCTCAGAATCACCTCCTGATTCGATTTAGCCATGTCCGTCCGTCTGTCTGTCTGTCTGTCTGTCTGCAGAAATAAAGATTACGGGAGAACGAATAAAGCTATCGCCATGAAATTGGGCACGAATATTCTTTGTCATCATAGGCTGTTTGGTATTGAAAATGAGGAAAATCGGATTAGTGCCACGCCTACTTTTTATAGCAAATATGAATTTTCCTGAATCTTACTTGTTTTTTATTGATTGGTTCTTATTACAAAATAATAATATAAAAAATAAAATTATAAACTAACCTCAGTTCCACCTGTTAATTCCCAATTAAATTTAAACGTTAAGCTTAAAACGAATTCAATATGCTGAAGCTCAAATATCTTCAGTGTTTTTTTGTTGCTTTTTTAATTCTTATTATTTCTTAAAGCCTACTTTACAGCTCCCGTGAGCGCGAACAAAACTGTTTTGTGAATACCTTGGTGAGAAGCGATTAGTATTTGTTAAAACTATATTCAGTCGATCGAGAATTAAAACTCCTTAATATCAATTTAGATAATTAAATTTAGAAAACAATTTTTATTGATGTTTTCAATTTCCCCAATGACTAAATTAATTCCACGGTGTGATTGTATTTACCATAGTTCATGGTAGGTGTAAATTCGGAACGTGACAGCAAAAAGGTGAATATAAAGAATATTTGTGACAAATGTTCGCGATCATTGTGCATTCGGACATTTCGTTCAAATTAGTGAAACAATTTCAAACATAAAAATTGCTTACGGTCACTGAAGCTGTAGAAGTAGCTGTAACATGGTGAACATGAAATTTTAATCGCACCACACAAACTTCTTTACTGATATTTCCGCTGTGAAATTTTAATTATAAGTTCACGGAAGCTGTAAAGCAGGATTAATTGGGGGAAAAGTAGGGTTTTGGGGATTTTCTCATATACCTGCCATTGGTCCTCTACAAATTAAGGTCACCGTTTTCAACTTAAATTTGTAACGAACATCAAGTGACCCTACTCGTCTTATCTAATAAATGTAATTCTACTCGTTGCATTTAAATTCAAGCAGTACGCTTCCTATATAACAAACATAATTACTTTATAATGCATATTATATTGAATACATAATCACTGTCATTTATTTTACAGAATTAAATCCAAAACTTCAATTCAAATTAAAATTTCAATAAATAAACAAAAAAATTGATGGCTAATACTGACAGTGATGCAACGTATTGCTCACAGGCGGAGCTCTTCTCAAGAAGTTGAGGTTTAAAATCTTATTCATTGCTTTTAAATATTAATTGCATTTTCTTAGCTCCATCGCCCCGAATGCAGTGTGATAGTAGTGAATTTTCTAATCTACGTCGCTCTCAGCGGCTTTCGCAACAAAATCGAAATGCAAAACAGACTATGAACAAAGCATCTCCACAAAAAAAATCACTACGAATTCATAACCAGAAAACGAACTCAACACAATTTTGTACATATATGGAAATTGATGGATGTAGTAAAAATTCTGCTGCGGAAATAAATGAATCACAAACGAAGAAACCAGGAACAACCGAAGGAGTTAATCTCAAGAATTCCAGAAACATATCGGAATCCATTGATTTGATTGCTGAGTCGGAAACATTATCGCAAGAACTACCATTGAATCAGAGTCTGTATCAAGGAAAGTGGTCACAAAACAAATTTGAAAATGCAATTGATTTAACAATTCGTTCAAATTGTAATAAAGCCAATGCTTTGGATTCTATCAATAAGAACAAAGATGACATTAAATTTACAACAAATTTTTCTAATGATGTCAGCAACAGAGGTCGGAAGCGGACACATCATACACCGAAAGAAGAAACGAGCCCACCGAAATCAAGCGGTGCACCTCCATCCAAAATGGTTCCACAAGATGTCAAATCAGAGCCTGCTAAAAGTATGAACTTAGAAACTCCAAACGGACGGTAACTGGATGAAATTAAATACACATAAATACATTAAATACACATAAATACGTTTATTCTGCTTGTCTTTAGGAGGCTTCGTCCGTATTCGGATGTTATTCCAATTCTTCAGGAGGAAGAAAAATCCGTAATTGCTACATTTATATTTGTTTATGCTTCGTTCATAAATTATTATTTTAGAAAAACAGAAAAGAAAAACAAACTAGAAATAAAACAAAGGCCTCATCAATTTCCGGACGATCCAGAAAAGCGCCTGTCGCAAAAGCCAAACAAATTAATCGTAATTTGGCAGTAATTTATAATGATGGAAAAACTGATTTTAGTCGGGAAATGATTGAAATGAATGTGAATTGTCCAACTCGACGTGGAGTATGTGAGCCGCCACCGTTCAGGATTACCAAACCGTTGCCTTTGCTGAGAAGTGTATCGAAATCATTGCTTCCCAAAGTATACCCACCACATTTCGCAAATCAAAAGCCTCCCATTGAATCGATTGAAAATCATGGCAGTAATCTAAGCGCTAAATATTCCTGTCCAGACTTTACGGCGATAGCGCCTGCTTCAGGCGGACCTTGCAGTACAGCTTTATACTCATTACCTTTACCTGGCAAATATGAGAAGGGTGATTTGCACAATTTTCCAAATTCATCCACTAAAATCAAAACAAATATGTCCAATGGTGTAAATTTCCTTTTTCATCAAGAAGTTCCAATGAAAAGTAATTCCAATGAAACCCAAATTGTGTCAGGCGGCATCGACGATTTAGAAATATTTTACCCTAAAGTTGAGTATTCTGAGGCAGATGACGGACGACCAAAAACTTTTTCGCCCACACTTCCAGAATCGTTGAAGGGTGTTTTCGATTCTGACGATTTGTGTGAAATTTTAGGCGTGGAGAAAATTGAATACAGACTACGAGAAAGTCATGTTAAGGCTTTGGCTGTTATTTTAAATATCAACGTTAAAAACCTTCGTGATGTAATACAGAATATTGTTACTATGGATATGGATGTTTTAAAAAAAATCGAAAGTGTAAAAGATTAAAAGGCAGTATAAAACGGTAGCCGATAACGACCATCTTTATAAAACAGAAAAAAAGTATATGTTTATCTATTTCAAATATATATTTGAATTTTGTATATGATACAACAAAATTCAAATATAAATTATAACGAAAGTATTTATTCTTTTAATATTTTTGTGATGATTATTAAATATTTGAAATCTTCGAAAAATAATTTTACTACATACTTTAAACAAATTTCAATTGACATTTAAATTTAATTAAACTTAATTTTAATTGACATTAATTACATGCTAATAGTAGTTGAAAAGAATCAACAGCAACAACCAGTGTTGAAACTACCTTTAAGTTGTGGAAAACAATGCCCCAAACAATTTTTTTTACGGTCTTACCAACATTAAATTATACCCACATGATTAGGGCTAAAACAGCTTGCATGGTATCGTGGTTATGTTACCATAACACGAGAACACTTAAATAAATAAATAAAAAATCAAAAAACTATACTTACGTAGCGCGTGCATTCAGTACGTATTTAAGCTGAGTGCATTTTCTCTAAATATTACTTTCGTTTTTTATTTGATTATAGCCATTATTTTTGTATCTAGAATTTTCTACCCCGCATGAATTACACAGAAGCTTAAAGTTTCGAAAGCACTGGAAAGTGGTAGTTCAGTCTACTGGTCATGTTGCGCTGTTGAAATTTTTAGTTATTAAATTTTCTAAATGAATCTATTTTCTATCTATAATCTATCCTATAATTTTAGGAAGCTATAGCTTTTACTGCCAGAATTCAATTTAATAAAGTTAAAATAAACACACACGCTATTCAGAATTAATCAGATTTTCCATTAATGACCCCTAACAAAACACAACATGACTCTCACTAAACCGGAAGTTAGAGTAGTTTGTTCCAGAAACTTCTAGCAGTGTCTAGGCTTTTGACATTAGGGTATTTATTCGGTCGCACGCATGCAGCCGGCATCAGTTCAATTGTGAAATTAGTGTGATTCGCGCAGCGCAAGCAGTTCTGTGTCAGATTTCAATTAAACGATTTTCTTGTGTGCAAGAACTTTGCAAATTTGAGAAGAAATTTTATAATTTTGTGAATTTTGTGCAAAAAAACAGCATCAAGGTAAGAAATATACATATATGAAAAGAAGCTAATACTTTGGTACATAAAAAATTGTTGGAAAAATGTAAGAAGGTTCAATATTATCGCAATGTTGTAATTTTTCTTATTGTTCTGGGAGAAATTATTGCAAACCTCGTGTGAAGAAAATTTTGTTAAAAAATAAAATTTTAAGAAATCGTAGCTAATTGATGAGCTTACATACGAATAGCATATATATATATATATATATATTTTACATACATATATATATGTAAATGCAAATTTACATACGTGCATGCGCCTATATAACTCAAGGTTAAATTTTATGTGGGCCCCATTGCATTGTTCATAAAATGGTTTCTTTAATTGGTGCCATTTTCCAGATTAATTGAAAAAACGTTTCCAGATATGACTAATTTGTATTTCATTTCTAAATTGTAGATGCCTGAAGAATGCGAAACTTTTGCTTTCCAAGCTGAAATCGCTCAGCTTATGTCTCTGATCATCAACACGTTTTATTCGAACAAAGAAATCTTTTTGCGTGAATTGATTTCCAACTCGTCTGATGCTCTTGACAAAATCCGCTATGAATCTTTGACTGATCCCTCGAAATTGGACACTGGCAAAGAGCTCTACATCAAGCTTATTCCAAACAAAACTGCCGGCACCCTGACCATCATCGATACTGGCATTGGCATGACCAAATCGGACTTGATCAACAATTTGGGTACAATCGCCAAATCTGGCACCAAGGCATTTATGGAAGCTTTGCAGGCTGGTGCTGATATTTCTATGATTGGTCAGTTTGGTGTGGGCTTCTACTCTGCCTACTTGGTGGCCGACAAAGTCACAGTCACATCCAAGAGCAACGATGATGAACAATACATTTGGGAGTCGTCGGCCGGTGGTTCGTTCACGGTCAAACAAGACAATACCGAACCTTTGGGACGAGGAACTAAGATTGTTTTGTTTATCAAAGAAGATCAGTCCGAATATTTGGAAGAGAGCAAGATAAAGGAGATTGTTAACAAGCACTCGCAATTCATTGGCTATCCCATTAAGATGGTAGTTGAGAAGGAACGCGATCAGGAAGTTAGCGATGACGAAGCCGAAGATGACAAGAAAGAGGAGAAGAAGGACATGGACACAGACGAGCCGAAAATTGAAGATGTCGGCGAGGATGAGGATGCCGATAAAAAAGACAAAGATGCTAAGAAAAAGAAAACAGTTAAGGTTAAGTACACCGAAGATGAAGAATTGAACAAAACCAAGCCTATCTGGACCAGAAATCCCGACGATATTTCACAAGAGGAATATGGTGAATTCTACAAGTCATTGACAAACGACTGGGAGGATCATTTAGCCGTAAAGCACTTCTCTGTGGAGGGTCAGCTCGAATTCCGTGCACTTTTGTTCATTCCCCGTCGTACTCCTTTCGATTTGTTCGAGAACCAGAAGAAGCGCAACAACATTAAGCTGTACGTACGACGTGTGTTTATTATGGACAATTGTGAAGACCTCATCCCCGAGTACTTCAACTTCATCAAGGGCGTGGTCGACTCGGAAGACTTACCTTTGAATATTTCGCGTGAAATGTTGCAGCAGAACAAAGTGCTCAAGGTTATTCGTAAGAATTTGGTCAAGAAGGCCTTGGAATTGATTGAAGAACTGACTGAAGACAAAGAAAACTACAAGAAGTTCTACGATCAGTTCAGCAAGAATCTGAAATTGGGTGTTCATGAGGATAGCAACAACCGGGCCAAAATCGCCGATTTCCTTCGTTTCCACACCTCGGCGTCCGGCGACGATTACTGCTCACTTGCCGATTACGTTTCGCGCATGAAGGAAAACCAGAAACACATTTACTTCATCACTGGCGAATCCAAAGAACAAGTCAGCAACTCTGCGTTCGTCGAACGTGTGAAGGCTCGCGGTTTTGAGGTCGTCTACATGACTGAGCCTATCGATGAGTACGTCATCCAGCATTTGAAAGAGTACAAAGGCAAGCAGTTGGTGTCGGTCACCAAAGAAGGCTTGGAATTGCCAGAGGACGAGGAGGAGAAGAAGAAACGTGAAGAGGATAAGGCGAAATTCGAAAGCTTGTGTAAATTGATGAAATCTATTTTGGACAGCAAAGTGGAGAAGGTGGTCGTGTCCAATCGATTGGTTGACTCTCCGTGCTGTATTGTAACATCGCAGTTTGGTTGGTCGGCTAACATGGAGCGTATTATGAAGGCGCAAGCTCTTCGCGATACCTCTACAATGGGATACATGGCTGGCAAAAAACATTTGGAAATAAATCCAGATCACGCCATTATCGAGACATTGCGCCAGAAGGCTGACGCCGACAAAAACGATAAGGCTGTTAAAGACTTGGTCATACTTCTGTTCGAGACATCGCTGCTGTCATCTGGATTCTCACTTGACAGTCCTCAAGTTCATGCCTCACGCATTTACCGTATGATTAAGTTGGGTCTGGGTATCGACGAGGAGGAACCAATGGCAACTGAGGATGCACAAAGTGCCGGTGACGCTCCACCACTAGTCGACGATACTGAGGATGCTTCCCATATGGAAGAAGTAGATTAAGACGCCATACTTGATGTATTTTTTAATCTCACGTTCCATAAATATTTCATTAATTTTACTGAAACCAACGACCTCTCACATTCAATCGCTTCGCCACATTTTTGTGTGGTTTTCATTTGACACATTTAGAATATACATTTTCTGTAAGAGACTATGTTAAGTTTAGTTGATATTCTAATTCGTTTAGAGCGCAATGATTAATTAATATGAACCAACGAAATAATTTCGTAGCGTGGAATCGGGATTTATGAACAACAAGAAAATAAATATTTGCTTAAACCACATAATTTATGACTTTTTAATTGATTGCATCATGATGTGGTCAAAACTTTGTGTACGTATAGATGGAGGAGCATGATCTGTCGCGAATAATGGCGATGTTCTGGTTTGCAGTTACAAGAAACTCACCTGCGTGCTAATAAGAGTTAAAGGGATCAAATTACGCCGGCTTGAGTGTCTGGCTCTTCCACGCACAACATTCGCAATACCTTCCAGCCGACAGGTAAACATTTTTTGGAGTGTTCCAATGTTTTTCAATGCGTTAACCGTATTACATGCACACAATTAATTTCAAGAGCATATAAAGCTCTTCCATATCACAAAATGGTGGAAGAAGAGGAAACTATCAACATTTATTTATTTAGTGTTATAAAATACAACTCTTGCTTCATTTATCTATATTTATACGTATAATTATTATGGCTTTTAATCACTTTCACATTTTAGAAATCGCTTTTTAGTTCCAAGGTGATAAAAAACATTTTAATCGTTTTTAATCACTTCGTCTATTGAAAATCTCACAATAATTCTTTAGCGTTCGTTTTTCTTTTCCTATGAACTGCTGCTGCTCTCCTTTAGCAATAACTCATTGATGGTGTCCAGAGTAGTGGCATCCTTACTAACAATAACAATTTTATTCCTCGATCTTGACCCTTTATCTAGCGATAGATCACTTTTGCGTAAACCCAGCACTTTGGAAAGATACTTTATTAATTCAATATTAGCTTCTCCTTCGGTGGGCGGGGCAGCTATTTGTACGCCTACACCGTCGCTGCTAATATTTGTTATGCTGTTTAATTTGGCACCCGGCTTGGCCAGTATCTTAATGCAGATATTTCCTGACTTGTCCATTTGTATGGGTTTGTTAGTGGCTTGCCCTGCTCCTGCGGCATCCGGTGCATTTTTTATTGTTTTCTTATTTTTATTTTTGGACATTGGCTGATATGCTGCTGGGTGGAAAAATCGCCGCATGCAATACTTTTCCACAGAAATTTCGACAATTAACAATTTTTATGGTATAACAGGGTGACTCGTAATGATTTGATTTTTTCTATTTACAGTTTCTATCTACAATACATTTTTTGCGTCAAAATTGTAGAAATTGCATGACGCGTCTCGAAGGCTTGTTTAAGACGTCTTGAAAGTTTTATGGGTTGTCTGAAATGCTTCCATTGTTTTGAAATCAAGCAGTGGCTTTTGGAAGCGCCGCTAAAAGCATTACCATATATTCCGCTTCCGATAGTCACGGCTTGATTTGAAATCAAATGGAAGCACAGCATCAATCCAAAAATGTTGCTAAATCAGTTTCGAGTCTTTCGAGGCGTCTCATGCAGCTCTCTATTGTGCATGACTGAGTTTAGTCCGGTCGGCATGCTGCAGTATTTTTCTTTTCTCTTCTAAAGATTAACCTCCTATCCTAGTTGATAGTCATTTAAAAAAACATTGCAAAAGCGTTTTTCTCCTTACTTTATTTATGTGTGTGTGTGTGATTTATACACCCTTAGGATTGGACAGATTTTAGATGCGAGTAACTATAAGTATTCAAGAAATTTATATAATTTATTAATTATATCAATCAATTTACTCAGCTTAAATAATCGAAATTTCTCTCTGTAAATTCTTTTTTCTCTTATAAGTATTTTTTATATTCTCATTTCCGAATGCATTACATACATTTGCAAATACTATATCAATATATGATAAAAAACCTTAAATTAATTGCTCCATAATTTGATTGGTTTTTATATATTATATACAATACTAAAATACAAAACCTAGACGAAAATGCTTATAATTAGATTTTAAAAAGATGACCAAAAATCCTCTGCCATTATGAATCGTAAAATTCTAAAATCATTTAATCTTGTGATGTTTAATGTTCAAAACTGGAATTATACAGAAGCGAAGAATTCCTCAAACTAATCGTTCTAATGATTGGACATTTAATAAGATCTAATAAGCTAATTAGACTGAGAACAAATAAAATTAATATCATAATTCGAGACATTGTTAAAATATTGTTTTACGCGTGTTGAATTAAAACAGTAACAAAAATTGCTTTAAAATTGTTCATTAGTTCTGCGATATTTTATGCGAAGATCAAGTTTTGATCGATAATAATAAGACGAGCAACGACAAAAAGAAAAATTTCCACCCACCACTCAATGGTTTTCTAATTCTATCTTAGTTACTATTAAGTTACTATTAGTTACTATTAAAAAGTTGAAGCCAATAAATTAAAGCCGTCCCACGATTAGTGTAGAGCCCTTATTCT
This sequence comes from Conops quadrifasciatus, assembly GCA_949752815.1. Lineage (NCBI taxonomy): Eukaryota > Metazoa > Arthropoda > Insecta > Diptera > Conopidae > Conops > Conops quadrifasciatus. The sequence goes on along the minus strand of OX457079.1, from coordinate 25,888,285 downwards.
TGCGCGTTGGTTGTATTGAAAGCGGAGGTACCACCAGTACATCCGATGTTTGGGATGATGGCGAACTGCTGCGACTGCCTTCGTCGGTTACTTCCTGAGGGAAAAGGTTAGGAAAAAAGGGTTGTATATCAACTTTCCACAATGGATAAGAATGTTATTGCAAACTCTAAAATGTGTGCATTCATTTACATACATGAATATTTGTGCAGCTGGCTAGCCGCATTTGAGCCAATTGTGATGCTGGTGTCAGCGAATTTGTGCTACCGAATGGCGAAGTCATCATGGTGGAGACAGCTCGCTTCAATCGTGAGGGTGTTTTGTTGAAGGAAAAAGCACGTCCAACCTTGAGAATAATGCAAACAGAGGAAACGTAAAATTGTGAAATACAAAAACATGTACAGACGAGTATATAAACATAATGCCGTCATCTCACCTGCATTCTAGTTCGTCTCGCTAATTTGAAAGCTTTGGACAAAGTGCTCAAATTAACATCACTGATGTCAACATCAAGTTCCTGTGATGTGCGGTGGAGTAAGGCTTTGTCCTGTGATAAAGAAAAATACATCCTTATTCAAGTCAATAATGGTTAAAAGAACAAGTAAGAGCGTTATCTTCGGCCTGGCCGAAGCTCATATACCCTACACCCGCATCTGTGGAAGGGAGAAAAAGTGGGCGGGTGACACCTACTTTTTTTAATTTACAGGGAGCAAATTTTGATATATTAACTCATCTACAACCCCGTTTTTTCTACAAAACACCTTATTATATGGTATAGTATATAAGTGGGCGTTTCACGCCCATTTTTTAGAATATATTTTAGTCTAAGATGGTGAACTCGGAAATAAAATTTTACTTGAAAATTCGGTCTACAAGCCAAGAAATTGACCTTAAAGCACGGATGAGTGCATATTTTCTATAAAAAGTAGGCGTGGCACTGCTCCGATTTTCCCCATTTTTAATACCAAACAGCGTAGGATAACAAAGAATATTCATGCCAAATTGCATGACGATACCTCTATTCGTTCTCCTGTAATCGTGATTTCCACAGACGGACGGACAGACAGACAGACAGACGGACGGACATGGCTAAATCGAATCAGGAGGTGATTCTGAGCCAGAATATATATACCACGCCTATACCTGCCACGCCTCCTTTAATGCGTTACAAACGGAAGAACAAAGTTAATATACCCTCATCCCTTCGGGTGTAGGGTATAATAATGAGCAAAAATTAATCGACTTTAAGTGGAAAAAACTACTTAAATTAAGCTTAATTGAAAAATCGCTAAATAAATGTAATCAGTAAGTGTTCCAACAGGTTTATTGCGAGACCTACCATTACCAAAATTAATATCTAATTAATCTATAATTAGATAACTCACCGTATCTGTGCGGCAAGCATTTTCTGCCATCTGCTTGCACAATGCTTTCAAATAAACCACTTTATCGACTTCTTCATCAGATATTGAAAATGAGTATAGCTTTTCCTTTTCCTGGCGATAGAGCAGAGCAAAGGCGCGGGCACTGTCGGTGATATCAACAACGAAACGTATCGCATTCAACGACATCAACTTAATATGCTTGTGCGACTTGGTTGCGCTTGGCGATTTGGTGCTGGTTAAACCGCGCGAACGTTTCTTACATACTTCGATGGAATCGGAAAATAAGTAGAGCAATAAGGAATCACCACGGCCACTCAGATTTTCGGAGAGTTCAACAACCTCACATTTCGAGATAAAACAACGGTTCGATGAAACAAGATGAGCCTGTATTGAAGAGATACAAGTGAAATAATGGTAAATTCAAGAAGAAACTTTATTGGACTTACTGGGCAACCTTCGATATCATTGAATATATCAAAGATGGCCATGCGAGATTCTGTCTTGCGTTTATCCTCATTTATGTGCGCCATAACTTCCTTGATGGCTTTGAGGGCTTCTTCCAATTTCAAATAGTCTGGATTGTTTTTACTTGTATGCTTTAAAATATCTACAACGATTGATGGTGATTAATATAAAACCATTTATAATTAATTTAATTAATGAAGTTTATGCATGTACGAGTATGTATATTTGCATGCACCAACAACCAACCATTTAATAGTAGACTAATGCTTGGTAGACGCTGCACTGGTCGTATCATCAGATCCTGAAGACTCTGTCGGCCGCATTCCGGCTTTGTTTGATTGATCTTAAGAAATGCATGGAATCGAGGATTTTGGGTATCACAATGCTGTAGCATCTCTTTCATTTGCTCAAAGAAATTCACATAGGGCGGATATGCTCTGATGAGGTCGTCGCGATGCTGAAGTATGATTTCGCCAATCAAGCAATCCTCATGCCAATTGCCTTGCAGAGTACGCAAGCGTTCCAGCATGCGTTGATGAACTTCGTGTATGGGCAAAAAATTGCCGAAAATTGCTTTTATTTCTGACTTATTGAGAAGTGCGTCGTTGGTCTCGGCTATTTCTTCAAGAGGATTCTTAAAAAGCTGCAGGCAAAAAGCAAATTTATTGTATTTTTACATTGCAATAATACTCATGCAATAATTCATGCTTACATTCACGATTGTATCCAATATGCCCACATAATTCGATTCAGTACTGAAAAAGTCCATAAAGTGATTGAAACGCATTGATCGACTTTTCGCTGGTGTCTGTTCGGATGTGCCGGAAGTTCCGGATTTGTTCAGCAATTTACTAGCACTTTCCAATTTGTCGGGACTGGTGGTGCAATCGAAGAAGCTGCCGGAAACAGAGAGTAGACCAGCATCCGAGACGGAGGATCGACGTTTGTTGGAATCGACTGGAGTTCCATCGGGTTGAATGCGTTGAGAGAAACGTCTTCGTTTGCGGCGATTGAAACTGATGGGAAGGGATTCTCGCCGATCGGTGTTCGGAGTATTAGCAATACTATCCAAATACTGAAGAGTGGTGACAATAATTAGTTAAAGTGGAGTTATAATATTTTATATAAGTTATTATTAGAGTGATACTTGATGGAAATTTTGAAAGTAGTATACAATTAAAGGAAGGACATTCTATAGAACATTATTATTTTTGGCAATATCGTAAAAATGTATTACGATTAACATATGTACAGGGTGCGCCATCTTTTATGTCGGTATGTGAATATTGAATAACTTTAAAACTTTAAAAAATAACCGATTTCCATATATATGAGGTATTTTTATTTAATTTGGTCCTTTACAACTTATTTGGACTAGTTTTTGAATACAACATTAATCAAGTGGCCGCCTCTATTGTCCAAAGCAAAATGTGCCCTTTTTGCTGCGTTTTCCATCACTTTGTCAAGCATTTTGGGCGGTATAGCGATGATTTCGGTACGAATGTTTGTCTGGAGCTCGTCAGTAGTCTAACACTTGTATTAAATGAAGTTACTTTATCTCTCTTTCATACTTACATCGCCGAATAAGTAGTCCATTTCGTCCGCATAACCATTTTGTATGGTATACCAGAACCAGTCAGATTTGAGAATGTGTGTGCGATTATTTTTGGGCTCCGGCTTGGCCAATGTAAAATGTTCATCAACAACCTGTGATGGATAAATGGTTAAAAAGAAGGATATTTATTCAATTTTAGGCGCTTAAACTATACATATTTTGTAGTTAAAAAAGTAAAAGCACAAATAAATGTTATTTTACTTTATTTTATAAATTTTTAAATGAAAATGGCTGAAGATTAATAAATATAATACAAGTAATATTTCAAAGTATGTAAGTGCATAAAGTAAATAGAACAATTTTAATTTTTTTATAAGCAAATCAATAATATTTACAACAATAAAATAAATTAGTAGAGTTAAGGAATTTCTGGTTCTACAAGTGACCAAAATAAGAGACAGGCACAGCACAATAAATGATTTTCAGAAAAAATGATTTAACATACTTGTTCATCGTCATAAATGTTCATTCAGATATGATGAAGCGATGTATGTATGTATTTTTTGCGAATTCTATAACTTCAGCCATTTTTAAATAAAATACACGAGCCAAAATTGTTTGCAATGAAACAATAAATTTAACAGAATTAAATTGAACCACAAAATAGAAGAAAATGGAAGGGCGCAAGCATGATTTTTGAGAGCATTTTAATACGTATGTATGATTGTGTTTATGAAATATTAACTCGCGCAGCATTTTTAACATTATGATGTTATGGTTTATACATGGTTATGTTATGTTATGTTATGTTATGTTATGTTATGTTATGTTATAAACAACTCCTGAAAATAATTTACTGTGCTGTCGTATCATGTAAGCGTTTAAAACTTCATACACTTCTAAGAGCTCCTAAACTAAGAAAAGAAGAAAGGAAGGAAGGAAGGAAGGAAGGAAGGAAGGAAGGAAGGAAGGAAGGAAGGAAGGAAGGAAGGAAGGAAGGAAGGAAGGAACAAAAGAAGGAGATGATAAACATTTTAAAATCAACAAGTTAAAAACGTTAAGTTACAACATTTTTAAAGTAAAGATTTCAAACAATATTAGAGTAATTATTATTATTTATGTGGTGGTGGCTTCTGCAATGCCGATGAACGATGAACGAAATAAACATTTTTTTTTTATATATTTGGTTGTCAAAAATCCATTGTCTATGGACGCCTAGAGCCAAGTCAAAGTCTGAACATATCCTTGAGTTGTGAAATAATTTTAGTAATGTTAAAAATGCGCAGCAAATTGTCGTATGAAAAGCATCCTTTTCCTCTCTCCTTAAAATCGTCACACTATTTAACAAGCCAAGTCATATTCTTGCCAATAGAAAAAAAAAACAACAAACAAAATCGTCCATTAAAAAAAGCAGTTAATGTTTTCTTCTACTGACTGCGCCTATAATAATAATCCTTAGCTGCTTTTCTAGTTCCTTTGAGTAATTTTATTGAAAGCAATTGCTTTTAATATAATCCAAAGTGTTGCCAAATCATTTTCAAAACAAAAAAAACTGCATGAACCTGTGCGTATTGTATTGCAAATGTTTTAAATATATGTATGTACATAAATTGCGCTTTCTATTTTTTAGTTGCTCAAATAATTGAATTCCGTGAATTTATTGTTTTCGATTTTCTGAGACTGGTTCGTCTCGTATAGAAAACTTTTCGATAGAAGGATGATACCAAATAATGAAATACCGTGCGAGGATGAGTGTGGCCAATATCGGTTGCTTCTCTGGCCTGAGGACTCATGGATGAGGATGCCGCGACGGGTAACGTCGTCGCTGTCGTCATGTCTACGTATTGCACTGCATTTGCGGCCATTAAAGAAGCGGATTGATTTTGATTTTGGTTACTACAGTGAAAACTGATAGAAGTACGAGCAGTAGGTGCACAATTGACGCTTGAAGCAGAGAAAGATGAGAATGAAGTGTTAGTATTGGCGGGAAGAGGGGTGAAAGCGATGGGATTATTTTTATTTTGAAGGAAACTGCTGCTCCACGATTGCTGTACGGAGGAGGAGGTGGTGGCGGCGGCGCAAGAGCTGCCAGAGCCGCCCGTCTGGCCGTCTGTTGAGGCGGAAAATGTGTTTTCTGCAGTGCTTTTGACGCTTAATACATTCGAAAATTTTGCTGGAGCCTTCGGTGTCTTGAAACCATCAACAGTTGTTTGTTGCATAAATTGATCTGTATTTTTGCGTTCCGGTGTTTGCGTAAGGTATTTGTCTTTTTTGCTGCTGCCGCGCACGAAGCGGTCGCGAAAACTTCTCAGCTTTTCCTTCATCGGTTTATTACCACTCATCGATTCGTTCATGATGCTGCTGTTGTCGATTGAGGTGAAGGAGCAAAACGATGAGTCGGCATCGAAAGAACTCTGTGCCGGAGCAGCGTCTAGCGCCACCGAGCTGCGGCGCGGACGCAGCATTTTGGCGATGGGTGTCCGCACCGCAACGAAACTCATAGAGCGCTTTATAGATCGTGTAATGGAGCCGGCTCGTATGAGTTTAGGCTTCTTGGTACTAGTGGGCAGAGCAAAAGACTCAACGGACATCAGAGAGATGGTGTCGGAACTTTCACGTTTACGTTTCAAATCGTTCTGATCGTCCAGCATAAACTGATCGTCATCCGCCAACTCGTGCTCATGATCAGCATCGGTCTCCATAGCTAATGCGTCGGTCGGATTCTCCGGCACGGTTTTGCGACAAGGTGACGACGATGACGTGCCTAAGATTGGTGAAATATTGTTTTTGGATTTTCGAAATTCTTCCTCTATGCTTTCGGTATCGGTTTTTGTGGTAATTTCTTTCTTTTTGAATAGTTTGCCGGCTACTTTTGGAGTGCTGGCGTTTTTGTTCAAATCTGACGCCATTAATCCACCACCGACGACTACGTCTACGTCGTCGGCAGACGAGGACAAAGCATCGGCATGGTCATACGGATCACTTTTTTGGCAATTAATTTCATCAAATAAATGTGCTTTGAAATTGGCAACATCATCATCATCTTCGGCATCTTCATCGACATCTTGCTTACCGTTTTCGACATCGCCAACGCCATCGTCATCGTCATCGCCATCGCCATCGTCGTCTGCGTTCACTACAGCAGAGGATTTATTTTCTAAATTTTTATTTAAATTTTCTCCAGCTTCGAAAGCTTCATCCATTGGCATGTCGGCACTGAGCAGTTGCGTATTAGTAGTGGAAGTTGAGGCTGGGGTTAAAGTGAAGGTGGTAGGAGGTGGACTGGGGGAGGTGTTAGAGATAGTATCAGGAAAGTAACCACCAGAATTAGGCATTACCTGCAAATTTACAATATGATAAAGGTAAAATTTAGATAAAATATGCTCCAGATCGTGCTGATGATTAATTATAATAAAACAACAATAATAATGAATTAAAGATGATGAAAAACTTTAAATAATAATGAACGAAAACATGTAAATAAAGTTTTAGTACTAGAGTGAGGCCAAATCCATTATTTCACTCCTTGTTTTTCAAAGCCAATTCCTCGTTTTTCAAAGGACACTTACGACATGCGAACATTCGGGATCATCCAGGTCTGCGGGTATTCCTCCATTGTTCTGCAACACTTCAACCATGTGTTGGTGCTCATCTGCAGGAAATCCAAAAAAGCATATTTTCTGACCCTCGAACGCTTTCAGTTTATGCTCTTTGGAGAATTCTTCTAGAGTAGCGCAAAAATCCGATTCGTCGCGATGCTCCCAAGCAGCATAAACCCAGGCAGGATGCACGACAGTGAGACGAAAAGTTTTTGCATATCTGTGGCAAAAGGTGGCAAAAACGTTAAATCATACATAACTTTTGCCATTTTAAAAGTATTCATTAAAAAGCAATTATGTTAATGATGCTTTAATGACTCATTAATTTTGGTATGATCCTCTTATTTTTATGAAATTTAGACAACCATTTTTTACTTGACTTAATTAATTAATTAATTTGGTCATCAACAGAACTGCATTGGAATTAAAATGAAAACCTTTCAATATCTCCAAATGAGAAATATTGGACTTTATGCACTCTTGAAATCAATGGCTAATGTGAGCCGTTTATTTTGAAAGTGAAGCAGTTATGATAAAAAATGCTTTAGGCTGATCCATTTTTATGATAATTTTTATGATTTTATAACCCTTTTTGTGTTCAATTTGATCAAAATTTTTATGATTTTCTTATAAGAAAATTTACTTATTACTTCGAACACTTTTAAAACCAACAAAACAATACGTCTCTAGTGAAAAGGAACAACGGCTTAATTCTGATTTCGTAATTTTACAGGAGATAGCTTTTACAACTTATTTTTGCGTTTGTTTATAAGAGACCAATGCAATTTCTTTTCGCTTAAACTTTCGCAAAAATCATAAAAAAACCAAATTCTTTTTCTGAATACGCTTAAAGAGTTCATAGCGATGCTCTTAAATTAACTTAAGTAGTTATTCAAATCCACATTTATTTTCATTGTCCTCAATTATTGAAATCATTCCCAAGCAAGTGAGTAAATTTGAAAAAGTTTCGAAGTAATGCGAATAAAACAAATAAATAAATATGATTCTGAAAATGTTAATATATTTACATATAGTACATATTCTTACTGATATTTTTCTCCACCGCTGTGATTGCTTATCAAGTGTGTTATTTTAGAATTCATATCCTTTCGTATGCAGCCGCCCATGGAATGAATTAAATTAACCAGTCTGGTCTGTAAAGGAATGCAGGAAATGTAAGCTATACGAATGTCAACGCATTTAATGTGTATTTTATACCAACCAGTTCATCTTTTTTACGAATTCCAGTAAAACAAGTGACAACACCGCGCATTGAAAAGTTGTATACCGGTCGGGCATTGTGTTTTAGGCCTTCCTTCATGTCGGCGGCGTGTTTCAAAGCAGGCGGACCCATAATACTGAAAGGAATAGTGAAAATCAGGAAAAAATGGTTCAATTTAGGATTATATCAGCCGGATTCCGAACAACATTCTCAATTATGAGACAATAATTTCTTATGTGTTGAGTCACGTATTTGATATACAATATTTAGAAGGTACGGTACATAATCCTTAATGATAAACTTTCAATATTTAAAGCCTTTTATAACCTATATTTATTAAATATTTATTAAATGAAGATTAAATAAAGAATCTCAATAATAATACTATCAGATTTGAGAAATATGTATGGCCATATATTGAAATGATAGATATATCGACAGCATTTCACTGATCTTCTAAACAAGCAGACAAACGTTTCCGTCTCTCGATTGATAGTGTGGCATTCCAAGGGACGCAGTAAACGTTACTTAAGTCTGACAACGCGTTTCAATTGGGCCATGCTTTTCGGTAAATTCAATTTGAATTGCCAACGTCTGCCTTTGTTGATAATAGAATTGCAGGAGGCAATATTTCAATTGATTCTTATAGCTCTGAGCTTGTTAGCGTATAATGAAAATACGTACATAACATACGATATGTATAGAATTGATATAGAGTGTGCAAGAATACAAATTTTCAGAAGATGTACTCGTCTTTTTATGAGTATCTCCGGGTTAACTTTCTGCAACACCAACAATTTGTTGAATTAAATACGAGTAGAGAGTACGATACATAGAGGAAACTTTTTTTTTCCTTTGCACAACGACGCGACGAAGGGAGGAATGACTTGCAACAAGCGTTCGTTGGTGGCGTAATAAAAGCGTTCGAGTCTTGTCTGCATTTTTGGTTTTTGTTTTTTTTTTTTTTCTTTCAACAAGAGTGCACCAGAGTACATAACAATAATAATAATTATTAATTACGCTTATGGTTTTCATACGACTCGCTCGAAACTATACACATAGATATTCATTCAAAAGAGACTGGCTGCAGTTAAGTTAAACGATGCATGAAGTGTCCGTGAATTTGTGCAGAAGTGTGTGAAGTCGTAGAACAAAGCGCAATATTTTTTTTGTTGTTTCGCTTGCACACACCCACATATATACTGAACTAAAAAAGCAATAGACATTAGTATGCTATTGTACGAGTATATATGTATATAATATGAAAGGCTGCAGTTTGGCTACGAAAATTAAATAAATTAATTGAAAAAAACGAAAACGCATTGTATCAAACGTTTTCTATACGAAACTGTAACGTCTTAATTTTGCTTTCAAATTTACATTATGTTAAATCATATGTAGTTTTTTGGTTGCTTTATTCAGGTGCTTTACGCTGCTTATAAAGAGCGTTTCTCGCTTTTCAGTTCAGTTGTACTTAAATATATACATCTCTTTTTATATACATACATATGTATATATTTATATATGTATCCATAAAAATATCCATTACGTAGAGCAAAATAATAAAAGAAACTTCTTTCAAAACCAGGTACATTAACTCAATTAACGACAAAATATGTATAGTCAAAATAGCCTCTCAAAACTGTAAGTTTGTTGCAGTTTTTTTACAATTTTTATGGTAAAATTTCATTTTGAAAAGCTAAAAGCTTCATTGTATCATGATGTCGTCTCTTTCGGTTCAAAAAGTTTTTTGAGAAAATTAATGCACTAAATAACATTGAAATTTTGAGGAAGAAATTGAATTTTGGTGTTTAAATTAATTTCCTTTAAAAAAATTACTATTATAAGTAAACATTTTTTAGTGTCCTTTAAACGTTCCTATGAATTTTCGAAAAAATATTGAAAATCGTAAGGTTTTATATGATAAGTTTTTTGAGAAAATTAGAAATTACGAATCGTTTTTTCTTCGTAGCAAACATTTTTTTTGACATTTATACGTAGTTAATTGCATTTAAATGTCAACGAGTGTGTTTTGTAGTTTTTTGAAAAATCTTACTATGTATATAAAACCCACTTCTTCCCTTCTTATGATCACCAGAAAAAAACAACAAAGAAATGGCAAAGATTTTTACTGTATCCGGTCCGGTATTGTATTTTATTTTCTTGCGAATTCTAGTACTCGCGAAAAAGTCATTGTACCCGCCATATTTTTATTTAAATATTAAAAAGAAAAAAGGAGTAGGTGCGTGGGGAAAAGAAAAAGGAAGTGGCGTTGAGGAGAATCCCGATTTTATTTCAGGATGTCCCTCAAAATGACACACAATCATTTTACGGTTCTGTCGTTGACTTTGAGCCGCGTGCAATGACTTCTGTCTACACTTTTGAAGGATTTTGGTATTGCCGATAATTTTCAAATGACAAACAGCAACATACGAATAATAATCACGCTTGCATGATTAAAATGATTAAATACATAAATGTGAAAACAAATGTTTCATTATAAATCATTCGAGGAGGAAGAGAGCTCTTTCTCGCACTAATACTTGTATCTAAAAGAATTTTAAAAATACATGTTGTTTTCGAGAATTTTTCAGTCAAAAAACGTTACTCTTCATTTAAACATTTTTTGGCGCCAAGTAAATAATTTTTTTTTTAGACGAATAATGATAATTATCATCAGATAAGCTCATGTTCAATTAATGTTCAAAAATTAATTCAAAACACTTCGTACCACGCGATGAAATCACTGATGATAACTGATTCATATAAAATTTTTAAGAAAAATTCAAATTTTCCGAATTACGATGAACCACAACAAAGATGACCTTTAAAATCTCGCAATGAAAACGAGAAAGTGAGTTGGAAAATGCAGATTTCTGTAGTTAATTTTCACTTTTCAGTGCGTGCGATTACAGAGGCAGCGATTACTTTTTGCATATTGTATACATTCTCGTAAAGACGGAAACAACTGACAAGCAAAGATCGTTCATTACAAACAATGCCAACGTAGAAAAAATTAATACGAATTATAGATTTGAACTCAACATGAGAGAAAAAATATTACTATCAAAGTTCTGGCCAGACCGACGATATTATACATATATAAGAAGTTTTTCTTATTCGAAGAAGTAAAGAATAAGAACTCTTTATACTTTTATCCACACTTGTTGATTTCATGACTTCTGACAGGAAAAATATGAATTTCTTATAAAAATAACGAATTAATAAGATTAACTTTTTGTTTCATGACAATAAGATTTTCTTTATAAAATAAATAAGATTTCTCTATGAAAAAAGCATACTATTTGTATGTTTTGATAAGATTTCATAGTAAAATGGCTCAATAAGGAGAGCTTATTATTTTTATGTAGTACTATTCTTTTTTCTGTCTGCTTGGAAGGGAATAATAATAGTTATGCGCTAAGATCATTTATCGCATTAGGGCTGACCGCTCCAGTCACGTGGCTTTAAGGGAAGGGTGGTTATTTAGGCCTGAGTGACTGCCACTTATTGGTTTTAATATACATATTTAGAGGCAGTTTATTCTCTTGACGTCTCAGGCAATAAATGAGCTATAGTTTGATAATGATGGTGGCGTGAGGCAATAATAATGAACATAATTGTCGGTGGCTAAATTGTTTTCGAGATTTGATTACGAGTATGATCAACAGGAAAATGCTAATATTCATTCGAGATTATACAAAAGTGTTGTTGATGCAACATTATCTTTATAACTATAGATTATTTTATTAGTTCATTGAGGACGATATTCTTTCTTCATTCCCTTCACACTTATTCTCTTGTCACTTAAAAATGAAAGCTGCAGTGAAAAAAAGGTCTTTACCTCTGTTTACTTTTGTGTATTGCTTCATAAATGGGTCCTTCGAAATTTTTTAGTATGAAATGCGTTTTCCAATCAAAATCGTTAATGATTTCCAGACCAGTTTCCGATTCTATGATGGGAACGCCAAAACTTTGTGCTGCAGCTACGGTTGCCGCTTCGTCGACGACATCGCCGACAAGACATATACGAACATTTCCGGGAGGCGGTGAAATTGACATCATCTCTACGCATAGAGAAAAACAGAAAGAGAACGAGAAAAATAAATATTAGAAGACAAAGTACTTTTAGCATGCATAGAAAAGATCACTTAGAAGAGTATTATAATGAAAACTAAGAAAATAAATGAAATATTACAATAGTTTATGTTTGCGTAGACAATAAATAAACTGAATATTCTGAAGGTTTTTAAATTGTTAACAACATTAATGAGAATTTAAGTGTTTAATAAAGTGTCGGACATAAAAAGTGTTGGACAAGATATTGCTCTTTGTAGTTTAGAAACTATGATGAGAACTGCTTGATCGCTTTGCAAAAAAAGAAGCTTTAAAGCCTAAACTTTACGATTTTCACTAACGTTAGACTTTTATTTTTGCCGACAATAGAGGCGGGCGGGCGGGACGAGACGATACACTTATTTTTAGGGTCTTCTACAGACCTTTCCTGAAAATTAGCTTTTCGAGCGTGTTGATAACTATTGCTTTGGTTGCATTCAGAACGGTCAAGCTGTGTTGGCTGGTTCTTGTCAGCGTAAATCATGTGCTCTGAATGCGTTTGCTGAGTCTTTTTCTGATAAACAACAACATTTAAACAACAACAACACTTCATTGCCACATTCCACGTTGCCGCCACACGAGAAGTAAACAAAACACTGAAAATAAGTGACAGAGAAGAAAGTTCTGAGCAGATCCAGCATACAAATTTTTGGCTAGAAAAAATGGCGGCTGCTTTGTCAGCCCTTCTGATCTTTCTACCCCCTCAGACAAAATCCAGCAAAAAGCCAACACGGCTTGACCGTTTTAAATGCAACCATTGTTCTCCAGTCAGAGCACGCTACAACACTTTAGAGAAGTGCAGAATAAAAAAAAAGCAAAGAATATAATGTAATAAAAATTTAATACATTTAATAAGAATATAATGTAATAAAAATTTATTTTTCAACAAACAATAGCTACTACTAAAATTGTTAATCCTCTTTTTCGAAAGCTAATGACCTTTTGCTTCTTCTTTTTTAAAAAATGCTTGCAGAAAATAAAAGTCAAACCTTAAAACTGAAGAGAAGAATTATCATAATTTTGATGCAATTTTATTGCAAATCATTGTGTTTTGTCTATATTAAATTCAAAGGGAAAAAAAACTATAGAAAAACTACCAAAATTTTTAGAAAATTCTATTTTTCCCTCAAATTTACAAAAGGTTTTTAAAATTTATCTACGATATTATTCTATAAAATACATATTTTCCAATCACCGTGTTATATTCCGAAAATAGTATTTTCCGAACTACTTAATGAGATTATTACGATATTATTTTGATTGCGTTTATGTTTATTTGTCTTTTCAAATTCTTCAAGTGCATTTAGAAATGCTCTTTAATGTGAATTTTCCACTCATTGTTTATTTATGCAAGTTTCAAGAAATTCCGAATTTTCTTTAGCACCAACAATAACGAGTTAGTATAGTAGCACGAATACAATCACGTACACTCACAAGCCATACATGATGTTCTTCGTGTACACACACACACACACACACAAGACAAGATGCACTTGGCTCTGTGGTCATGGTTGATCTGGCCGTGGCGAATAGCAATAACAAAATTCAAAAATATGTGTATATACGATATGTTCGAGTAGTTATATTTCATACTAGCTCAATATATGTATGTCTGTATTTCTCTCAAAATGATCAATATATTCACACGCTATTTACATACATATCGTGTTTTTATTTATTATTGTAGCTACATAGACACTCATTCAATTCATTTCGAAAATGTTTTAATGGAAATTTTTAAAATATTGAGTAAGAATTTGCAATAAACATTTGATAATTGCAATTCCGAATAAATATTTCAAATTATTTGAACAAATGTTTTTAAAAGAAGATCTTTTTAAAATAAAATCTCTAAAAATTGTATTAAAATAGTATCTATTATCAATATACAGGGTTGATGTGAAAAAAAGCACACTGAATATTCAGATATCGATTGAATTTTTATTTCAATATTATGTTTGGACTTTGCCATTGTGCGTGAAAAACAATATCGTTCAAATGTCCTTCACGGGATCTTTTGCCGGCCTCAATGATTTTGAGGTAATTTTCGATGATTTTTGACACAAGTCGGGTCATACTTCGGCCATAATTTGACGTATGTCATTCTTTAAATGCTCCCAAATTGAGGGAGTGTTCGCATAGAGACCGTATTAGCGTAGCCCCATAAGAAGAAATCCAAAGCCGCCAGATCGCACAAAAATCTTGATGGCCAATTAACATTTCGCAAAATCGCGAAATAATGCGTCCTGGAAATTTCTTCCGCAGTAAAGCCAAAACCGGCCGTGTTATGTGGCGCCATCCTGCTGGAACCACATACCGTCCAGATCCATACTTTCAAGTGCCACAAGAAGTCCTTTAACAACGTCCCAATGCCGAGCGCGCCGTGAAATCGATAAATTTGGGTTGTTCTCAACACTACGGCTCCTCACAGCGGCAAAGTTTTGGGTTGGTAACGAAATCCCGAAAGACAAAATCCCGAACGACAAAATCCCGAACGACAAAATCCCGAAACGACAAAATCCCGAAATAACAAAATCCCGAAATTACAAAACTACTTTATGGGTATTCTCCATCTTCTTGAACAATTTAAAACCACTAGCAAACTTCAATTTAGTCACTAAATTTCTTTTAGAAAAACATTAAAAAAATTTTAGCAGAGCCCTCTCGGTAATATGAGGTTTTTCGCATACAGGTTTTTCCGCGTATTGGCAGCCTTCGGCTGCGGCAGGGATCATAACCCTCAATCAGCAGAATCCTCACGGTCATGTGAAGTTTTTTGCATATTGTAGATTATAACCTTCACACAACAAAATTTTCTCGATATTACAACTTTGCTTTTCTGCCATTGTAAAAAAAAAGGCTAGTAGGCGCGTACTTCGAATTGGAAAAAATTGTGACTTAAATGTCATTTCTTTATTAATTAAAAATTTTATTTCGTGATTTTTGGGATTTCTCATTTCGGTATTAAAAATTTTTCGGGATTTTGTCGTTTCGGGATTTTGTCGCATCGGGATTTTGTCGTTTCGGGATTTTAAAATTTTTCGGGATTTTGTCGTTTCGGGATTTTGTAATTCGGGATTTTGACTGTCTCCCCAAAGTTTTCGATCGAGCGTGCGAAGCGATGATGCACAGGTCTTACTTACAATGTCTGTAACCGATCTAGTTTCTTCCAATTTCTTTACTACGTTTGTAATTGTACGCTCCGCAGGACGATTACGACGATCATAATATTGTCGTAAAGCTCGAAATACGGCCACAGCAGAATCAGCATTCGTGTAGAAAGCTTTAACAAAGTTAACGCGTTGGGCGGTGATAAAACGTTCCATATTGTAAAATGGCAAACCTTCAATTAAACAAATACTAGTTCGGATGACACTGACATTTGACAGCTGGCAAACGGCAGGGCTTTACTTTCCGTAACTCGAAATGGATAACCTTTCGAGAACAGATTTACTACAAAAATGTTGAAAATATCACGCAAACAATGGCATTTAGGTGGGATTTTCCGAAAATCCAAAAGAAATACATAGTTGAATAACCTCTCCGTCTACCATGAGGAACAGTTTGGTGCGGTTTTCGGACGGTGGCAGATACTCAGCTTCATTACTAATCTCACAGTTTGTACTTTGCATTAAAATGAAAATATTTTAGCACTTTTCACAAAAATATTGCGTATTTCAATTAATTTATAATGACACCTCCCGTTGAAGGCCGCCACTATATATTATTCCTTTTTTGCGAAGTATAATAGAAAATGTTGAAAGAAAAGAAAGAATAGTTGGTTGTTCGCAATTTCTTCTTTTAATAAAAGTTTGGCAAAATATAATTTCGATATATTGTATGTATAAAATATCTATATCATAAATATAGATACATATATGTATTTGTATTGGGTATATAAATAACTTTTGGGTTATATTCAAAGATCTCAAAAACGAAGGCAGCAGCATATGAGCGGTTTATTTTGCGAAAGTGCCTAAGTTTCTTTTATGTCAAAATCGAAATATTTGCAGGTTTGCACCTTGAATGCAATTTTGCAATTGAGGTTTGCAATTTTGAATATATTGGTACTCAATTCGCAAATTGAATTAAATTAAAAGAAGATAAGACTCGCATAAAATGTTTTTTATCATTAAATAAATAAATTCTTCAAAAAATGTACTTAGACCGCTTTTAAAATAAACAGTTCATATAGTTTATATACATAGTCGTACGTTCTACGTAATACGAGTACGTTCTTAGCCTAAAGTAAAGCTAAAGCTAGTTTAAGAAATTAATAAATTGTTTGAGACGATGCTGAAGAAAATTTTTATGTGCCATCCAATTTGTTAATTAATAATTATTTGTGTCCTGGTGATTTATTTTTAAGATTTCAAGAAAAATATCTAATTTCTTAAGAAAATTCATATGAACCAACAACTTTATAAATGATTACTTGAGTCCCCCTCACAGCTAATGATTTCTTAATACGATACAATAAATATTCATTCATAGCAGATAATTTTTCGTAATAAAAGATATATATATATGTATTTTTCATTAAATTTTTTACTATAAGTAAAAATGCTAATTAAGTTTATATAATCTAAATTCTTAACTGCTGTAGCGACGACAAAAAAGTGGGCGGGTGCATGCCCCATACGCATTTCCGGTAAGTTATTGAAGTAAGTAATAATAGATATTTAGCAACGGGCGGGTGATGAGGTCACCTTTATTTAAATAGTAAATTTCGATTAATTAAAACTCATTAGCAACATCAGTTTTCTCCATAAAAATCTTCATATACAATATGATATAGTAGTAAAGCAGTGGGCAGATCCCGCCCTTTTGTGTAAGCTGTCTTTCTTCAACACGGTAAACTCGGACTTTAGATCTGAGTAGTTACAATCCAAGAAGAGAAACTCATCTACTATAAAAAGGGATATATGTATTTATATTGACTATAAAAATAAAGGCGTGCCAATATTTCTCATTTCAATCCTTAGCCTTATTTTCATCCTTATGTTTAATCCTTAACAGCAAACATTTCTTGAAATAGAGAGCAAGCATAAAGAGGATAAGGATAAGGATAAGGCAGTGGTGTCCTTACCCTTTCGCGTGTAGATTATTAAAATGCAATCCGAAATTTCATACAGAAATAGCAATTATTTCAGAAGATTTATCTCAAAATACAAAACCCATTAATGTATAGATAGATACTCATAAAAGTGTATCTAAAAAAAACAACAAAAAAAATTATAGGCTAAAGTGAGACGTTTAATATGTCTTCTAGGTACGTCTAAATGCAGATCGTACCTAAAATTTAAATGAATATAATAACAACATGTGACGAATGTGTGTTTGTGTGTGTGTGTGTGTGTGTGTGTGTGTGTGTGTACTAGTATATACTGTTTATTACTCGTAAACACGAAAAGCAGACAAATGTATCGTATGCAGTTAGTACGTAGTTAGAGTTCACGAATGAATGAATATTTAACAAATAACTTATTATTTGTATTGGTAAAATTGTGTGCGTGTGTTTTACCGTGTAAATAAATATATTAGCAGGTAAATAATCCATACATACAGTGCAGCATGCTGACGGGCACAGGTACGCTGAACAAAAAAAAGGTGAGGAGGGCGAGGGTACGATGATTAAATGCAGATACAAAAAATAACTAAAGTTGAGCGTAGTTAAAATAGAGTTGTTGCCTTAAGGTTAGAATATATTTTTATACGCATGTATGTATGAATGTATGTATGCATGTACGATATGTATGTATGTATGCACAAATACATACAAAAATTGAATCGTCTGGTATTAAAACCTCTAAAAATCCACTTTAGTGAAATGTTCTTTCAGTAACTCCGCCATAAATGTTGTTTTGCTGAATTGTTTAAATTAATACGGTCAATAAATTGCAAGAAACACAATATATTTGTTAATAATACCCACCTAAAAGGGTTCCTTCACGAGTTTCCTTCAAGGTGCCATAATAATAAAGTCACTTTTTAGTATATAATAAAATTTTGCCGCATCTCAAAACTAATTTGACACCAAAAGTAAATGGTTTAATAAGTTTTGATACCA
Source organism: Conops quadrifasciatus (assembly GCA_949752815.1). Classification (NCBI taxonomy): domain Eukaryota; kingdom Metazoa; phylum Arthropoda; class Insecta; order Diptera; family Conopidae; genus Conops; species Conops quadrifasciatus. The sequence continues at coordinate 25,869,876 of OX457079.1, read as the reverse complement.
GAGTGTTCAATTATTTTATTTTATTTTAAAAAAATTACAATTTATATCGTGCCTATATAAAAAATTTCACTAATTTATATAGAGCTAAAATTTTGTTTTATAATATTGTACAATACGTTTAATTATATTTAGTTAAGGATTGTTTTCTGAAGCATTTCGTGGCATAGACTTTAACCTTGGCATAGACCTACGTAAGTACATCAAAAGTTTATAGAACTGAAAACTCACAAAACTCAATGAAAGCGACGACAGTCAACAATCGACTGAGTGTCCGTCCAGTCAAAAATTTATTGTTTAATAAATGTCAAATCTGTTTGGATAATCTTTTTACATAAGTACATCATAAATTTACAAATTTAGCTCATTTCGTTGGCACTTTTTGTATACAGGGTGCGACAGAAAGCTAGGACGCTACGACGCGTCACGTTATGCCAGCTTAAAAACAAGGTCAAACCAAGTGTTACTCACTGTTGTGGATGAAGCAGAATAGACAAACTACGAGTACCATCCAAACAATAATTTTTTTTTGTTCTGCGATACAACCGCTACGTCCAATTTTTTCTATCGTATGCTGTGCGCCACGTAACACCCTGTATATTATATTCGTATGTTTGTACAGTTTGGCTTTAATCCAAATTAATTAACAAAAGTAATTAAGTATAAAGAATGTAGTTTAAAGATCGTCATCATGGCAAATTTACAATAGACAATACACAAGGAAGGAACTAAATTCAAAATTTAAAAAATATATACGAGCATATATGTGTGTATGTAGAAACATATTTACAACTTGTACATATGTACGTATTTGTGTATATGTACGTAAATTTTATTTTATTAATGAAAATATATATGAAAAGCTAATGAAGTGTTGCCAAAAGGAAAAGCAAAAGCTTGCTCTCGCTGAGAGCGAAAGAGAGATGAAACCATTGACATCCAACAATTAATGGCAACACAAAGAAAGAATGTATAAAATGTATTAATAGTATAGATGAATGGCTATACATATTTATTTGACTCATTATTAATAAGAAAAACATCAGTTCTTGAATATCTTAAATTTGGAAACAATTTTCCTTTCTGTTAAAAATGGAGATTGATAAAATGAAATAGTCTCAACAGTTTCTCTTTTTCATGGCTTAAATTTGTGCCACAATTCAAACTGTAAAAATCAGCTGTGAAAAGTATTTTCTACAGTCTTGCAAATTAAACCAAACCACGCTCCCACACAATTCATTGCAAATCCATGAAATTGGATAATTTTGCAAGACCATTTGTACCGAAACGGGGTAGAAAAAACTTCGTTTTCACAATGTTCGACTGAAGTAGATCTCTTGATTAAAGGTCTTCATTAATTTTGCAATTGGCAAATTTTAAATTTGGGTTTTTTTTGCACACATTTTTATATATATGTACATACATAGATATCATTCTACACCATCCTACATTATTTGTATTCGTTATACGATGATACATCATCCACTTTTCTATTTTTGTTTCTCATACTCGAAGAGTATATAGTACTACGTCATTTAAAATTTCTCAAACTTTGCATTTTTTTAGATAAAAAAACATTTTCAAAGAGCTCAGCAGTGTTTTCAGAAACGAAAAAAACCGCCTAGATTCATAATGACCTTCAACAGTCAAATAGTCGCATAGTCGTACACTTCATGTGAGAGGCCTGGTTATGGCGAAGTCTTATACGCCTTAAGATTATGGCTGATCCTAAAACTTTACCTTTACCTGCTTGCCCGAAAAGAAAATACATACATATCTCTCTTACTATTACTGCATTTGTGGTTGTTGTTGTTGTTGTTCAAATAGTTGGTAATACTGTATGAACCAGCGTTAATACGAGCACGAATAGTTTCTTAAAGCAAGAAAATTAAATAAGCCAAGTGTCTTCTTTGCCGTTCGTTCGGAGAAAACCTCATGGTGGTATTATTATTGTTGTTGTTGTACTTGTTGGTGCATGGCGGCTACTTTGACAAAAAGGAGAGGAATAAGAAATAATGGTACGATAGAACAAATTGTAGAAATTTGCTGCATAGTTTTTTGCACAAATTTTGAAAAATACTGTTCTAACTTCAAAAAACTGATATTGCTGATTGATTGTTGGTGTTTTTTTTTTTTTTGTTATCAAACGCTTTTATCTGATAAGTTTCTGAATCGAAAGTGTCGCCCAATTTAATAAGATCTAGATTAAAAAAAGAATTTAAACTAAATAAACTAAATAAATAAATATATCGTACATAAACCTTCTTTACTTGTCTCAATTTTAAAGACGTGTTAGCTTTTTGCGCTATAATTTTATCGTATATATACGTATAACATCCTTCTATATCATAATATTATGTATATTTACGATATTATAATAGATAGATGCGGTGAAGGAGTAATTTGCATATCAAATCATTACCGATCTCTATTATAGATTTAAAGTGATTTTTTCTTCCTTACAATGGAAGTTGTATTTGGTTTGGCATGAATGAGAATTTTCCGCAATTTCCACCATCAATTCAGACTTATGCTGCTTACTTTATTTTTTTTTTCTCCTATTGTTGAAATTTTCTACCTGTTCTTGTAACTTATCGATAAAACACATCAACAACTACGGACCTGGCCTGTCGGCAACTTTTAGTTTCTGTTAAAAAATTATGAAAAGGTATCTTTTGAAAAATATATTTTAATAGTCAAGACGACGCTGGCACGACGTGTTGAAAATATTGAGTACAAAGTAATTTAACGGACGGAAGAGCACACTTTGTACTTTTCGCTTCGTTGCAATCTTTTTAATTTTGACATTGACAATGTGAATTGTACCAAAATGGTTTATTTGTAGCGTGGGACAATACTTACCACATTTAGATTGATGCTCTTCTATTGTTTCCATTTTTTTTGTGTTTTTTAGATATGTTTAAATCTATTTTAAACGAATATTGAATTTCGTATTTTCCAAAAAATTGAAAGCTTCTTCCAGAGAAGTTCGAAACTATTAATATTCGAATGCAAAATGTGTTTTAATAACAGAATATCTTTGAATATTTATCTTCTGCAAATGAAAGTTCGCCGCATTATTCATATTATTTAATTCACTAAATTCCGTTTGTATTGCCGGAATATTTAAAGGACCAAGTAATGCTCTATTAGTATTCATTTGTCTTCAATATGCGCGAATTGTGGAATAGATATCGCCATTCAACCTTCTATACATTTTTGGGCGCACACGAGTTTATCACAAGACCACTCAGTTACTTGTTTGGGAAACACTGCTCAGGTTTGTGCGTAATCAAAGTACACCCTTCTTCTTCTTCTTGTGCGCAACAGACGCCGGATTGGTCGGAAGGAAATCTTTAAAACAATTTTTATCCTGCTCACAAATTGCAAGTTGCTATATACATATTTTTTCTAGCTTAAGCCACCGATTTTCCACGTTTTATTTTATTTACGAATCACAAACACATCACTTTTACACTTTGAGTACCAATTTTTTATTTTTGACTATTTCTTTTTAGTGCAAAATTGCGGCCGCAACAAGCCAAAATGTTCCCTTCCAACGACGGCATCAACGAAAAACAAACGACTGCTGTAGGCGATGTTAAAATTGAAATCCAACGGCTGTGTAGATCAATTTGCTTGCAATGTTTTGACATTTGACAGCTAAACCAAATACATAGAAACCATTAATTTTGCAAAATGGCGGGTATGTTAACTCAGGTAGTGGAATGTGGAACGTTCGTAATTTAAGGGATTTAATAAATTTTTTATCGACACGGTATGATTTCTGAGAAACCGAAAAAGAATAGAAAAAATAAACAATTTTCAGTTCATTTCACATCTCGAAAATTTATTTACAGGAAATATAAAAGTGAAATTATCAAAATTGAAATGAGTTATATTATTTTCTCAGTCTAATACCATGTCTTCATTGCAAATTAGATAAATTAGCTACCTGATTAACGGCCCTTACCGACCGGATTATTTTGGTAATCTGCCGCTATTTTACTTGATTATTCATACATTGCATAATCTTTTCACAGACCAGATTATTAATTAATCGACCAGCTAATCAAGAATATTTCGTATGCAACCCTGGGAATTTAAATGACTTCTGAAAATGAAACAGGAATCAAATTGAACGAAAACAAATGTCAAACAAACCCTAACAAAACACAAGCATTGTAAACAAACGAGTGACAGCTCGCTTCCTTATTACTCAACGGAGACACCCCGATTAGCTTAGCCGGCTAGTGTTAACTTGATAACTAAATGCTTGTTATATAAAAAAACCCTATTTATTTCTTTATTTTTAAAGCAACTAATTAGTTACCTTACCATTTACGTCATTTTTATTTTTAAGTTATAATGAAAAATATATATGGGGCAAACATCGATAAAAATTAAAGAACTTGCGCGTGATTATGACGATTTGTCTATGCCCGTAGAAGAAAAAGGTAGTTTTCCGTAAATATTTTACTTTCCTTCTTACACCAGTTTTCGAACATTACTTTGCGCTGTCGCCTATGCACCAACAGATGGCCCTGTGCATCAATGTTTCATTCCGAAAGCAATTCTTACATCAATGCACCAATCTGTCAAGCAACCTGACAGTTCCTCAATAAAATTTTCCAACGAATCGAAATTATTGTCAGTTTCTCAAACTAATGTTTTCAACTTTTATTAAAGAGTATATCAATATTGTACAAGTTTGAATTGCCGCTTCCGTTTCCTGCCCGCGTATATAAAACGTTACACATTCGAAATGATATCAGGAGAGAAATATATGCCACCACAGGGTAAATATATGTCCGGGGCCGATGAGAATCGCAACGTGTTGCGCACCTTTATTCACACCTACCGTGACCTTCCGGTGCTCTGGGACACCTCATTGCGCGACTACACAAACCGCGATAAGCGCGCTGAAGCCTATGAGCAATTGGTACCCATATATCGGTATCTAAAACGTGATGCCACTGTCGAGGACGTCAAGAAAAAAATTAACACTTTGCGTACCAATTACCGCAAGGAACTGAAGGTAGTTGAGTCGGCAAAACGTATGGGATCTGTGCACACGCCGCGCTGCTGGACTTTTCACGAGCTGGATTTCCTGCGCAATACTGAGAAATTCTTGGCAGTTGGTGGAAACAACATGTCATCACACGAGTCGATCGGTTTCTCCGAAAATTCGCAGACCCAAGGATCATTTATGGAATCACCCTTTTATTCGTACAGGCAGCTGGTCGCCAGCACTCCAATGGCTCCACCGAGTATAACGGAAATGTTTCAGAAATCATTTGGCAGTCATGCGCCCAAACAGGAGCATGATGCAACGCCACCTATGCAGCATATGGCACCACCTGGAGCATCTAAACATGAGCAATCGTCGATGCCCAATCAATCACAGAATGTTGATCAGCACGGTGCTAAGCGACAACGGTTATCCTCAACGACTGCACCACAGAACCCTGACGAGCTATTGAATATTGCTTGCGACTACTTGTCGACTACCTTTCCCGAAGAAGAAGAAGTGCGTACTTGGACGCATAAGTTAAAGCGTATGCAACGCGAGCAACGATTACTGGCTGAAAAGTTCATTAACGAGATTCTGTTCGAAGGAGAGTCGGCCACACTTCATCGCGGATCAGTGCAGGTGAATACCTTTGAGCCTTTCGTACGTTTCGAGGAACAGCAACAAAACGACGAGGCCGACAAGTCACAGAGTCCCCGAGTACACACATCCACGGCGACGGTGGGAACTCCAGCGGTAGCAGCAGTGGCGCCGACGCCGACGTCGTCGGGAGCAGTGACAACGCAGCCTTATTCAACCGGACAAGCGGAAGCCGAAGGAAAGCAGTTAACCAGCGAAAGTGCCAACTTTACAAGTTACACTTAAAATCGGCATTATTCAAATTTAAAAAATTGATTTTAATAAGTTGCAACTCTTTTATTGTTATGCATGTAATAAATCTTATAGTCGTTTAAAAATCTAAATTAAAATTAATATTAATATACGAACTAAAGTGAATGTTTAAAAAAAACTAAAACATACCACGAAAAACTGCATTAATCTAATTACAAGTACCGACTGTAAATGAAAGTAAAACTAAAATTTGCGGGAAAAATAAAATACTTACATAAAAACTCTCAAATCTATTAAGTATGAAGGAAGGTTGTTCAAAATGTGGGAACGATTGTGGTACAATTCTAATTTTATTTCAGAATTGCTCTCGTTCTTTTGAAGCGTACCAACACGATCGAAATTCGATTACAAATCTGACATGAATTAGCGAGTTTTTAGTTGTTCTTTGAGAATGGAAACTCGTCAATTTAACCCACGTGCTCATAGTTCGTCACACCACGGGCGCACCACAAAAACGGCGAGGCAGCTGCAAACAACAACCCTGCACCAACCATTGGCCGATGCAATACCCACGCAATGGAGGCAATAATCAAAGCAAATGATAATGACAACATGATATTGGCACCTACTGGAAAGTGTGGATCGGGAGCGAGGGCAGAAAGAATCCTGATGCGTGTCACTGCGATGAAAGGAATAAGTTAAACTAAATTGATTAAACGAAATATGTATATTATACTAACAGATTATACTGATCAACGTTGATGTACAGGTCACACCAAAAAAGACAAGTACCCATCCCATGAAACGAAAGCCCCATGCATTTAGGCGCTGTGCGTGATGTTCTCGCTTGAAAACTTCTGCAAGGCCAAGTTCGCCGGGATAGGCAAGCAGAACGTCATCGCCTCGTGTGGATTTAAAAGGCACAATTTTTCTTCCTTCAAGCTTACCAACTGTGGTATACTGTAAAAAAGTTTGTTGAATATTTTGCGAAAAGCTGTTTTCAAAGACATTTACTATTTCGCCTTCTTGTCCAGCGACGGAGAACAGCAGCCGTATGTCACCGATTTCAGGATTAAATATGTCGTTTGAATGATAGTACAAGCCCAAATGGAGTTTAATATCTGGATCCTCTGGTCGTGTGTCAGATGTTAGTTCCACATAGTTATTGAACTTCTCCTTAATTTCTGGGCCCAATTCATAGCGACCAATAAAGACGTCGTCAGCTATTTGAGTTTCACTCTCAATAGGAAAGTACTCGGGATTATGATGACCGGTTTGTATGTAGAAGGAACGTGAATCAATCAATTTGTCGCGCCACTCTGTAGTGTAATAGTAAGAGTGGCTCTCTGTTTGAATGGAAGCAACTGATTCTCCATAGTTATGTTCGCTATAAAAATAAACCCATAGAATTTATGTAGTCGCAATTAGGAGAGAGAAGAGATAATAGAAACTATATCTTATACATAAACAAAAACTTCTATTATATCTTCTTCTTTTAAGAGCAAAACAGCTCTTTGAATTTATAAATCACCTACACGGTCTCTTCCACCCATTGATACATTTGGACGCGCCTTCTTAACTTCACGGCAAGCACTTGGATTCCATAGTCTGGTGCTATTAGCGGTTCTCCGATAATGATTGGTCCACAAATATGTACCATTCTTCCCTCATAAATGCTTTCGATTTCTTCATGTAGACTCAGGCTTACTGCATTCTCCAGCGCTTCGTCTAAGGCCATTGTATTGTGCACTGCGCGTCCCTGTAATTTGTCAAAATAATGCCGGCTACCTGAAATATCGTATATTCTAAAGTGGCTACCTCATTCCAGAATAAAACACCTGTGCCTGAAAGATACAGAATGCAGCCGAATGTAGCAATCAGCCAGCAAGAGCGGAATTCTTCTATCAGCGTCATCGCTTGAACATTTTATGAAATTTTCAAAAAATTTTAAATCCAATTATATAAAAGACTTCGTAAATTGTGTCAATCATTTCAAAGGAACATAGTTGCGTTAAATGTCAATAAGGTAAATAAGAACATATGTTATTGCTTACCACAAGGCTGCCATCTTTTTTTTTGGATTAAAGTTGTGGGTTTATAAAAATATATAACGTCACGGGGGAATTTATACATCTCTCTTGTGAGCCACGATAATCTTTCATTTTGCTTTGTTAGTTTCTTAGATTTTTACCAGCTCAGCGAACGTCAGATGACCATAGTGGCTGTCGAATTTTCACTGCAAAATCTAGAACAAGTCTACTTTACCGCCATGAACATTGCATTTTTTTAAAGGTATAGATTTTCGCCTACTGAACCAAAAAGCGGTAATATAAAACGGGCGGGCCATTCAAAAATAAAAAATATTAGTGCCTCCTAAGCTTTACATGCCATGATGTTGATGGTGGGGGCTTTTTGCAAAAAACTTTTTTGTAGCAATTGATAGATAAAATTACTTGATGGAATTATCCTCCATTTTGACACCTTTGGTGGCATCCGAAATCCCTTGGATCCTGTCCAAAATTCGTTCTGTGACGTTTTCTATTGATTTGTGCAATAAAAATTTTGGGTACCAAAAACCCCTGTGTGACCACTTGCGAGAGTTGGCTTTGAAGGACTCTTTTAGTTCTTATGGATAAGGATGTTTTGTTTTGTTTTGATCATTGACTCCATTTTCCATGAAATGGACTTACACACTTTTAAAGAAACCAGCTCATATGTTACTAACCCGAAAACGTTACCATTAAAAATACTTACCCGCAAATTTCGCGTTGATTTAGGTCAAGAGTCTGGCCTTAATCGTTTCAGTAAATCGTAAAGTGTGTAATCGAATAATTTCAGAAGGTAGCATTTAATTAAATATATTTCAAACAAAGGTTTTCAGAAATGCTAACTGCCAAGAAATGTTAACTGTCAAGAAATGTTAACTGTCTCTTTGTCGGTTATTCTTTCAGTGTGTTGCTGTTGCTGATTCCATTGTGTTGCTGTTGTTGTCGTTCTTACAAAAGGCTTTTCAAAATTAATTTGTGTGTTACTAATAATAAAATTAAAGCATAGAAAAAAATTAAGTTAAAGTGATTCAATCGTTATTAAAGTCGGCTATTAAGCCAATAGTGGAAGCAAAGCTTCGCCTATTAAACCTTGAGCTCATTGCCAGTCAATAAAAAGCATCAATGGAGTCCACTCCATTCTGTATTTTTCGAAGTTGTTTTTTTTTGCATATCGGTTGTCAAGAGAATGTGAAATAAATGGTGCAAAGAAGAAAGTTGGCTTCTAATTCTTCTTCTTAGTTTCAATTGAATAAATCAACGATCTACAAAGTGTCTATTATACGTCAGCCCACCAATGAAGTCAGTTGTTTGGCATGTTGTGAATTTCGGTTATACGAGTATGTATTTCCTACTACCTTCCCCTCCCCTCCCCTCCCCCACCAAACTTTCTTCTTCTAAAACGCTGCAGAAATGACATTAGTTAAACAGTTATATATGTATATCTACATATGTTTACGAAGCTCTGGCGATGGCTCTATTGTATTTGTAAGTTTGACCTCCATTTAGTTAGATTTTATTTATAGGAAAAAGTTCAACTGTGTGTAGTTTTTGTTTTCTCTTTGAAGGACGTTACAAAGTTCTGCTGCACTAAATTAATTTACCGTACCTAACTCAAAGAAATACTTCGTATGCGTTATGATGGCGCCGTTTTCATTGATCGGCTTTTATTCGAAAATTTAAACTTTGTGTATAAAATTAATTTAAACTTAAATTAATTTAAATTTAAACTTTTTGTAAAAAAATATTCTCCAATTCAAAGAAATGTTGAAGTATTTTATTTTAAAAAGATAATAAGTTATTTCAGCTTTAATGCAGCACTACAGCTTAAGAATTTAGCTCTAACAATGTATGAAATAATAATAATTAAAAAAAGGAGGCGGGGTAAGGATAAGATTTTTCCCGGTTTTCCCCATTAACTCCGAACAGCTTCATGACGACGCAGTAGTAGATATATTCGTGGCAAGCTCGCTGTTAATAGCTTTACTGGTTCTACTGTAATCATGATTTCCACAGAGTGACAAACAGACAGTGGGACGGACTCAGGAGGTGATTCTGAGAATACTTTTACCTTATACCTTCGGTTGTAGGATGTAGAAATAAAACGTGTTCGAACTAGAAAAGGATTTCATTGGTCATTGCCATACCATACCATAATAATGAACTCTTAAACTGTTAAGAATAAAAAAGAGCACCTCATCAAAAGATACCTGCAAAGTTTTCGAAGGAATCTTGCACGTAATGTGGGCGTGCGTGCGTGCGTGTGCGTGAAGTAACATTTTTTCTTCCTGTTCTAATCTGGATCAGCTGGCGTGTGACCAGTTTCGATGTAGTGTTATTGCTCTATTATATTCAAATCGCACAAATTCCACTCTCCATTGTCTTATTTTGGGTTGGGGCAATATGTCAGAACTCACACACAGAGTGCCAATGTTCGGCACGTTTATTTTGGTCGGGCCTTTAGACGTGAAAAGTAACGAATTGCATCGTGTAAATTGTTTAAAATAATCGATAATACTCGTAGTACATTAATTAAATATCTTTCCTGAAAGACAAGATAATAAAAGCGTAAAACTTTTATAATTGCATACAGGTATGTATATACACTCATTGTGCATATACATATGTAGTAGCTTTAAGCATATCTACATATATATTTATATACTACATATATACATTTGTAAATCACGTGTCTGTGTGTGTGTGTGGCATTTATATACATATCGTGCAAACCAACCAAGTGAGATTGAGATGCTGATAGGAAGAGTCGGCGATACGAATAAACGCGGATTCCTTTGCTCCTACGTTCCTACCAAGTTGTTTGTATGTATGTATGTATATATGTACATACATATCTACATTCCATTGCGGCAACATACTTGTATTCTCTTTGTGGAGATCCTGACGATGATGCAAAAACTGAAAAAAATGCCACAGTGGTATTATATGCGTACATTAATTGTCAAAAAAGGTTAGACTGAAAACTTGAGAAACATCTTTATTCTGTAGTTTTGAAAAACAAAAAACCCTTCTAGAGATACTGAAGGCAGTTTTATATGGTGTTTTTATAAAATGGTTTTCGTTTTGGTTTAGGTTTCCATACAAAACTGGTTTTATTATACCCTACACCCGAAGGGATGAGGGTATATTCACTTTGTTCTTCCGTTTGTAACGCATTAAAGGAGGCGTGGGAGGTATAGAAAAGTATATATATTCTGGCTCAGAATCACCTCCTGATTCGATTAAGCCAAGTCCGTCCGTCTGTCTGTCTGTCTGTCCGTCCGTCCGTCTGTGGAAATCACGATTACAGGAGAACGAATAGAGGTATCGTCATGAAATTTGGTACGAATATTCTCTGTTATCCTACGCTGTTTGGTTTGGTATTTCCCCATTTGGTATAAAATGGGGAAAATCGGACCAGTGCCACGCCTACTTTTTATAGAAAATGTGCACTCATCCGTGCTTTTAGCTTAATTTCTTGCCTTGTAGACCGAATTTTCAGCTAAAATTTTATTTCCGGGTCCACCATCTTAGACTAAAATTTATTCTAATAAATGGGCGTGGTACGCCTGCTTATATACTATACCATATAATAAGGTGTTTGGTAGGAAAAACGGTATTGTAGATGAGTTAATATATTAAAATTTGCTCCCTGTAAATTTAAAAAAAGTAGGTGTCACCCGCCCACTTTTTATCACTTCGACAGATGCGGGTGTAGGGTGTACAATATTTATCTCTTTCTACCATATCAACTATAGGAAGAGACCAGGCTATGGCGTCTAGTATTTCGAATTTAGAAACAGGGTGAAAATTGCTAAAACCAGAACCAGAATCTTTTTGGTTTTGTGCTGAACTTACAACAACAATTCCAATGGAGTTTTATTGGTGTCTACATATGTATAATGGTATTCGTTGCGAAAACCAGTTTTGCGCTAAACCGAAGCGAAAAGAGTTTTTGATTCTTTAAAAAGCAACAACAACAAAACTGCTTCCATTTAAGAAGTTATAAATGGAATTTTGTAAAAAATTATATTCGACTTTAAGTAACTTCTTCGGTAACATCAGCTGGACCTACCACCACCATCATCACCGCCATTCTTACTGGTTGTAAGTGGTCAGCCGGTCAATGGTCACAATTTCGTACAGAAGTAATTGTACAGCCAATATTTCAGAAGCCTGGAAGATACTGCAGCCCGATCGGGCAGCCTGAAAGTATCGAACCTAAGCCGGAACTATGTATAATATGAATATCGAGCCTTTTGCCAACTTCAGCAAGCGCGCGATAACACAGAAATTTTATCTCGCAACTATATTGTGCATAAAAACGTTTCGTTAAATTTCGTTAAATTGTTCTCTCTTTTTCTTGCTTAAGCAAGGAGCCAATCCAATCACACCTATCCGTACGGAAACAGCTGTTCATATGTTCACACACTGTAGTTCACATGTGGGTGTACTAAATGAGAGCAAATAGAGATAAAATATCTTCACAATCCATACCACTGTGCAGTGTGGATCTTAAGCTTAGCAACACTTGAATTGGGTGCGTCCAGAGAGAAGGATGGCGGTGATGGTGGTGGTGGTGGTGCTGGTGGTAGGTTCAGCTGATGTTACCGAAGAAGTTACTTAGCATGTGCAGGCAGGCAACTGTTTGTTTGACCAACCGTTCATGCATCTTCGCATCCTACCATCATCGCCATTCTCGTTCATCATACCTTTGCCGTTTCATTGCCAGGGTACTCAGATTTCTTCTACTTTTAGGTTCAGGTAGGCAGAAGGTACTTGGTTAGCTTTAATTGTTGTTGGTGTTGTTGGTATTATTGCTGTTGCTGTTGGTGTTATTGCTGTTGTCGTTGCTCTGTTGCTCCGTACCTCATTCCTTTTGAAAGCAAACAAGCCGCAGAATGCTGCTGCTGCCGCCGCTGCTGCTGCTGTTCCTGTTGTTGCCATCGCTGACATTGATGCTGACGGCCCATTCTCTGCTTGAGAACAACAATTTTGCATGGTGACCAAGTATGTATGTATGTTGTTATTTTCACTGTCGGTATAAGTTTTGCTGTCCGTTGTAGGAGTTGTTGTTGTTGCTGTTGTTGCGTTTTTGTTTCTGTTGCCGTTACTGTTGCTGGTTTCTTGGTAGTTGGCAGACGTTGACCAAATTCAATGTTTGCCACTTGAATGCAGTGACGACGACTCTTTAGCAATACTTGCAGTTACCACCATCACCGTCACCATCACCACCGGAGTAGTTTTTAAAGCCAATTTTTGATGGCAGGCTTCTTTTTTTCTCTTCGCCTTTTGCACTTTGTTGTAAATATTTTCATAGTTTTATATTGATTGGTGTTGTTTCTGTTGTTGTTGTTGCTGTTGCTACCGTTGCTGTTCGAAAAGTTATTTGCTATTATTTGCTTTGTCATTATGCAAGTGCATTATCACTTGAAAGACCTAAAAATTGAGGATAAAAATGAAATTAATACCGAAATAAGAGTCTGCGCGTCTGAGTCTGGAAGACTGGGCCGCCTTTGCTGCGTCCATCCGTATCAACACCCAAAGGCTGTTTCTTGGGTTCAGCGTTTCTTAACAAAGGTTGGTTGGTTGGTCGGTTTTTTTGTGCCCGGTGAAGGACTTTTCAGTGAAGATTCAGATTTTCATTTAGCGCTCTTTGGTCGAATATGTTATTATATTTTTTGTATATACTATATTACAGTATGTACATGCATATATCTATGTATATTATAGCCCTGTATTTTTTCTCCTTAAATTACTTTAAACACTTTGTAAATCGCGAGAACCCAGGAATACTAAGAATCCAGAATTCTCTGATTTAATTGAATTGGACACAATTTTTTGCCTGAAATTTTTTACTCTTTTGACTTTTTAATCCTTTTGAAATCGTCCCTATTCGTTTATAGTTTAATTCATTTATTCATTTGTTGCTTTAATAAGTTCCTTCTGTTCTTCTTGCGAGATCGGTATGAATTGTTGTTGCTGTTGGTGGCTTCTATCTATGGGACACCGTAACATCCGCAACTGTTAAATACGTACCCTTCACGAGTCACTTAACATTTTGCCAATATTCCACCAAAGGAAACCGAAAAAGTCCGATTTTTTAAATCCAACAACCGCATCGTTAAACATAAAAGAAATCAGAGATTTAATTTTTTTAATAAAAAGTGAGAAACGAAAACGAAATTGCAAGATGAAGACGAGGACGACGACAACGACAACGACGATGGCGTAGGTAAAGCGAAAAAGTAAAGGAAATATAATATACGAAATGGGATGAAAGACACGAAACACGAAATGCTAAAGGAACGGGCTAAGTGTGGAATGTTGTGTGGCTCCGAATCAACCCAGTCAGAGTGGAACCTGTTAGACCAGAATACGTACATACATACATTTGAACTTGATATGGACATTGAAGCGGTGTGTTCCGTCTTTATTTCTTTCTTTCTTTTGTTGTTGTTGTTGTTGTTTTTGTGCACAACAATACGAAAAATTTAGAACTTGGTTAAAGGGATAAAGTTCAAAAAGGAAGAAATGGTAGAAGAAGCCCAAATAAAAAGCAGGAGGATAAACAGAATGAAATCATCCGTTCAAAGTGAATGCATTCCTGTGTAGGTACCACGAGTACAATTACACTCATGCACAAAATATGAGCATGAGCATGAATATTACATACGAAGGAAGTATTGTCTTTAATATGATGCAATTAACTAACTTTTATTCATTATATAGAGTCATCATTAACCATTTGCGGTGAAAGCTTTATCAAATGACTCGAGCAATAAAATCAAAATCAGGACAGAAAGAGAGGAAAGAAAGAAAGAAAGAAAGAAAGGATGAAAGAAAGAAAGAAAGAAAGAAACAAAAAAATAAAGAAAGAAATAAAGAAAAAAGAAAGAAATTAACACGTTTCCCGTCAACGAAATCAAGACAGATTCATTCAAATCTCTTCACTGAAACAATGGGATCTTTCAACAAGAGGTGTCATTTTGAATTTCGCGTAATATTTTATGTGTCAACACTGAACAGTGTAATTGTGATGTCATTTGACAAGTAATAACCAGAAGGTTTTTCATTTTTGAAACTGAAATAATGAAAATTCAAAAGTAAGGCGTGATTTTTCAAACAGAATTATTAGGATACGGCTGAGGACTCATCTGTCGCTTTAGGTGGCTCCGAAATTCCAAGAGAAATAGTCAAACCATCTTACCCTCCATCCACAATGAGTTATGTACATACAGTTTGCTGCGGTTTTTTTTTGGGCAGGAGCGAAATACAGCCGCAATTTCATGCCAAAATGTAATGAAAAATTTCATTCAAAGAAAGACATTGGACATTATTGTGTTCCATTACTCAAAATCCCAGAGTATTTTGGATTAAAATATCACCACTTTTGCCTAATTCTACTCTGCAGTTGTATTCAGAATATTTGAACGGGCCAAACTTGTGAACTATTTTTGAAAGTTAGTTTCTTTACTACTTGCGAAGTTTTTTAGTCCCAAAATAATATAGATTTATAAAGTTATATTCAGAGAAAATATTTATAATTTATAAAGAATTATGTGTAGCGAACGACCATATTTCAATATCATAAGGTTGAAAATTTGGAACGTAACGAGAGCAAACGTCCGGGAAGTTGGTAGTTTTTGGTCAGGTCTTTTTTGGTTGGGCCCTTAGTGCGAAAAATTTGAATTAATTAATACTTTTATAAAACAGAATATATTTTAAGTTTAATTTGCACATTTTTTTTTTGTTCTGATTAGATGGGTTCTCATGGGATATGGAATATGTACATATTTTTTTGACTTCTTTTTTTCACAGTTTTTTTTCTTTTCTTCTCTACGATGATTGTAAAGATTCAGTCATTCACTGCTACCCACTACATTCTGCCTGTATGTGTGTGTGTGTGTGTGTGAGCTTGTGGGCTTTAATGTCGTGTTTTATGGTATGGAGCAGCATAAATATTACATGGAATTTTTATGCTCTCCGAAATGTGTGTGTTCTTTACGATGTGACTCTACAAAATAGTCTTTCTACGCGATCCTTTATTGGGCCCGATCTCGTCTTGTCTTGATACGAGAGTACATATTTTGGCAAAAAGGTCGAATAAGATAAATTATAACTTTATCTTAATGATGTGGCAGCTTTTTAATTTGGCAAGTTTTGTTAGATGTTTGTACGATTTCCTGTTTTCTGGTTTATTTTTCTCACAGTTTTAACATTTTTGTGAATGAATGAAGCACAAACATGGTTCAAAAGAAAAACTTGATGCCTACCGAGATAAGGACAAAAGAAAAGAAAAGAAAACAAAACGAAAACGATAAACCTTTCAATGGTCGTCGTCGGTCGTTAAGCTCGAATCAGGGTCGAATGTGAGTCATGATTTAGGCATTTAAATTAAAAGAACTGGAAGAAGTAGTTCTTTTTAATTTAAATTCCTTTTTTTCGCTTTTCCCCTTTTGTACGAACGCACAAACATTTTGTTATGGAGCATGGAAGTGAAGAAGCATGGTAGTAGCAGTTGAAGCTGTTGAATTTTTAAATGAAAATCGAATTTTATGTACAAAGGTTTTAATAATCGTTTCGGTTGGTCGGACGAAAATCTATGATGTTTTAAATATTTTAATCGTAAAGTAATTTTATTTTATTGTCATATACAGTTATCGTGCAGGCCATCATAAGTTCGGTAAGTTATTATAGAATGTGTTCTTCCTTAAATATTTTCAAATTCTATAAATAATAATAATAACAACAATAATAATAATGTTGTGTAATCAATTTGTTGATGTAGTCAATTTTCCTTGCAACCTTCATTACTTTTGTTCGTTGCAATGCAATGCAAAAGGAAGGAGCTGCCAGATGGATCGATTCATTAACCTTTATCCTAATCCCCAGAGTGCTTATGCTGAAGACAGTACACTAATCAGAGAAATGAATACGAAACATTCGAGTATATGTACATATGTACGTATTGCCTCTTTTTCTGCTCACAATTGAGATTACCGACTGACAGTCGAAACTGTCAATAACATGAACTTGCTTGTCATGAACTTAACTTTCCCGAATATTTGTTTTATGTAAATATTTTCGTAATTGCTAAATAAATTTATCGGAGAATGGATAATGAAAAAGTGTGCCCATTATCGTGCCCATTTTCGATATACCATTAAAATCCAATGAGAGATGTTCAAATTATTGTTTATATTATGCATAATACTCGTATTATACTCGCAATATTTCTCGTAATTCGCTGTCATCATCACTTTTCTTAAAAAAAGGCCATTTTTGTGTTAGAATTCACTAATGGGCAGACCATCACGCCTCTGGTTGATGGTTGAAATGACCATAATTCTTGCGAATAGAATAGAATAGAAGGCTTTATATTTAGGCTCATCTTACGTCTGAAATTACTGATAATGTGTAAGAGATTGTGTGCGGAACTTCTTTTTGTCCGAAATTTGTTTAATTATTGATCTTATAACGAAACTTTATTTTAATAGTATGTAATTTAATTTTTTTTTTAAAACCTTCCTGATTACAGCGTTTTATTGTAAAGGCATAGGACTTTTTGTGACATTTTAGCATTCATTTTAGCATTAGGGACAAAAGGGGCACACTTTTAAAGTATGCGTGTCGGTTTTGAAAAACCCTGAAATAGTAAGAAGAAAAGTTTGGAAAATAAATAAATTAAGATTTAAATAAATAAATAAATTCTGTTATTGGTGATAGAGAAATTCATGCAGTTAACGGATTTGGCAGGTAAATTAGAGAGCTGCATGAGACGTCTCTCGTTCAAGAGGTCTTGAAAGTTTTAGAGGTTGTCTGAAGTGCTTCTATTGCTGTCAAATCAAGCCGTGACTTTTGGAAGCGCTGCTAAAACATTACCACATATGATTCCGATAATCACGGCTTGATTTGAAATCAAATGGAAGTACTGCATCAACGCAAAAATGTTGCTATGCCAGTTTCGAATCATTCAAGACGTCTCATGCAGCCCTCTAATGTAAATCAACCAAAACTGTATTAGTTTTTTCGTAATCGTGATTTTCGCAAAGTGCCAGACAAAAATATCAAGGCATGAAGAAAATTTAATCGCCTCTGAAGATGAGGGTTGAACAACAATAACTTTGACAATACTGTAAGAGGACAATACTAGAGTGTAGGAGATACAATTTACATATGTTATATACAGAATATATCATTTACTTGGGATATACATATCTTATAAACCATGGGATATATCTTACACACGCCAATTACTTGGCATTTTTGAATGTTCAAATCTGGCAGCATCACACAAAAAAGGAGCAAGCCAACAAAAAACTTGTATGAGTTGTAACAACGCCGAGTTCGATTGGCCGAGTATGGCGCAACAAATCAACATCAGCAGAAGCAAAATCATAATCAGTTGCTAACGAAATTTGGTCGCGTTCAGTGAGTGCTTTCCTGTAAATCCAAAACAGAATAAAAATTACCGTGTGAAAGATGGTGCTTAAGCAGCATGTAATAAAACGAAGAATTTGAGCAAAGAAATTAAGAAAAAAAAGTTGTTTATGCAAAATAAAAAAGGGATCAACAAATTGTTTTTTTTGTGATTGTTTATATGTATAAACATACATAATATATCCAAGTAACGATATATGTACATACAATATATGAAGTGTATCAAAACGTATGTGCGTGTGAGCATCATCATCGTATTGTTGTTATTATTAGTACATAAAACAGAGTTGATTATGTCACAATTTGTAATTTAAAAAAAGGTAATTTGCGTTAAAGGCACTCACGGGGGGTGTGTGTGTGTTTGTGTGCGTGTGTGAGGCTAAACATGCAGTCAAAAAGGTTAATGCAGCCAATTAAAACAAAATGAGAAAGTTTGGTAGTTTTGGAAAGAAAATCCAAATCCAATGCAAAATTTAATTTGTGGGCGATTGACAATGAAGACGACGACGACAACGACGTTGGCGGCGTCAAAAATGTACGATGGACAGACTCTGCTGCTAGTTCCAATATTACCATTAGGCCAATACGTCACTAACAAAACGTATTGAGGATGAAAACAACAATAGCTATAACAAAATAAAATAAAAAAAAGAAATAGAGAGATGAGAGAAATGAAATTAATGTATGCAAAAGTCTTCATAGCCGGCGATGCTATGATACATTTCTCTAACTGTCTGGCTCTGTGTGTGTGTGAACTAAAAAATTGTGCTTTTGCAGAATGGCAAAGAATAAAAATTGTAGTAAATATATACGAATTGTACTATACGAATGACTTTCGTAGGTAGATAGATGGATATAAGACGGGCGGATGGACAGACGGACGGAAGACGGATATAAAATTATTTAATTACGAAGAAGCTACAAACAACAACGACAGACAAGGCGGCATACAAGCCGACAGACGCACAAACAATTAAATTAGGCAGGTAACTAACTAATGCTCTCGTGGTTAGAGATAAGAGAAAGGTCAAACCAGTCATGAAAAGAAGGCGGCCATCAACCCTTCTTTTTATGTTTTAATGTACAATGAGATGTTGGATGTTGGTGAGAAAAACCGCTTGAATATCGTATCTAAAGGAAATGGCTTGTAGGCTTGTTTTTTTGGTACTAATAAAGCAATCATGTTAAGACCGACAATGAAACAAAACATTGTTTGTTTATTGAGAGCGAAGCTTCTCAAAGGACCCACCACAAGAGCAAAGGAAAGTATTTGCATTTCACTTTCTTTAAGAGGCCAAACTTACTAAATTCGTTGAAAAGAGGAGGCAAAAATGTTGAAAGTAAAGCGCCTTGTAAGAATCAGTGCGGAGCTATCATTCAGAGCTGGCGTCCGCACAAATTCTCTTTTGGTCTAAAGAGATGGCAGACGTGGATCTAATTTAGACGAGGGTCTATTTTAAACCCAACGGAGCTGACAGAGCAGTGTCTTTACGGCTAGAAATTTCAAGCAGATTTTTGCTGACCTGGTGGTTGATGCGCCGGCCTGTGAAAGACAAATTGGCAGACATAATTTGGTAGAGCATAGCACAAAATAAATTGGTAAACGGTCTACCAAATTGTAAACTGATGTTGGTAGACCGTTACTTGTAGATTGATGAGATTTATAGGCCATTGAGATGGGCGAGAAAGTTAGTAATAAAGACATTAAAATTACTAAGCGACTAAGGAACTAAGCGACCTACCGGCTAAAAGATTAGATTAGATTCTTTAATATTAAAAGAAAAGAAAATAAAAGGTTACTGTAAGAAAATGTAGAGTTTTCATCAAATCATCATCGTCATCATCATCGAGACGTAATCGATTGAACAAGTTGCGGGACTACGAACGGATAGATATTACAAGTCACTTTGCGAATCGTCGTCGTCGTCGTTGTCGCCGCCGCCGCCGCCGCTTTCGCATTTTAAATCACTTTGAGAGAGGTTCTGGTGCCCTCGTTTTTGCTGGCGTCGATAGTTTTTGTGTGGTAAATACGTACATATATAATATACATATGTACATAAATATATACATACATATAATATGTATATACATACAATATATTGTATATTCGTACTTGCTTTTGCGATCGTACGTATTATTTTGCTTTCAGTTCGTTCGAGTTCGTTGGCACTTTTATCAGTTTTTACTTAAAGAAGCAGCAAACATATGCGTACGAAGTAGGTACACTGATACTTGTATATATGTGTATGAGTGTGTGTGTATATTGAATATATGTATGTTTGTATTTTACCTTCAGTTAGATACGACATTGATTGGACGAAACAAAACGTAGTCGACGACTAACAGTCTGCGCAAATATCACAGAAGAGCAAACAGAGACAAAAATTGTGCAACCAGACGAATTAGTCGAGATTCGACTAATGAGAATTAAATGAGAAATAAATGATGAAAAAGAGATACATAAATAAATAGCAAAATTTCGCTATTATGAAATCTCTAAAACGATAGTTATTAAATTGTTTTTTTCAGCTTTTTCATTCAGTTAGTATTCTTGTTGTGGGCAAAAAAAGAAGAAGTGACAGCGCAAGAAGATTATTGCAAATAACAGCTGATAGCTACAAATCAGCTGTCAAACATACAAATCAGCGAGTATGTTGGTTGGTTTCTCTGGTTGCATTTTCTTGCATGATACGTAGAATTTTGCATGATAGTATGCACTCTGGAAACTATAGTATATTTCTCGTTGCTTTTTAGGCAACTTTGTATAAATTGCACAGATTCATAATTTACATATTTGGGCAGTAGAAATAGCAGTATATCTGTGTGTATGAGTGTGAGTATTGACATGTGTGTGGTTGAGTTTATGAGTTTCCACCCCTAAATCAAAATAAAAGTATGTATGTATGTTTGCTCTCTGCAGAATGTATGTATGTACGTCACATTTCACAAGGTAATCAACGTAATCGCAAAAACAACAACAGCTGCGGAGTTTTTTAAAGGCGACAAAAACAACAACAACAACAAAAGTATCTAATCGTTAACTAAATTTTCATTAAAAAAAATTCATTAACTAGAAGAAAGTAAAATAACAACAACAACAATCACAAAAATCGGCGCGCAAGATCTCGTCTCGTGCGTGAAGTATTCGGCAACGCGACGACAGTATCGATTGAGTCTTGTCGTTATTATTATTCGAAAACAATATAAAACAAAAATAACCACAACAACAACAACACCACCATTAGCAACATTATCCACAATTGAAAAACAAAAAAAACCAACAAATTTTCAAACGTTTTGCTAAAAAACTATCATAAAAATAAAAATAAGCTTATTCTGCGTACAAAATCGAGAAGAATACAAAGAAGCATTGAACGAACGACGCATTGAGCGACGCATTGCGTTGACGTGTGCCAACGAAATATCGCATACCGGCAGCCGCTGCCGCTGTTGACAAAAACAGTTGCTTGACTTCTGCGCCATTTTGACATAGTTTTAAAACAACTAAAAATATTAAAAATACATACATACAACAACAACAACAACAACAACTACTACAACAACAGCAGCAAATATGTTTTCCAACAACACATCTTCGTCAACACGTTTATTACAAGCGGCGCTGCTACTGCTTTTAATGATGATCTTCCTTGCTCTGATGCAATCGTCATTTGCTAAAAGTTTAGAGACATCAGCGGCGGCGGCGTCTGTTGGTGGTGGTGGACTGAGCAATAGCATTGCTTTCAACTTCGGCGGTGATGGTGATAATGGTGGCGCTGATGTGTACCCACAGCAGCAGCAGCAGCAGCAGCATCATCATCAGTATCTGTATCATCAACAACATCATCAGCGTCGTCGGCTGCAGCGTGATTCCAGCCATCGCGAGTTTGCTCTGGCTCGCGAGCAGTGCGATTCGCTCAAAGGATTTTTTACATCGATCGACATTGAAACGCATGGATTCCAGGTAGAAAAAGGTAAGTTTTTAACATCTTCTTTTATTTATATAAAAGAAAAAACCGGTACATCGCCGATACCGGTTTGTCTCTAAACCAAAATTGACAAAGAATGACGGAAATTTGCTCCAAAATTCTCATCATCATCATACAACTCTTTTTAGAAAACTTAACAAATATCAAGAAACGACCAAAAACCTTAGTAATGTTATTGTGCTTTTTTGTCTGAGAAGAGAGAAAAACTTTTTCGAAATGATTTGTCGTTGCCGACAGAGTTAAGAGTACAATACGATAGAAAAAATCGCAACTTTTCTTTAGAAGAAAAAACTTTTGACTACATTTTTCTCTTCCTTTCTCTTTGGCACTCTGCACTTTTTGCATTTTATTTATTATCTACGATATCGAACTTGCCAAGCAAGTAAGCACATAGTTAAAGTTTAAGTTAAGGTTAAGTATGGAACAAAGAAGAAGTGAAAGAAATCGTTAAAAAAGATTTGACACAATTCTTTTTTTTCTTCTAAAAATGAAAGAAAGAAAGAAATACAAAAAAATTTATGCAAAGGTAAAGGATTATTATTGAGAAGTTCCAGCTAAAATAAAAGAACATAAGGCTATAGGTTGGATAAAAAAAATAGGTTGGATATGGGTTGGATAAAAAATTTGAAATTTAGAAATAATAGGTATATATACAATAGGTATATCCTTTTAAAAACTGCAAAATTTAGTTTAAAAAACTCTTCGATAGTCTAAAACTGTTCGATAATTTTAAGGCCCAGCCAAACCATTTCAACTTATTACGTCAGTTTTGACATATCGTATTCCCTAAATGAGATGATGACAGAAGAATTTTGTTAAATAAGCTGGTCGGTCGTCGACCTGTCATCGAAAACTTGCGGAGAATTTAAAAGCAATGTAGAAGACCTTCCATTTTGCTAAATTTTTAAAATTATTTGCAACAGAAATGGTATAATAGTGGTGAAATAGTGAAAATAGTGAAAAATTTATATAAAAGAGTTAAAAAGACTTAAAATATGAAATAAGGTATAAAAAAGTGAACTACACCTTTTCCAATTGTAGTTCAGAAAGCGTCAAATGTATTTCAGAAATAGTCATGGTTTCTGAAATAAAAATGACCATTTCTGAAATAAAAATGACGATTTCTGAAATACATTTTACGGTTTCTGAAATAAAAATGACCATTTCTGAAATATATTTGACGCTTTCTGAAATACAATTGGAAAAGGTGCAGCACGCCTATTATATGCTAACTTATCACAGAATATAATTTTATCATAAATTTTTTTCAAATATAAGATTTCTCAGAAAATGAATGTTAATTTTTAAATTTCGAGAGAAAAAATTGTGCCCTCCTACAAATTCTAAATGGACCATTTCATTGTGGTATTTTCGAGGAAATTTTATACAAGTATTTTAAATAAAAATAATTCCAAAGAATTCATATAAAAATGAATTTATATATTGTATAAATAATTCAAGCATAAAATCATTTTTAATCTGCTGTAAAAAAATACCAAAAATTATAACTTCTTCTTTGACATTTTATTGCAAAAGCTATTGAAGAAGAATATCAAGTATTGTTTTTTGGTTTATTTTTTTTTTTCTACAAAAAAGCAAAAAACCATCTCTATATATTATGATCATGATCCTGATCTGATTAAGCCTAACGACTTTTTAAATTAAAAAGTGCAAAAATATCTCTAAATTTCATGCCTGATCAACAACAAGACCAATTGTCTACAAAGTTTCGTCTGCTAAAGTGTTGGTTGGGCCTTTTATTTTAGAAATAGTCGCCGATGGTGTTCTCTAACCTCACTTTAAACCTTTTTAGACAGACACAGATGCACAGTTGTATGTTTTTTATGTTCTTAAAACTCAAACTGAATGAATTACATCAGTATACTTAAGCGAATAACAGAATGTGAAATTCCAGAATGTTAAAGAGATCTCTTGATTATTTATAGTACATCGAAGAATTATTTATTTATGCTTTATATACGAGTATATACATGTTTAAGTTTCGAAAATTTCGTGAAACTTAAATCCTGGGATGTTTTGAAAGAATTCTCCTTGAAATTTTAAATTAAAAAGGGTTTAAAAGTGCTGCAAAAATATGTCTAAATTTCATGCCTGATCAAAAACAAGATCAAGTGTCTACAAAGTTTCGCCTTCCAAAGTCTTGGTGGGGCCTTTAGTTGTGGAAATAGTCGCCGATGGTGTTCTCTAAACTCACTTTAACCCCTGTTATTTATATAACATGTTGTTAAGTTGTTATGTTGTTTATATAACACGGATTTAGATAAATCCAGGATTTCGCTTGCCTTGAAGTTAATTTAAACATCGAAAAATTATTTATGCTATATTATATACGAGTTTAAGTTTCGAAAATTTTGTTAAAAACCTGAGATGTTTTGAAAGAATACGCCTTGAAAGAGGCTCTTTTTTATGCCGCTTTTGAGCGTTGTAAAATTATAACCTCTTAGGAGGGTTAAAGAACTTCATGGGCAGATTTTTTTAGCAAATTGATAAATTTTTCACAAAAACTACATAATGCTTTTTAGACTGAACATTCTCAGACAAACAGACAGACACACCTTCACCGAAACATACAAACGGGCAGAAATGAACCGTATAAAAAGAGTATAGCTAGATACTAACTGAAATAGGTAACTTTATTATGTATGTACTTACATATTACTATGTACATATGTATGTGTACTCTTTGTTGGTGGTTCTATTATATACATACTCATAAGTCGTCTACTTGAATTCTAAATCGAGAAATCAAAATAATTAAAAATGATTAGACCATTTTAGTTTTAGGTACCCTTTCAATGTTGAAATTGTGAATTCTCAGAGGCATTATGGTTGCATTTGTGGTCGTTGTTGTTGTTGTTTTGTTGGCGCCTGTCAAAATCTTGTATAGAGATTAATGATGGATGAGTTTGATAAAGAGATCGATCGATAAGTTATAGAAATAGTGATTTTTCTTTTGTTCGAGAGAACATGAATGAATAGGAGATTTAAAACAAAAATATCTCCACAAAAAATAAATATTTCATTTATCGTAGATGAGAAAAAAGGCGCATAACATGAATGGTCGGTCATCTTGTTAACAAAAAATGTCGATCCTATCAGACATTATATAAATATGTTTTTCATATTTCACTGGCCAAACCGATTAACTCCATTAAACAAAAGTGTAGAGAAATTACAAAGTAGTCAACAGTTCCAAGTCTCTCTCTCTCTCTCTGGGTTACAAACGGGAGTCAAAAGGGGCACAAAAACAATTCTATTATTGGATTTATTTGGCATAGATATACGTTGGGATAGATAGAATCGTTTATTTCGAATTCGATTTCGAACAAAGTCAGAAGGGAGATAAGGCCCCCCGAACCGATGAAGTGCGCTTAAAAAATATTTATTACTAGAATCAATGAGACATGTCATAAAGCGTTTGGAAGAGGAAGGGGGGTTGAAATAGGGGGCGCCTAAAAGCAAGAAATACAAAAATTTGTAAAAACTGAAGTTAATCGATTTCTCATGTAAACCATTCAAAATGATTTTCACCGCTTATTAGCTATTAATTGCCACCTTTTTCGTTGTCTTTCGTTTGCTTTCGCTTGGTTTTTTTTTTTCGGTTTTTGTTGTTTCCTGGGAAGTGTTGTTGTTGTTGTTTTGCGCCTACAAGCGCTCGCATCTTGCAGGTATTTAGACCTATTCCGATAAAATATATACAATATTTTCTTTGATACCAGCAGAAATGTTCGCTGTTGTATCTTGGCCTGTGTTTCTCGGCCTGTCTGTCTGCTGCCCTTTGTTACGGCGGCGCTGCTGTCTGCTGGCGGCGCATGTACCCATATTGTTGCTGGCGGCACTGATTCACACCGATGAAATATAAGGCTGAGTTTATACTGAGTTTATCTGCGGATTGAAAGTCAAGGTCGCACAATACAATTTTTCATTGTTTCGCACTTAATTATGATGATCGAGGAAGGATGAAGACACATTGTGTGTCTGCTGTGCTAAATGCCTTTATAGAAGAATGACTTTAAAGGTGGTGGAGAAGAAGAAGAAGATGGGAAAGAAGGGAAGGAAAGAATATAAAAAAGGGGCATGTATTGATTAATATCTTTTGATTTTTAGTATTTTTAAGGAAGAACATGAAAGAACATGCAAGCGGCAGCAGTTTCGTAGACTGTAACAAAACAGCCAGTTTAAAATAGAGAGTGAGAGTGAGAGGAAGAGAGAGAGAGAGAGAGAGAGAGAGAGAGAGAGCGGTTGATAGATATAAAGAGGTAGTGAAATCGAAAAAGGAAATTATATAAAGTTATAAGCTGAGCTAGAAATATAATGTTTAAAAAATTGATTTAAAATGACACCTCTTGTTGAAATAAGTACAGCTTGTCTATAGAGATTAAGATAGACATCTAGATTGATATAACGATAGAGATAATTTTTATAAAGAGGAAAAATAGAGAATTTGTAGACAATTTTTTATAATTTTTTAGACTATTTTATAATTTTAATTTTTTTTATATTATTTTTATTTTATAATTTTGTCTAATTAATTTTTTTTTCTACTAGTTGGTACGAGTATGTACTCTAATTTCGAACTAATTTCATAACCATCAAAGTATTAAACTGTTGAGCTCAATACGAATGAATTATTCATTTCTAAGAAGGACTTTTCTTTTCTAAACTGTTCAGACGTCGCGACGCGTCGTATCGTCGCCAAAAGTAAATCGTTTGAGTGTACCGAGAATAAAGCTTTGTAGTAAAATTAAGTGTGTAATGATCAAGAGTATAAATACAGAACAGCCATGCAAAAAGAAAGAACCTAATCATCCAAGTCATCATAAAACGTCGTCAACACACGACGATTATGATCATGTGTGTGCGTGTAAAAGGTGGTACCTGTTGCGACGGGTACGACTTTCAATATGTACGAGTATATTACACACAGTGCATAATTCCATTGAAAAAAATTTCTTTGTTGCAAAATTGGAGAATGTTTTCGCTTGAAAAACGAAAGAGGAGAAGAAAGGATCGACGAAAGGATCTATACGTTTTTTAATTAATATCAAAACTATAAAGACATACGTACATCATTTCATTGTAATATCTCATGCTATTTATAATGCATTGGTCAGTGGTCAGTGTCTAGAAATGAAAGATTTTCTTTGCAATTTATCATGCTTGACCCTGAGCGATGTCTTCGCTCAAATCAAGATTCTCAGGCCTTACCACCGGTGCTTACCATCAGTGTGTACGAGTATGTATGTATAAAAGTGCGAGTGTATTGAAGAATTGTGTGAATTTCACAGATTCTTTTCATTCAGGCATTTCTTCAGGCATTGTTTGAACACTGCAACGTACTGTGTTCAAAAACGGCCTCACTCGGTTGCACTAAATCACCGCGAGAACACTGACAAAATGCTTTTCATTCAAGACGGAGTATGAGAAATTAAAATTGTTAGTCATGTCTTGAATCAGACCCAAATTTTTCGCTCTCTCTTGCGAAAGAATTTGAAAGGTTTTTTCAAATTGGTTGAAATTGCAAAACTTTCATTGCAAAATTGCAAAACTTTCATAGCAAAATTTGCAAAATTCAAGCTTTTGATGAGAGCAGCTCTTAAACCAAGAGCGAAAAAACAAAGCAAAACAGGCTAAGCTTACATACATACATCTAGAGTATGTAATAAGCATGAGGTTAAAACGAAACGACTGCTTTTGCTGTGTCGGAGGCTAATACTAATCCTTGTGTTAGTATGCATCATTGCTTCCTTGTAGTAATATTAGCTTAGTGCTTTTCAGCGAAGGCTAATATTAATCCTCGTAGCAATATTAGCTAAGTGCTATTCAGCGGAGAGCACTTATATTGAAGATAGCAGTAGATATTATAAAAAGTATTCAATAGAAGCATAGAAATTTAAGAATAATAATAGTCATTGTAAATCAATATAGAATAAGAAACTGGATTAAATGAAATTAAATGAAATTATCAAAATTTTAGAGAAAGAGACAAGTGCTACACAATTTTCGTTCTTAAATCGAAAACTATGGTTTTTGACTAAGTATACCTTGGCAAAAGAAGCATCGTAACAACGGTACATACGAAAACTGCTCCCGAAAAATGTGTTCATGAAGGAACACAAGCTTTAGAAATTGCTTATTTTTGCTGAAACCATTCGTTCGTTCATTGATTTCACAGATTTTTAAGGCATATACAAGTACTCGCTCTTAGCTCAACCAGAGACTATTTTTATACCCTACACCCGAAGGGATGAGGGTATATTCACTTTGTGCTTCCGTTTGTAACGCATTAAAGGAGGCGTGGCAGGTATAGAAAAGTATATATATTCTTGCTCAGAATCACCTCCTGAGTCGATTTAGCCCTGTCCGTCCGTCTGTCTGTCTGTCTGTCCGTCTGTATGTGGAAATCACGATTACAGGAGAACGAATGGAGGTATCATCATGAAATTTGGTGCGAATATTCTTTGTTATCCTACGCTGTTTGGTATTGAAAATGGGGAAAATCGGACCAGTGCCACGCCTACTTTTTATAGAAAATATGCACTCATCCGTGCTTAAAGCTTAATTTCTTAGCTTGTAGACCAAATTTTTAGCTAAAATTTTATTTCCGAGTCCACCATCTTAGACTAAAATATATACCAAAAAATGGGCGTGACACGCCCACTTATATACTATACCATATAATGAGGTGTTTAGTACGAAAAACGGTGTTGTAGATGAGTTAATAGAAAAAAATTTACTCCCTTTTAAATTTAAAAAAAGTAGGTGTCACACGCCCACTTTTTATCACTTCGACAGAAGCTTCTGCGGGTGTAGGTTATATGAGCTTCGGCCAGGCCGAAGATAACGCTCTTACTTGTTTATATTAACCAAATGTGCTTATAAAACCTTGACTTCACATCACGCTCCATCGTACCATTAACATGGAGGTAGGTAGGTAGGAAAGTCTGTCCGTCCGTCCGTCCTCCAACATGTTGAGTTCATTCAGAATTTTCAGAAGGCAAAAAACCAGTTTAAGCTGAAATAGAATAAATGAATGAATGAATGATGAAAAGTATGAATTAATAATCGTCTATCCGTCAAGGGGCATCATTAAAAGGGCCTGCTGGCTTGCTCATTTCGAGCTTTGCTATTCATAACGATTAATTCTTAGAAAATTAACACGTTAATACGAGTATGAGTAAGATAAATAGAATCTATCTTAGTACTCATACGAGTATCTTCTACTTTTAACTTGCCTTTCCTTTCTTTGCCAGGTTTTTTTTTGGTTTTCTTTAACACTCACAAAATATTTGTAGAGAGAGCTAGAAAAGCTACCTTTTGAATGAAGTGATGAGGAGGAGGGTGGAAAGGTGGAGAGAGGGGTGGAGAGGAGGGAAGGAAGGTAAATAAGGTATGTTACGCTCGGGTGAGCTTGAATGTAGCGGGAGTATAAGTACAAGAAAGACGTGTGTGTGTCTGTGTCTACGCCTTTTCGTGATAAGCCAAGAATGGACATAGCGTGCTAGTCCTGCTGCTGTTGTTGTTGTTGTTGGTGGCGGTGGCGGCGGCGGCATACCCTGCAAAATCAACAAGAATTTTGTTATTTAAACAAAAGTACGACGAGTAACAACCTCGTTATGTTTACCAATAGTGCATGGAAAGAAGAGTTTTTTTTTTGTAAAGCGTAACCAACAACATGTACCAGGGTACACTTGAGGTTATTTGTTTAATTCTAGATTTCAAGACACTTGTGTCAAGGTTTGTTGTTTTTTTGGGACACAGATAAATATGTACATACCTTTTCGTTTGTAAAATAGTTTATGATTAAGTGATATTATACGATTATCAAATGGTATTTTAGAGATTAAGATATATTACCAGTACATATACTATTTGATTAAGCCATCGGT
The DNA here is from genome assembly GCA_949752815.1 of Conops quadrifasciatus. Taxonomy (NCBI): domain Eukaryota; kingdom Metazoa; phylum Arthropoda; class Insecta; order Diptera; family Conopidae; genus Conops; species Conops quadrifasciatus. The sequence continues at coordinate 25,839,629 of OX457079.1, read as the reverse complement.
GAGAAATTAATATCTGTCATGTTTATTGTTTCTATTTGACGGTTTCTCGTAAATACACGTTAAAAAGTGTATGCTTCCTGCCAGAGACGTAGCATATAGCTTTTGCTTTTGGTGGGGAAGGGTCAGGACCAGCGGCGCACCCTTCTAAACACGCCACTGCAGTTAACTTACTATGAAACAATAGTTTCTTCATTTACTTAATTAGTTCCTTTTTTTTTTTATAGTGTTTTTTAGTGTAATGAAATGAGTCTTCTCAAAAAATGGTGTCATCTGAAATAGCCATAACCTCATTTTTTAATTGTCAACTTTCATCTGGTTGTCATCTGTTTTATCTGACAGCTGACAGAGTCTTTTGATATGACTATTTATGATAGCTGTCATTGATTAGTTGACAACCGATGACAACTAACGTCTAACGCTTTCCTTTATGTGATTTCCACGATTTTAAGCTCCATACATAAGACTTTTATTTCAATTTCTAACGAGTTTGTATAAATTTTTATTAAAAAGAAAGTCAAGAATTTGGGAATAATGGTCCTTATAACAAGTAAGAGTGGTCATTTCGGTCTGAGTGAAGCTTATATGCCGTATACTCTTAATTTTCGAGACGATGATAAAAAAGAGTGGTGTCCATTTTTGGTAAGTTTTTGAAATGTGTGGCTTCAGGGAAAAGAAAGGGAGTTCCATCGTTTTCAACGACGAGATTTTCAATGATTTAATATAAAAATATTTCGAAATAATAAACACTACATAAAAATCATCTACAACTTATCACTGAAGACTTATCTTGATTTTACCTTATAAACATTCTCCTTCTTTATATTGTATTTATAACTATTTTAGATATATGTACAAAAGTTCTTGTTGGAAAGATAATTATGTTGTAATTTAAAAGATTTTTGCGGCTAATATCAAAGGACTTCTCACGCACTCACTCTACAAATATTGAATAAAATGATTAGCAAATGTTTTGAAGTCATTAAATAACATTACGAGAAGAATAATAATAACAACAACAACAGTAAAAATTACAGCAACAACAACAACTAAAACCAACCACGAACGCTGTACTAAAAGAAGCTGTGAGAAAAGTGAGAATAAAGAGAAAATTAGTTTGAAAAACTAACAAAAACTCCGAAAAAACTCGCTGTAAAAACGTGTATGTACGTACTCGTATAAAGAAATGAGAAATTTTTTTCTCTTCACAAATCGTCACAGATTCTTTCACAGATTCATCATCATAAAATCGTGTGAAATGTTGATGTTATACACTGTAGTATCGTTTTGTATCGCATCGTAATGTGTTTAAGGAAACAGGTACGAGCATAAAAACATATTATAAGAGTATTTCAGAAGAGAGAAAGTGAGAGAGAGAGAGAGAGAGAGAGAGAGAGAGAGAGAGAGAGAGAGAAATAATTACAATAATAATCATAGAAAAGTAAGTAAGACATCGTCGCCATCGTCGTCGTCGCAAAAGGGCAAGACTATGACCGACCGACTGGTGCAGGGCACTTGTATCCTTGCATCCGTCCCTCCGTCAGGAACGAATGCAAATACATACATACATACCATAAAATTACTAACAAAAACTTACCTGCTCTCGGTCGACGGACGGCGACGCGTTTTAACTTGACCGCTGTACCGCCTGGTCAGTCACACAAGTTGCAGCAGTAGTAGTAGTAGTGGTAGCAGTAGTAGTAGTAGTAGTAGTAGTAGTAGTAGTAGTAGTAGTAGTAGCAGCAGTAGTAGGAAGTAGTAGGAATTTTGACCTTTGCTGATTCAGAAACGGTTTATACCGCGTAGTATCGGTATAAACGGTCCTGCTAACATGATGATCCATTCTAGGAAGCTGCAGAAGATGCAGAGGGTCTGGATGAGGTCTTGTTTGAAAGAGTTTTCCGTTTCTGTGTGGAAGTTTTCCGTTTAGTCTGGTACAATGTAAAATATAATATTTCATGTTTTCTGAAATCTCATTGCATAAAATCTCAACAAATTTCTCCCCCAAAAAAAACAACATTTTTAGTAACACTTAATTAAATCACGAAGCTTGGGAAAAGTTTAAATCGAGGGCTTGCCGCAGCACCCTGCGGTACGCACCGCCGCGCGCCGCCAATGCAACAACTGTTGCACCAAATGCCGCACACTTTGCTGCAAAATTTCAAAACAATTGTGTTCTGATGAAGAAGTTGACTTTGACTGAGAGAAAATAATTAAAAACAAGAGGAAACAATAGTTTTGACGTTCACGAAAGGGGGGAAGTAAGGAAGGAAGGAAGGAAGGAAGGAAGGAAGGGCAAAACAAACAAATAAAATAAATTCATTTTCTCGAAATTATGACAATAATTAAATTATTAAAAAACTCAAGGATGTTTGCTTTGGAAATGGAAAATGGTGCATATTTATTTTAAGCCGTAGTAGAAATTTCACGATTAATAAAGACGCTTTAGAAAAATTTTAAACCTTTTTTTTTCAGTGACTAAAAATCTGCTTATGGTTATTTGGATGGTTTTAGGTCATGTCACGAATGCCAACACTGATCGCCAGGGTTGGCATTCGTCAAGAATTTTGAGACCTTGTATGTAGTCTACGTCGAAAACTGTAGAGTACTTTTCTACATGTTGAAAACCTCAACCTTGTCGAAAACTGTTAAACATTCAAGAACTTAAAGAATGACTCATGCAAATATCGTTTTTTTACTTGCGTGAAGTATAGAATCTGTTGAAATACACGTTCTCCAGCTTGTTTATAACCAAAATGTGCCAGCCAAAGTGTAAATAATAAAAGAAACAAGAGAAAGCGATAAATGTTTCATTTTTTCACAAAGAAATGACTGGACTCAAAAATAAAATTGAAATTCATGTATTTTTCATCGAAAAATCTTTGTTATGTTCGTTTGTTCTTATTATAATTGATGAAGGCAAATTTTTCAGAGTTGTCGACAATTTTGTGTAATCTACTCCAAATTGGTTTGGTACCGTAGGTATTCGACATGTCGAAAACTCGACAAATTTTTCGACATGACAACCTAGCTGATCACGCACCTGCAAGTACACACCGAGTATCATAAAGAGTACCATTTTGTGGATCTAAAAATAAATAAAAACCCTAAGTAAAACGATTTCTTTGGGTCAGTTTTTGGGTTTTATTTTGATTGTTTATGCATTTTGCATTTATGATAAATTTGAAATTAATGAATGGCTTTTTTTAAAAAGCCCGATTCGAAGTTATTTGAAGTAATCTGTTTAAAATCATTATAAGTTCTATGTTAAAAAAGCGTTTAAAATTAATAAATTTTTTAAATAAAATCACTAAAAAGAACTGCACTTAACTAAAATGCACTAAAATGCAATATGCCATTTGATAGCACTCAGCAAGAGCTTTAATTTGATATCACACACACACTCCACTTGGATAACTCTAAAAGGGGTTAACGTTATCGAACTTACGGTAAAGAAGGCGAAGTCATCCGAGATCCTCAAGACTTCGAACGATACAATAAAACAAGAGAAGATTTTGTATGCATATTATTACATTTTATTTTTGAGGTTATATGTTTTGAGGTTATATGTTTTATGTCGTTAGACATAAAAGATTAATTCATACTCGATTGCAGTACAATAATTTGTGCGTATGTTTTATACTTTTTTTTTTGAAAAAAATCATAAAACTTTTATGCCAATAATATTGTTACTGCACCTTCAGTTTAACTGAAGTACATATTTTAAAATTTGCTAAAATGATAAGAAAATTCACACCGCCCAGTTCTTTAAAATGCTTTTTTTTCGGGGCTTGCCGGGATTTACTTAGTTGGCTTTTTATGTTTTAAGCTCTACTCATTCATTTTTATTGCATTTACTTAAGTCGTTGATTGTTTTTTTAATAAAAAAATTTGATTTTGTTGAAGACATTCGCGCGTGTGTGTGTGTGTGTGTGTGTGTTTGCTTGTTTGTGTGTGTTGCTGGCTGTGAGGCTATTCGGAAAATGTATAAAATGTGGCAAACTCCCTGTAACGATATCACAGCCACAGGCTGATGCATATATACGTACACACACACACACACACACACACACACCCGTACCCGTACCCATACACACACTCTCTCCCATACATTGTCCACACTTCAAAAAAGACCGCCAACAAACCGATGAAGCGTAAGTTGGAGCGCCTGAAAGGTAACCAGGCGACCACGCCTTCGCCTGATTCGGGCGCGGTTACTGTGCAAAGTATGCAGTGTTGCTTTTGTTGCCAAGAAGCCGAAACGATCATACAAGAACCATAACTAACTACGAGTATGTACGAGTATGTATCGTATGTACGTTGACTATACACAATCCTTATACGATAAATAAAATCAAACGAAATTTTATATTTTGCAATTTTTTTTTTTTTGCCACACTCATTGCCTTCAGTTGTTTGTGTAACCTGTTTGCTTGTTGTTTTTGTTTGTTCTTTTGCTGCGAAATTTAGTTGTTTTTTTCTGAAACGACTTTGTTTTAAACTGAAACAAGAGCAAATGTCAAGCAAGAATTCAAGAGAGGTTCAGGCCGGTTTTCGTCACAACTTCTTTTTCATAATTTTTCATCATTTTAGTTATTTCTACTCTTCTTGTTTTGCCACTTTACTTCACTTCACTTCACAAGCTGCCATTTCGTCCCATCATCCTCCCTATTTCTCTGGACTTCAGTCATTCCACCTTTTTTCTTCTTTCTCTACCATTATTATCGTTATCCGTCTTGTACGTATCGTACCATACCGTACCGTACCGTATCGTATCGTACGTACATTTTTAACTAAATTTCAGTTTGTGGCGCTGTTTTTCTTGTCAAAGTCATTCATAATTGAGAAAAGGATTTTTGGTGTGATTTTTTTTTTTGTTAGGTTTCGTCTGGTATCTAAAAACTGAGGCGTAGAGAAAGAATGAAAGGCGTAGAGAGAAATGAGAAACGTAAAAGTTACTGAAGTTTCAAACTTCAACTAAGTACAATTTAAAGTTTGGAGTTTATACAAAATATACGTATTTATATGCAAGGCTAAAGTAAAAACGAATCTACATAGATTCCAAAAAATCCTATTTTCATAAAGAGCGGAATATCTTTTATTTGTTAATAAAATTTTTATAAAAACTTATTCGGAAAGCTTTCACTAAAAAACTCGCTTTCACTAAAAACTCTTTCTAATCTTTTTCTAAGAGAATTTATCTAATTCATAAACCGTATTGAAGCGAATCCACCCAACCGCAGTGTATCAAGACTTGTCCCAATTCTCGAACCGGCGCTCTCAGTCTTGGATTGCGTCTCGACTAAAAGCGTCTATCTCGTGATGTTGCCCCGTAATATTGTTGCGAGTGAAAAGGTCTTTTTTGCCGCTCTCTCGGATCTCGGTTAAAAGAACAGTGAACAGTTGTCTGATTAATAACATTTTTGCCAATTGTTCCAAAGATAGAATTTACTTGAAAATCGAATTCGAATTCGAATTACGAACGAGTTACGAAATATATTTGAACTAAACGAATTTCAATATCTGCCAATATTGATTTTTATCGTATCATATTAGCTTAATGAAAATGTTGAAAGAATTCAATGAAATGACGGGTGGGTGGGGAGGGGGGGGGGGGCGTGGCGGATGGGTGTTAGTAAAATGAGACAAATAAATAAATAATGAATTATTGACAATCATTCAACAGACTTCGCAACACAAACAACATTTTCGTGGCTTTGACGCTTCGAAAACTGAAAGCATAGTAACGAACCGTTCATAGCGAAAAATGGTTTTTATTCTATTTTAATGGAGCATTTTTTTGCAATTTTCGACCTATATCATCTGATCTGTTGACAGGTTCTTTTGAAAATAAGAGCACGTACACACACATAATAATATAAAAATACGATAGGAATAAACATTTAATGAAAAGATAAAATGAAGGTAAAATAAAACAGTATTGACAGTAAAATCGATTGATATCAATGACAAAAGTGTTCGCTGTATTGCAGTCAAAAGCGGAAGCGACAGCGACAGCGTCAAATTAAAATTGGAAATAAAGTTGTGTACTATACGATGGTATCGTATTTCGTGTGTCAGAAGCTTAATAGTAGCAAAAGAGATGCTTGCTCTGCTCGCAATTTAACCTCATCGTAGCCTAATGACATATTTGTCCATTTGTCCAACTGAACTGAAACTATTTTCATTTTAAATTTTCAAAATCTATCAAAGAAATAATAGTCAGTGAAATGGCTAAACAAATTTATGTATGATAAATATTTCCGATAGAGAAATGAAATGAAATGAAATGACGTTAAAGCGTTGCAGTCCAAACGCATTGCAGTAGAATCACAATCTCGCAGCGACAGGCGGCAGCCAGCCATGCAGCCAAGGAAGCTTATGGGACTTCGTTGATGCCACGCAGCGACACCAAAATAGAATCGAGCACGACAGCAAAGCTTTCGCATTTTTCTCTCGAAAAATGTTGCCACTTTTTAACAAAAAACCGATAAATTTTATTTATATTTTATTCTCTCTCTCTCTCTCTCTCTCTCTCTCTCTTTAAAAACCAGGAAATGGTATATAGAATACAACAGTGATGGCGTACCTATAACCCGCGGGTAACAGACTGATCCATGCCACGCTTTTATATGGCCCATGCTATATTTTAACCATTTTTCAAAACATTTATTAAAAAAAAATTTTAAATTTACCAAAATTTTCAATTTGGTACGTGATCATGATATGTCAATTAATAAGTAATTTAGTGCCTAATTCTAAAAAAATATAAAAATCTAAATTTTTCCCATTTCTTTTTTTCTATATTTTAATTGCCTGCTTCAAAACTTTTCTGTTTTCGAAAACTATCTCAATGAGTTTCTTTGCGTGATCATTTATTAGCAATAATTGTAATAAAGTTAAAATTGTGCCTGCTTCGAGGCGTCGAGCATGACGACGATAAATCGCAGGAAGCGGAAGCGGGCAAACCATTTCCGTTTTAGCATTTGATACTTATTCGACTAAAAGATAGATAGATAGTAAGGATTTTATTTGATATAGTATAGTATAGAATTAAGGAAGGCGGCTTAAGGCTGGGTGTAAATAAGAGGGGACGGAATTTCGATTCGAGCCCCAACGACATGAAGGAAGAGAGCCATGGAAAGAAGTCAGTTAAAGGTGTTTGTGGTTTTCTTACCAATCAGTTACATTAAGCTGCACTTAATTGAAGTAAAGTAACTGACTCACTGAATAATGTCGTCTGATGCAATTTGCTTGTAGCTTTGAAATTGATGAAATTCCAGCCATTAAATATTTAAGTACTCGTACATAATGTCTAGAGATTTTATATATAGTAGGTCCACTCAAAACCGCACAAAAAAACGCATTGAAAAAGGATCACAAAAATACTAAAGGGCTTGAGCAAGTGACAATACATAAAGTCTGTGTTTATAAGCATTTCGAAAAATGTGTATATGTGTATATTTTTCTAAATGTGTTTGTGTTTATGTGTAGCTTTGTGTTTGTGTGATTTTGTCACATGAAGCATTATTGCGGATTAATTTATTAATTTTAAATGAATTTTATTGTATTTAGGGCCAAATAATTTCTTCGAAACAACAACGCCGGAGCTTGCTTCCGTACAGTGAAAACTATAAATTATAAAATATATTGCGACGCTTCGATGAAAGTCATTTAAAAAAAAAATAATTGCAATTTTTCTTGCTGCTGAAACTTGAAAGGGTCTTCTTCTTCGCTTTCAAACAATTATTACACGGCGTTAGTGTAGTCGGTAGTAGGGTAGGTACACCCTCCAGAGTTATTTTCTTCTCCATTCTATTATTATTTTAAAAATATTTTTTTTTAATTTTTTTTTTTGTTAGTTTTGTAAAGTTTCATAGTTTTTTAGTGCACTATGTGTTCATATAAAAAAAACGAATATAAAATGAGAAAAATTTTAACATTTTATTAGTTACTAGTAGCAATTTTTTTTTTTTTTTCAAAGTGTAGCTGCAACATCTACCGTGTTGTACATATGTACATACATACAATACTAACAGAATGTGACAGAACCAAACAGGCTCGGCCCATTTATTCCGGATGCAAACAATGCTTTGTTATGCTTTCGCATACGGCCCGCATCCGGCCCGCAACCGGGCATATTCGTATGTACATACGTGGTTGTACATATGTATGTATGTATCGTAAGTATGTGGGTACGTGTAGGTATGTACTACATACTTCTGCATGGTCGGTTGGCAGCTCTAGTATTGTGATGTTCCACTTCTGTCTTTTCGAACACAAGTAACGACTGACTTGCGAGCATGCACCGGCCACGGCATCAAAAGAGATAAAATTTTAAATTCTCGAAAAAGGGAAACAATTTTTTTTGTGTGTGTGTGATGATTGTGTTGTGTTGTGCTATATTTTGTAATGTTGTCAGTAGCGTTGTTGTTATTGTGTAGTCAGCTTTACAGTTTTCTCTGGGTGTGTGTGTGTGCTGTGATGCTGTTTGGTGGGTTTTTTTTTGGCACAATTTTCAACCAGAGTAACTCTTCGAGTATTGACCGGGCCGTAAAGTAGCGACCTATAGACCGACCTATCGAGTGACAAAAGTATCGCAAATATTCATAAATACGCGTAGGTAAAAAACAGCTCAATTGGCTTCCTTTCATCGCTTCCCTTCCTGTAGGCTGAAGGCTCCAATGACCCTTCATGTAAAGCTTAACTTTCTGAGTTAACGACCTTGTCGATTTAAGCGACTTTTGAGTTTAATTTTTCAAAGTTTTGAGAAGGGGTAAAACTTTTTGACATTAGACATTTTGACATTAAGACTCTATGATGTTTGTGTGCATATTTCTTTTATTATACATTTTATTTATAATTTTATTTATGATATATCTTTATGTAACCACGCGTTGCGTCGTTACTTACGCTTTCAATTCAATTTTGGAAATTTGGAAATAGTGCAGAAGTTTTTGCTGTACTTGCAGAATGTTATCATTCGTTGTCGCTTTCCGCGACAATAAAAAAGCACTCACGGAAAATACTCGTAGGTACATGCATGAACGCTTTGCGCTGTAGTTTTTTTCTACTTTTTCTACTTTTTGCCAGATTCTTATCCCATTTCATTTCCGTTTTTAGGTTGCTTCTCTTGATTCGCCGGGTTTCGGGGGGGATGTGGTACCTCTTGAAAAATGTAATAACTTCATTTCCGGCTTTCGAGAGCGTAGAGGACCAAGAAACAAAACAAACAAACAGACAAACAAAAAAAAAAGAAGAAACGTGCTTGACTGAGTCCGGTGTAGTCCGCCCAATGGCTTTTATTCAGGGAATTAGTTTGATTACTTTGAGCATATGTACGTTGAGCATCCATGTGTACACACACACACACACACACACACACACACACACACACACACACACACACACACACACACACACACACACACACACACACACACACACACACACACACACACACACACACACACACACACACACACTCACATCCACTTACCGAAATGCTTTTAAGACGACGAATTGCATTCACTGAAGTGTGAATAACTGCAAAACTATGAGAATAATTGGAAAAAAAAAATTTTTAAATTTTTTTTGCCTTTACTTTTAATTTGAAAAATTGAAATATGTACGATATGTATTGAGAAACCAAATAAAAGCAATTTAAATCAATGAATGACAATGACAATTTTTTGTTGAAATGTTTACCCATCAACGACGGACGATCAACCAACCAATCATTCCAGCACAATTCATTCCATTCATGCCATTCATTCATGCCATGCCATGCCATCCATTCGCTGCTGTTTGATTGATAGAAATTTCATATGAAAGCTACAATATGTTTTTATTAAAATATTCACAATTGTGTTTCTCGTTTTATTTGCCTAAAAAAAAAACAAAAACTTTATACGAATACTCGTCTACCATTCATGTCGTGCCGTGCTGTGGCGTGTTCGCGCTCATCATTTTATTTTCACAAAATCGAAAGACCATTTTTTATAGTGAAAAAATAAAAACTAGTGAAAAAATGAAACTCCATCATATTCACATTGTGCAATATGTCAATAAAAAGGCACTCAATTTTAATCATTTCAATTCATTTCAATTCTTTTCAATCCATTTGAGTGAATACAAATGTTTCTAGGCTTGCACTGAACGAATATTCATAGTACTCGTAGCGAAACAAAGGTACTCGTTGAAGCCAACTACGAGTACATATGTACGTGTATATGTATCGCCTCGTCGCCATATTGTCATGTCATTGACTCCATTTTTTTCTATTTTAAATTTATTGAAATTATTTAAAGTAAAAATATTGATATGTTCTTTATTACAAAAAAAGGAAGTACTTTTCTGTTCAAGCCTTTTTCACTCTCGTAATTGATTGTTGTTTTTTTTTTTTGTGTTTTTTTCGTGAACTTTGTTAGTAAGCTTTAGGCCGGTACGATTGTTAAAACACACCCTCTTTTGAGTATTCAATTCGTTATAGTTATTATAATTCGAATTGTTCTGTCATTATCTCACATTAAAATTTTAAAATGACTTTTTCGATTGTGTATTTCTGTCCGCAAATTTTAAGAATAACCTTCAATTATCATATTGTACTTTGGTATACATACTCATAAGTTTATCATACATATCATGACTTTTGTTGGTTGTTGTTGTTGCTGTACGAAATCACTGTGCAATTATTATTATTGCTTTGCTCCAAATACTATAGAATGACATTTAAACTATTACACAAAAGTTCAAAAACGTTCACTCTTTTTCTTTAGTATAATTTCTGAAGAATTAGCATTAAAGTAACACCGATCTACAAAATTTGTAACCAGAAAAAGAGATTTTACCTTTCTTCTAGGATAGATTGAAGCACAAAATTCGAATTCGACTTCATCACTTAAGGTTATTGAGATTTTTGAGGTTATGTTATACCCGTTTGAGGTTATTCACGAAGTAGTCTTTTTCTCTGAAAACTATCATCCCTTCAGTTAGATATACACATACATATTTATATACATATATTGGTATATCCATATATATATTTGATACCTGTTTGACCTCTTTTTGTCTAGATTGTTTTTAAAATGCTTTGCAGTCTTTGAATGCATTTTCCTAGATTACTAAAAAGCAAGGCATTCCATGGGATTATGAATTTTAAATGTAGCTTTGATAAATGAAAGCTTTTCAACAATTTAAATTAATTAATTTCTACAAAAAAAAAACAACAACCTTTGCCTTTGATGTAAAGTGGTCTATAATTCTTTTGTTTTAAGAGAGAATCCGAAAAATTAATTTCTACTTTGTAAAGGGATGTTTTCGGTTTGTGTATCAACTAAAGGGAGGACTGTATTGCAATCTCGCCCTCATCATCGTTACTGGACTCTCTTTTTGGCTGTACCACAAGAATGCTGGGCTGGTTGGTTTGACTCAACTGTTAGGAGTTGGTCTGGTTGCTTGTTTGTGGAGTATTTGCCAGATAAGTTATTTTTCCTTTCGAGAAACACTTAAAAACTTTTTCTCAGTTTCCAAAAATACATATAAAAAGATTCCATACCAATAGATAAAAAGAGCAGAACAAAAGAGAACAAACGAAAAGATAGACAAGAATCCAAGAAGCAAGCATTAAGTGCAGCAAGTTGATAAGTTCTTCTTCGTCTACGATAAGCTTCAGTCGTCTTCAGAATTTAGAAAAGCAGGATAGAAGTTTCAATCCACTGCTCACCTAAAAACTTTTCGGTCTTTTCGTATCCATCACAAATTTTTTTTTTTTAAAAGCAGAAGGCTGTAGATGTATTTTATTTTGGTTTTCTTTTTTTGCTCATTTTTAAGACAGATCGAATGCGGAGGAGGTAAATCTGTTTTTAAGCATTGATTTGTATTTTTCAACAATTTTTGAAGTATTGGAAAAAGTTTCCCTAAAATCTTGTGTATTACGTTATAAAAATAACTTCGGAAATAATAAGAGTTTAAATAATGATACGAATTGAATGCACAAGAACTGAATAAATTGATAAATAACTTTATTTATATAATAATGAATGAATAAATAACTCTTTACTCTAAAGGTGTGTTAAAATTCCACTGACCAAAGAATATAGTAAAGTAACCATAAGAATTGTAAGTTAACTGCAGGTTAACTATCAGTCAATTCAACTAAAAAATATACAATAAAAGTTATGCTATAATTTTGTTGCTATAACCTGCTATAGCATAACCATACAGTACTATATAAAGTACTATGCTATTCGAATACTATTTTTACAGTAAACTTGTAGTTTCCATACAGTTTTGATAATATTACCATTTTGATTATTTTTACCATTTTAACTGTTAATTTATAGTTTTGATAGTTATTTTTACTATTTTATCTGTTAACTTACAGTTTTTTGTTGTTACATTATTTTTACTTACGACTTTAATAGTTATTTTTACTATTTCGACCGTTAACTTATAATTTTGATAATTAATTTGTCTATTTTCTCAGTTAGCTGACAATATTTAAAGTTGTTTTTATTAGCTGTACAGTTAACTTACAATTTTGATAGCTGTTTTTATTATATTCGCAGTTAACTTACAGTTTACATAGTTACTTTTACTATTTTGATAATTAATTTGACTATTTTCCCAGTTTGATAGCTGTTTTTATTTTATTCGCAGTTAACTTACAGTTTACATAGTTACTTTTACCATTTTGATAATTAATTTGACTATTTTCTCAGTTAGCTGACAATATTTAAAGTTGTTTTTATTAGCTGTACAGTTAATTTACAATTTTGATAGCTGTTTTTATTATATTCGCAGTTAACTTACAGTTTACATAGTTACTTTTACAATTTTGATAATTAATTTGACTATTTTCCACAGTTAGCTAACAATTCTTACAGTTAGTTTTATTATCTGTACAGTTAATTTATAATTTTGATAGTTGATTTTATTATATTCACAGTTAACTTACAGTTTTTATAGTTACTTTTATCATTTTGATAATTAATTTGACTACTTTCTCAGTTAGCTAATAATTTTTATAGTTGGATTTATTAGCTGTACAGTTAATTTACAATTTTGATAGTTGTTTTTACTATATTCGCAGTTAACTTACAGTTTTCATAGTTACTTTTACCATTTTGATAAATAATTTGACTATTTTCCCCAGTTAGCTAACAATTCTTATAGTTAGTTTTATTAGCTGTACAGTTAATTAACAATTTTGATAGTTGTTTTTACTCTATTCACAGTTAACTTACAGTTTTCATAGTTACTTTTCATTTTTTTTTTCAGCTGCTGCAATTTAAATCCATCATATTTATTTGTATGTTCGTTCACACAATATCTCAGTTTAAAGATACAGACATATTCAAAATGATACTTAATATTTATTGCTACTCTTAGTTTAGCTTTTATTTTAATCGATTTTAATACGCTAAGTTTAGTTTCTTTTGATATTCTCAAGTGTCTAAAGCTTGTGTTTCCTCATTAAAATTAATTTCAAGTAGTGTCGTAACGACATGTTGTAAATTGTTGTTATCGTTGTCGGTTCATTCTGTCAGTTATTATGATTATCATAGCGATGACAATGTTCTCGCTGTTGTTGTTGTCGTCGTTTTAATATTAAATATTCGTGTAGGTGCAATCAACGAAGCGATAACAACATAACAGCACTAACGGCAACGGTGGCAGGCACATGTGCCCATGGCTGCAACAACAACAATAATAACAACAATGTAACAAGTGGTTGCTGACGCTTTTGATGTTTTTGACATTTTGTTGTGCTTGACTGTGACCTTCGACTTATGCAACATGCAAAAACTGATCGTATGTTGTTTTTCATGCATTCATTTGCTTTGTCACTTGTCACTAACGTTCTCTCTGTTTTTGTCTCTCTCTCTCTCCCTTTCTAAAATTTAATATTCCTTGCTCTTTTCTTTGGCATTGGGCCAAGCTAAATCAAAACGTGCCATTAGAGGTGATCAAGGGTGAAAATGCTTGAGGGGTGGAACCATTTGGGAATGGGGTGAGGTGGTCTATGGGCTGTAAATGGAACTGAGTTTTATTGTAATCTTTGTCAGCGCCGCTGTGTTGCAAGTATTTTTGCGATATCGCACGTTCCAACCCAAATGCGTTCGTTATTCCTCCTCGTGACCTGCTCCCGTCGACGCTTGCATGCTGTTGCTGCATGTGTTTTAGTGCTCTCCAGTAGAGCGGCCGCAGCTCGTTCGTTGACAATGTCATTATGCCCTTGACGAGTGTCATTTTTCAATTTTGATGAAAAAATATCAGCAGGCAGTAACTAACCATTGTGGTTTATTATCCATTTAAAACGAACGGTAAGCCACGGTGCTGTTGATTGAACTTTTTAGCTAATGTCTTAAATTAAGACTTATTACGAATTCAGCATTTTTACGAAGGTTTTGTTTCCTTCCAAACAAAAAATTATGCAAAGTCTTCATTAAACGTTTCCCGGTAGAAACTTTAGAATTTTGCAGAAAGGTCGAGAAAAATGTAATTACTTAAATGATGCGGTCTTTAGTTTCGATTTGAAATATGTATACGATTTATATACATATTATCCTATAAAATAACAAATATATCATTAAAAAAATATCTTTGATTTCTTTTTACTTTTAATAGCAATATTTTCTATTAATTTGTAGTAGAATTTTATGTTATTAATCTTATTAATTTGTTGTAGAATTGTAGCCATAGAAAAACTATCGGTGAAGGTTATTGTGGCATCAGATTACCTACAAGTAATTCGGTGAATTTTCCACATACTTTCACTCTAGACTCTAGAGATACCTAATTTTTCAGTATTCAGTACTCTACAGCCGGCAAACCGTAACTGTTCTCTTCCTCTTTATCTTAACGTATGTACTCGTACGTCCTCTTTTTTAATTTGATCATAGTGAATAGTGCAATTTTTTTAAACCCAGAAAAATATTGCCCATTTGTTTTTTCCTTTACGAGTCGGTTGTATTTATTAAGATTTTAAAAAATTTCGGTAAAATCATTGAAATGATGTTAGAAATTTGTGGTTTTTGTTATAATTTAACTCTGACTTGACTTTTTAAACAACAGAAGTGGAATTTCAACCATGAGTAGAATTTTCAACATAGAATTTTTGAAATCTAAAGAAAAAAAAATTGTAGGTTCTTAGTGAAAAACTTACTTTCTTGGTGGGGAAAAAGAATCTCGGCTTCTGAGGCAACTTACAAACTTTATTTTTCTACACTTTATCTGTCGTCAGTATAATATAAGGTTTACAATTTAGAAGATTGTATATAAAATCATAAACTTCGATTATATTTCGATTCGATTTAAATGCGATCTAAGTAGAAACAACTCTTTTGCAGCAAACAATAAGAGGTTTTTCGAAAAGAAACTTTAAATTTAACGTAACATAATTTGTACTTTTTCGATTTTGTTTAATATACACTTTTATAACTAATGTACCTTCTTTATTTTATAACCAAAAAGTAAAAATTTTCTACAGAACTGTGGAAATTGTGAGCAAAAATCAGCAGAACTGAATAGATTTATTAGTTATTCCAAGATAAAAACTTAGTTAAAACTTTTTTTTTAAACAATATCATTAACAATATCAATATCACCATTTTTTTAAAAAAAGGATTCTTCATAAAAGTGAGACGTGTGTTTCAGATCATGAAAATGTAGTGTGCTTCAAAGTGCGACTAGGCCGAGAAGAAAACTTTAGTGTGTGCGTGGCTCTCTCTCTCTGTAAAACAGAAAGTTACCTTGAAGAAATCTGTATTACGATAACTTTTCTGTTTTACGTTATGAGGAATGAATTAAAAAAGTAGGATAAATTGGGATATATGTCTGAATATACTACGAATATATGTACATGTGAGGGGTGTGTGTATATATGCGTGTGGGTGGAGGTAGTGTTTGTATGGTTGTATATCCGTCAGTGCTTCAACCACGCAGTGCGTGTTTTCTCAGAATTTCTCCATTCTCTGCATAATTGATGAGCAATTTTTACGTTACGTTTTGGCTCTTCACCTCTTTTACCCTCTCCAGCTCTCCCCCCCGCCACCTTACACCAATCATCTTGTGGCTAAATTATGATAAATTAACCGTTTCACAAGGACCTACCTACTAGTGAGAAAGAAGAAGAGGAAGGAGAAAAAGAGGTTAGGGTGGGCCTGAGGATTGCCATTAACTTTTACTTTTGCTTAATCTTTTACTGGGACCAATCTACAGGCGGCGTCAGCGGCACTCATTCAGAATGCTCTCAACACAACGTATTTAAATTGATGGAGTCATTAATTATTTTTAATAACATCAAAAATATTTTCACACTATGAGTATAATTTCTCGAGTTGTCGCAATGTTGTCGTTATTCGTTGGTAACTTTAACCCGCTCCTTCCGCTCCTCAACATGGCAAATTTAGTTTAATAATGAAGACATCGCGGTCTCAACATCAAGAAATATGTACCTCGTTTTTCAAAAACGGGCTGCTTCAAATTCTGTTCATGAAGTTTTTATTATACGTACGTCGTGTAAACGTTTTCGTTCAACACTTGATATTTGAAAGGTAAAATTTTGATGGAAAGGTGAAGTAGACTTTGACATTTGAAGTAATTAGATTGTAAAATTTGTTAGAAACAAGTATGTGTTACTACTTGTATTTTGGAAATGCAACAATCGGGGAAGCATCAGTCCGTTGATGCATCATATCAGTGTGACTGGCAGTTATTCCGCCAGAGTGAGCTTTAACTTTATGAATCGTTGAAGTAACAAACATCAAAAATAGAAAATGGAACACGCACGCCTCTGCGCAAAAAACAACAAATTCAGAATGAGCTCTGGCACAGGACTGACACGAAAGGAAAGCCTTTAGGGGCTGTGTTTAAAAACAAAGTGGTTACAAAAAGTAGAACAAAAGTCAGAACAAGATGAAGAAAAAGAAAAGAAGAATAAGAGTGACATTTAGAAGTGGAATTTGGACATAAGAACATTAAGTGTGTTCATTAAGAAGTTTTGTTTTGCTCAAATTGGCAACACTTTTTAGTACTAGCGCTAACCAATTTGACAGCTAACAGCTGGTTTCGATTAAGTTCGATAATGTATTTTAACTTGCAGAGTTTTTCACTGGAACAACGTTTGCGAATTGTGCAATTTCAATTTTAAAATTAGTGTTCAGTGAAAATTTTTTATAGAGAAATTCATATACATTTTACAATCTATATAATAGATCAAGATCAACTAAATTTCGGTTTGCACTTACTTTTTTGAGTTTAAACTCTCCGTTTAAATTTAGTATAAAAATACAAAGCTGCTTTACAACATCAACAATTGGTGTCAACAACAACATCAACAAAAGACTTTTTGTGTAATTAATTAATTAATGAATAGTTACAAAGAAATTTTACAACCTTTCTTATTACGAATTTAAATTTCTAAGGAAAGGCTTTCCACTTCATTCATCGCCTGGTATTAATTTCTCTTTGCCTAAAACCTAAATCCGAGTATAAAATGTTTGCTGGATGAGGAAGAGGAAGACGAAGGCGAAGAGGGTGCAGTAAAGATAATTTTTCATTATCAACTTTCAGTTAATAAATTAAACAACAATTTCAAAGATCATCACTAGCTCAAGTGTAAACAACTATGGGTCGTTGTTTGTTTTTTTTTGTGTTGGATCGTGTAAACACTGAAGGAAAAAAAAAAACGGAAGTTGTTGGAAACATACGATGAAAATAAAACACACGATGGTGATAATAGCGATGATGGTGATAATGTTGCTGTAAGCGATAAATAATGACAATGAATGACGATGCTCACCGAGAAAGAAAGACTTTTAAGCGAAAAACTTTTAAGAGAAAGAGCGACATATTACTTAAGTCATAAAAAGATTTATAGAGAAAAACTCAGTTTGTGTTACAACATTTGTTAAAATACGACTATAGCAATCTTTACTTTTACCTTTACCACTATCAAAACATCTCGAAAACCTAAAGTGATGGAGAAATTCTAAAAACAAATTCGAATTCAACGTCATCTTCGTTGGATTAACCACGGCGATAACTTGTAAAGTTATAGTCTGTTTTCTGTTGGTAACATTTTGTCAATTTGTTCTATCGTATCGTAATCATTAATGATGTTAAAAATTGTGTGAATTATTGTCGCAATAAAAGAAATAGCGATGAATAGCAGGAATGATGATAATGATTGAATAATGTTGGAGCTGGCAGACGTTGGTATGTAATTAATTTAATTCATTTAATCAAAATGAGAATGAAAATCATTCATTCGAGATTTTCCGCTAATAAATTATGAAGGATTTTAAATGAGCTAATCACAAAGAAAAAAAACAATACTGGCAATCATAATTTCGTTGTTATTTTAGTATAGTAGCTCTTGTATAAAACTTGTGCAAAACTATGGCGTACTAAGCTTTAGTGGTTTTAGTGGCGGGCCGAATTCTAATGAAAGAATAAATGAAAAACTTGAATAATACAAAAAGTGAAAATGTCATAAAAAAACTAATGGTACTTTGGTACTCATGAAAAACTACTCAGGAAAACTACTTCATCAGAACGAGAGGGAGAGAGAGAAAGGAATTAAATTTTTTTAATTTTTAAAAATTGCACAATAATCGCTTTTATGGTCATACATGCACGCTCTCATCCCATACGATCTTAAAAATGCATGAAATTCTGAAATTTCACCTTCCCCCACCCCCTCCTCGCCGTCCTATCCTCCTCCTTTTACTTCTCATTGTTGTTGCCTCGTGGTGTTCCGTGTGTCCAAAAGACACGAGAGTGTGCTTGCCATGTCTTGCTGTCATGCTTCATGCTTCATACTCGATGAGACTGACATTTGACATGACTCTGATGCTAATCTTCAAAATTGTCTTGGGGTCAATAGCAAACGTTCGATATTTGTGTGTGTGTGTGTGTGTGTGCGCTTGTAATATATACAATACATATCTATGTATATATAAATGATATTTATAACAAGGTTCAAGTGCATTTTGTGTGATGTGACAGTAAATGTTTCTGCGAGGGTGTTTTTTCCCCCTTTTCAGTGCATTAAGGGTTGAAGTTTAAGTGGTGACTGGTGGCGCGTTGAAATGTTACAAAAAATCTTTGTTACAAAAAATGGTCTCTGTTACAGCACTCGAATGATATCAGCGATATTTACAAAAAACAGTAGCAGGACTTGTTTACTCATTTTCAAACATCAACAACAACAACAACAACAACAGCAAAGTGCAACTGTTTCGTTTACGAGTACGAGTACAAAACACGCTTCAACACGAAGGGTTGCAATAAATCTTGTCTTTCTTACGACTACTTACGAGATACGAGAGAGCGGTTGTAAGTTCGCGGAATGGCGAAGTTGGCTGCTAGTAAAAGAGCTCTCTCTCTCTCTTAAATTCGCAACGTGTTTACCATAGTGACTTATTAATATGTTCAAGGAGTCATTATTATGGATGACAATAAAGTTAGGAAACTTGTCTATTGTTTTATTACAAGTACAATAGCAGCTGTTTTTATAGAAAAACAATTTAAAATTTTGCTTTAAGCGACGGATTTAAAATTTACTCTCACTCTCTGGGTAGAAGAATACTAATTCTCACTCCGTCACCAAAAATTCCAAATTTTTAATACGCGTCTCATATGAAAGAGTTTACGATGTTCTACGGGTATACTATATATAGTCTTTTACGAGTACGAGTATGTAAGTATATAACTTTATGTATTATGTTCTATGTTCTTCTAGGTTATCAAAAATCATATGTGCATCATAGTTTTTATACAATACGAGTATGTCACAATATGATTATGCAACGTTAAGGGCATTAAATTAGTTGTTTGTGGAGCAACGCACTCTATTTTCATATTCGTGAAATATTTGTAGATAAGGCACTTTTAGAGTAAGTAACTTTTTAAGCGACTTAAGCACGGTCAAACATTTCGGCCTAATTTTTCAACCATTTCAATTTTTTTTAAATTGTTCCGGAAGGCTAAAATTTTACCTTTACGCTTAATAATCTATATTTATTAAATGTTATTTTGAATAATGCTTAGTTTGTTTTTCAACTAAAATGCAAGATTTCAGCCAAAACGTTGGCCGACTTTCTCTTTTCAAGTAAAAACATCAAAAATATTCCATTAGAATTTTCAACTTTTGGCTTAAAATTAAACGCAGGAAAGAAGTTTTCACCTTTTAAAGAAAAAACTTTAAATTTAAAGCATTTAATCTTTGATTTTCCTATAAGAGTATATAATTCAAAATAAGTTTATAATTAAGAGAAAATCGTTGATTTGATGTTCGACCGTGTACTACTCGTTATCCATTCTATAAACTTTCATGCGATATCTGACAAACTCTCGTTGTGCTTGGTTTTCTTCGTCTTCTTTGTCTTCTTTTTTGTTCTAGTATTAAATTGCTCGTTACTTTTTCTTGAAATTATGAATTAAATTGCTTACAAATAATTTTCGACGGCTATAAAAATTATTCAATTAATAAATAAAGCTTAGCGTTGATGTTGCGTACGGCTTATCTACGAATAATGAACATGCTTGATGGCAACTCGAACTTGTCCAATCGAAAAGTTTACGAATGTTTGAAGGTTGCAACAACGATAAAACTTTCAGCAGAAAGAAAGCATGATATTTTTGACAACGCTTGAAATCAGAAGAGGGGGAGAGTTTGTGCTTTAAAACATCATAATTTTTGTTAATAATACGTTAAGAATAATAATAATAATGAAAACTTAGGTAGTCTTATTGACTTTTTGGATATCATGTTGCTAATGAGTTACTTCTGTAAACATGAGAAGTGAGGAAATAATAAAAATGTTCAAGGATATCATCCTGCTGCATTGAATTGGTGGGTGGAAGGCAGTGATGGAAGCTCTTGAGTCGTCGTTTCTGTTGTTTTCTCCTCCGCACTTCTTTTATTTCGAAGGCACTGAAGTACTGAGTAAACTTCTTTTCGACTTCAAGGAAGCATTTTTACAAGGATAATTGTTTTTTTTTCTGCACTCTTCTTCACCCAGTTCTCGCCCAGCCCGACTCCATTCGAAGAAGTGACGGCTACACAGTGACAATGGCGCACAGTTTTCAGAAAGCAGTAGAAAAGTCGGCAGCGAGGTACGAGTACGAGTGCGCGTAGCGAAGTACGAGTGCGAGTAGCGAACGAAACGCTTACACTTGCATACTCTTGTGTTCACTTTTGATGAGCAGCTAACAAATTTTGTTGAGCTTGACTGCCGGTTTTGAGGCCATGCGGAGGGCTGCGAGCCGGTTGATGGTTTGATGGGTGGTTTAGATGGGCCCTGGAAAGGGGAAAAGGGCCGCGGGAGGGGGGAGGGTAGCAGTGAAGAACGGAAAAACAAAATCTAACATACGTACCTTGCCAGCCTTGGAATACTTTAATGATACTTGAAACATTAAAATCAAAGCATGAAGAATTTCTTCAAGCATACACGTGCCAGTAGACATACAAACAAACACACACACGGGTGGTGGGCGGTGGTGGGTGGGGGGCCACTTGCACCAGTCACAATTAGGGCGTGAAGGACACTTTTAATTCGTACGTGAAAACAGCAGTTTTTCCAGTTTATTATTTTCCGTTTTTTTTTTCTTTTAACTACGGCAAGTTCCCTGACATTTTTCAGGGGAGGGGGAAGGGTCACATTGCCCCCATTGTTCCTGAAGCGGCTGAATAATTAGTATTTGTTGATTTTATTCCCTAAAGACGGATAATTATTTCTGAAAAAAGAAGAGAATCGAAGAGTGTTCCTTTTTGTGGTTCTAATGCAATGCTATCAGAAGCTAGGATGCCCCTGACTCCAAGTCATTGTTGGTGCTGCTGCCACCACTGGTTTTTTTTTTATTCAACGCGCTGCGATACCGTACGGAAATATTTGCAATTAATTTTTGCCAGTTTTTATATCATCGCTAATAAAATATTATTTTATTTTCGGTATTGATTATGATAGTATAAAGTGTTGTTATGGTGGATGGTGTTGTTGTTATTGTTGTCGTTGTTGTCGGTGCTGTTGTTGTTTTTGTCGTTGTTATATCTTTGATATTGCTTTGTCCGTTCATTTACTGCGATTCGATTCTCTTTTTGGCAGCTTTTTATACGCTATTTTAACATTTCATAAGCCAACCAACAACAAGCGCACAAGAAAGCAGGAGAGAATTACGCGGGGGGGGGGTGAGGTGTAGGGGAGAATGAGAAAGCCGATAAACTTGGTCATAAGATCGATTGACTTCTTCAAGTTTTTCTCAGCGTTACCAACATTTTTCTTCTTTTTTATTTATATTGTTTTTTTAAGCGCGAAATAAGTCTTTTTGTAATAATTCCGTTGTTTATTTCTTTCTATTGTTGTTGGGCTGTTGTTGTTGTTGTTGCCTTGCTGTAGTGGCAAAGCTATTATTTACCTCGTCTCATTCTGAAACTTTTCGGAAATGTTTTTAGCAATTAATTTTTAATGGAATACTTTGTTGTTTGATGACTACATTTTTGTTTTATCACTTTAACGTTTATTTAATAACTTTTTATGGTATGAAATTAGCTCATTGAAGATGGAGGTGTCGTCATAGACATAAACTACGATGTTACGGTTAAAGAAAGTCAACTCTTAATTCTGAGTTTATCTTTTTCGCATGTCTTTTCTTCATGGCGTAAAAATTAGAAAAAATAATTTTAATTGGAATTATTTTTTTGTAACATTTATAACATTTTTTTCTTATTGTTTTTCTTATTTTATTATTGTTTTTTTATTATCCCACCAACGGTCGCCGCAACCAACCAACGGTTGGTTCCTTTGCAATACTTTCTTTCATTTCACGCATTTTTGTGTTTTTGAGGTTTTATGTCTAAAAATAAGAATTGTGCGAAAACCGAAAATGAACAACACAAAAACAAACATGCAGAGCACTCAAAAATTGTGTACAGCATCCGGCAGATAGAAATTATTTTAGTATCTTGTCGAGTCAAAGACCGCGACCGACGGACAACGAACGCACCTCCATAAACTCGATAGAAATATACAAAACATAAAATAAATCAGATTAAAAAACCAAAAACATACACCAAAAAAAGACAATAAAAAGAAACAAAGACAAAAGCAAAACTCAACCAGAAGCAGGAATGAAAAAAACAATAACAAAAAAAAAAATAATTAAGAAAAAATAATTAAATAGGAAAATAAAAATACGAATAATATAAAAACCATAAGCTTGAAGCTTTGAATCCATTTTAGAAGAAGGTAAAGCCATTTTAATTTAACACTAATTCGCTAAAATCATTGAAATGAATTCGACTTGAATTAGTCGTTGCGTATTGTCTTCTTTGGTAAAATAATCTAATAAGAGGTGACATTTTAGAATATAAGAAAGTATATATGTATAGACAGGTAACGCTCGATATTACGAATTATATATATAGCATAATATAGCATATACATATATAGCAAAATATATCAAATATATGGCATAGATATAGCACATATAAGCATAATCATATCTATAGCATATATAGCATACAACATACATATAGGTAGCATAATATAGCATATAGCACATGTATAGCATAAAAAAGTAAAATTTTCTTTGATAGTGGATAAGTCCTTTTATTGAAAAAATTAAGTTAATGATGAGAAATCTTTTATTCTGGTATGATGATCTTTATATTTCCATTTAATTTAAAGAACAAAATCTACTTTCTATATATCTTTTTAAAATCTATACAATTTTCATGAAACAAAACATCCTTAACCATAAGAATTGCAAGCATTCAAAATGCAAACCTGTAAATATCTCGAAATAAAAAAGCATGGACTTACTCCACGGCTTACTCCACGTTTTAAAGAAAACGGTTTATATGTAACGTATTATTTCGTAACGTAATGTACGAACCATATTAAGGTGAAACTTAACAGGCACGTAAATGGAACTACCACAACGTCTTCTATTATTATGCAAACGAGTTAAATTGAAATAATGCAAAGCGAATGCAAGACAAATCGACGATACATTGTAAATATCGTTACTTTGATATTTAAAATTTGTACACATTTTTCAGACTTTAGTAAAATAGACCATTTTGCCTCTCGCATATGATTAGATATACATATTTGCTCCAAGTGGAAAAGTTACATTTTTAACTTTAAAATCAAGATTTTTATTTGAAAAAAATACATAAAATGCCAGAATTACAATGTATGTAATAAAAGTCGGGAAGGTTTCAAAAATTAAAACGAAATTTTCGACTTAATGTAGCATGAGAAAATTCGTAAGATGCACAAAAAAAAAGAAACTCTTCAGACAGACTCTATAAAGAGTGTATATATTTAGCTTTTGTGTTGGCCATTTCTACAGAGCCGTAATGCGATAAAATTGAACAGTAGGTAGATACACTTTATATACGTACGTACTTATACAATACAATTCAAGTAGTACGACGTATCATACAACATTAAAATAAAGACATTAAATAAAAATAAAAAATTGCTTTTAGTATAAACTCATGCATGGTGAATGCTGTAGTCACCGTTGCGGTCGTGGCCGGCTAAAATCGTGCATCTGGCGACTACAAATCTACACAATTTAATTCTTGGCGAATATCAAAGCATCTCGTGGCCATATTCGTAGCATCTGTCAGAGTCTCTGGCAATTCACTTGACTTTATTTTTGTTATTTTTGATTATTTTTTTGGGAGTTTTTTTTTGATTTTGGCTATTAATAAATTGACAATATGTTACTATAGAACCGTTCAATAGGAGGTGTCACTTTAAAACCACATAAAAAGGGAATATTTTTTTGGAAAATTTATGATATTTTTTTACTTAGTCCTAAGCAAAAACTCTGAAGTTAGTAATCGACACTAACAATGTTCGCCTCGGCTTCTCTTAAAATGGTCCTTTTTATCATCAAATTTTTCAATAGGTTCCGCAACAGTTCGTTCAACTATTTCTATTGGATTTTCAGAAATAGAAATATTATAATCTTAAAAAGAAAAAGCTCTGTCTAAATGGTTAAATAAACTTAAAGGTTTTAGATCTGCTTTTTAACCGGAAACCAACTAACTATTGTTTTGTTTGGAAAGATTTTGATGAACTCAAACGTTTTAGCACTGTTTTATCTTGTCAAGTTTTTGAGTTATCGTATCTTTACTCTTTATTATGCGAAAGACGCGGTGATTTTTTGTGCTTGCGTTTGAGATTGTTACGTCACGAGGTGGTCTTTCTTTACAAAGTTTCTTCTCCATAAGATCTAAAAAGCATGACATAATTTCTCTTCAAAATTCTTTACGTGATGTCAAAGTAATTTATTTCAACAAATGATTTATTTCTTTTATATTTAAACGATTCAAAATGGCGGGTGGAATGAAGGCCATGAGGGCGATGAAAAAAGAAATAATAGTCTGTATTCTCGTGTGACGTAAAGAGAGAACGTTTTTTGCGACGATTGTTTGACATCAAGAAAGCGTGTTTTTTATACCTTGAGGTTAGAATAACCCAAAAACCTCAATTTGCTGAGAGATAGAGAGAGAGAGAGAGAGGCTCAATTTGTGCTCGATGCGTGAGGAAGGCTTTTCGGATCGCTTTTTTGGTTGAAGATTTTGTCGGTGTGTGTAACTTTAACGAATAATTTAACTAAAAATTGCTTTTCTTTACTTAATTAACCATTTTTAAAACGCATTAATTAACGCTTGTTTGTCAAAACTTGTAAAATTAGTTTAGAATATTTTGAAAAAAAAACAATGACAAAAATTATTTAGCGATAAGATCGTGTGTATGTATTGTACAAAAACAAACAAAAAAGCATAACAAAAGAAGAAGAAGAAGAAGAAAAAATAAAAACTACAAATCCGAAAAAAATTTAACAAAAACTTTTTGTGGATTTTGAAATTTCAACATAAAATTGCACTCTTTGTGTATGTGTGTGTGTTTTTTAAAAGCTGATTGAACGCGTGTAGTCACAATCCTCTCTCTCTCTCACACACAAACACACACACTTACTCTCTTACTTACTATAATAGCTATGCTTAAGTTAAGTCCTTGTTTTACACTCATGTCGTTGCCGAAACTGACAATCAAAAATTGACAGTCAGCATTGCAGTTCTCGAATGTATTCATTCGGTCGGCAGTTTGGCAGTTCGGCAGTTGGCAAAAACTTGGTATGTTTTTTTTTGTACTGTGAAAAAATTATTTGTTTGTTGCATGGCACGGTATGGTCTCATATGGTCTCATACGGTCTCGCGTGGTCTTTTATGGTATGTTATAGCATGCTATGATATGATATAAATTGCATGGCATGAGTACGTTCGCCCCATACAAAGAAATATTGCAGTAACTGAGCGAATAAACTGCTGAATTTGTGATTGTTTTGTCATTTTCATTTTTCTTTTTTAGTGGCCGTTTTCAGTTTTGTTTTAATTTTAGTTTTTGTTATTTGCTTTATGCACATATTTACTTTTTATTATTATTGTTGATTTTTTTGGAGTTTTGTTGTCGTCTGTTCTTTGCTTTTCTTTTTATGATACTTTTTGATTTTGTTAACTTTTAATGGAGGATCATGTTCAATTATGCCTCAGTTTTTTTTCGCCAGTTCAGTTTCTTCAGTTCAGTTCAGTTTTATATTTATTTAGTTTTTTGTTTTCTGTTGGATTTCGTTCGTTTTTGGACATTTGTTTGTTTTCGTTTGTTTCAGGTCATTGAATTGGCAACATGACACCGGCACATTTTTGTTGTTTTATTTGCACCATTTGTCCCGACTTTTGTGGGAAGAGAGCAAGTGAGTGAGTAAGTGGGAGAGGGCATGTGTGCGTTAGCATGGGGCGAGAAGGGGGCAACTATAGGCTGTATAGTTTACACATTCTGCAACGTAGTCGTAGATGTGCCAAATAGATTGTCACGAATTGTCATGACTTGTCAACGATTTATAGTATGTGCCAAAGGTTTTGGGCATTTGAAAATAAAGAGAAAGACAGAGACAAAGAGAGACACAGACAAACAGCTGTTAGAAAAAAGGAAAATTTTCGGGGATTTCGCAACAAATCGGAAGGCATTTATTTTTTAAACTTTGAAATCTGTACGCTTTTAAAAATTCAAGCAGAAATTTTTAAACAAAAATATGAACATTTCGTTTAAAAAAAAAAAACCATGAATCGATCCAAATAATATCGTATGAAGAGGTATAAACTCGTAAAAGCCCTTCAGAGAAAAATTTTGACAGCTAAAATCGTTGAGGTGAAAGATACGTACAATTTTTTTAACTTTTTTAAAGCCGGCGGTTTTCTTAATGTCCGGCGGTTAAGTGCTAAACGTCAAAATCTCTCTAAAAATTGACGTTTGAAAGTTCAGGTTAGCACTTAACCGGACTTTAACTACGAAAAAAGTGCAATAATGCGCCCAAAGAGGTTAACTTTTCGGAGACATAAAATAAAAAACATATTACTTCAACGGCGGGTTAAGTTTTCCTTCTACGGTCAACGGTTTCCATTTCATTCTTCAGAATTTTCTGAAGTAAAAGTTACACACACACACACACACGGACGTCGGTGGTGACGTATGTTCGTTCCACCCATTGATGGAAATATGAAAGTGAAACTTTCAAGAAAAAGCTAGAAAATAATCCATGATGGGAAAAACTGGTTCTAGAGAGAGAGAGAGAGAAAACAAGCAAAAATTAATAAAACAAAGCATTACAATCGCAGAATCCATACAAATACATACAAAAATAAAAAAAAAAGATGACGATGACGTCTTATCTCATCTCATGTCTACAGTTTTCCAATTGATGTATTGCATTTTCATGTGCTTGCGTAAGTGTGTGCGCGATGATGAGTAATTGTGCATTTGTGTGTGTGTGTGGAAAGTTTCCTTTTATGACAAAAACAACAACAACGGCAATAACCGCAACATTTGCAACGCTAGCAACACGCACATTTCGCGCTGATGACAAAATGTCAACCATTGCAAAATTTTCAATTGTGCACCAAAAGAGGTGCAAAATTTTGAATGAAATTGCTGAACGAGCGAGCGAGTAAAATGCAACACAAACACACTCATACACGCACACACACACACACCACCACCACCAAATGTCCTGACCTAATATGGGCTCAGCCACGCTGGACTCAATCGCGAATGAACAATATTGACAAGGACTGCGTTAACACCGGAGGCGGTGACTGACTGACATCTGGACTCACTGTTTGACTGACCGATCGACCAACTGACCGTTGTCAGCAGTCGCAAAGTCACAGCCGTAGTTGACTTTGCACAAACAATTTTGCACTTGTGTGCCGCGAATGCGACACGACGATTTTCTTTTCGATCTCATCACATTGCAAAGTGTTGTCTGTTTGTTTGTTTGTTTGTTTATTTCTTTGTTACCATTTGCAGCATACATATATTCGTGTTTTTTTGTTGCTGTTGTTTTTTGTTTTTGCTTTTCCTGTTCGGCCTTTTGCTATGCCTTTTTGCAATTGTTTTTTTTTTGTCAATCTTTGCAATCTCAAGCACTTTGCGCTTGGCACATTCATTGATTGAATTTGTTGTCGTTGATCGTTTGTTGTTTTCATTGTTTCATTGTTGTTGTTGTTGTTATTATTGTTGTTGTTATTGTTGTCAATTTAATGTTCATCGTTGCTGCTGTCGTTGTTACTGCTGCTGCTGCTGCTGCTGTTATTGCAATCGATTGAACCAATTTTATTGCTTTTGGTCAAAAGACAGGAAAAAAAGGGAACAAAAAAGAATAAATAAAACTTGTTAGCCTTGACTGAAGGTTTGGTTTCTTCATTATTGTTGTTGTTGTTGTTGTGTGATTCTTGCCATTTGCTGTTGTTATTATTGTGTTTGTTGTTGCTGTTGTTGTTGTCATGTTGTCAAATGCAGCCATTGCGTCTATTGTTGTTGAATCTATTGTCGTCATCGTTTAAGCAGTGCAAGCGATTGTTGTTGTTGTTATTGGTAATGTTGCTGTTGTCGCTACTGTTGTTGTTGTTGTTGTTTGTGTTTTTGTTCTTGTTTTTAATATTATTCTATGCATTCTACGTAATCCGTCTGGTCGCTATTGGCAGCATAACTTTTAGCAGCCCTGTTGTTGTTGTTGTTGATGTTTCTGACGTTTGTTGTTGTTGTTGTTGTTTTTTTTTGTTAATATTGTTATCGTCGTCATTCTGTCTGCTGCACGATTTCAATCACTTCAGTTTATCGCACGATTTTACGTGTTTTTTTTGTGGTTTGAAAAGGTTTTCGCGTTACTACTGCGTCCGTATACAACACCCCGCAACTCCCCCGCCCCTTCCGCCTTTTTTAAACTATTACCGGTTAACACCCGGTTAACACCCGGTTAACTTACGACTCCAAACGCCACCGTGCCGTGCTTTGGCTTTGTGACTGTGTGCGTGCCTTCGATTCATTACGTTCATTTTCTACTGATTGAAAATTTATTTATTGAACTTTTCTCATACTCGCATAAAAACCGGATAATATGAAAAACTTCAATATTAAATATTGTCAGTTAAACGAACTGTAAAAAGTTGAAAAGAGTCAACAATTTACGGACGAAAGTATTGTGAAATGCGCATTGTCGTTTTGTGTCGTCATTTTGATGGTAATTTCATGATGTTGATAAAAAAATTATTTAAAAAAAATTTTTTTTTTCATTTTCTTTTTTTTTTCGTTCAAATCATGGGGGATTTTTGATTAAATATTCTCTTAAGTTTTGATTTAAACTTTAAATGTTTTTAAATGACTTTTTTTTAAACTGTTTTCAACTTTAAGATTAAAGTTTTGATTTGACTTAAGTTTAGATTTTTGAAATATTCTCTTTTTTTTATTTTCTTTTTTTTTTTTTTAGGTCATGGTAGATTTTTGAAATAGTCTCTTAAGTGACAATTTCTTAAGTAGTGTCATAATAAAAAATATTTAAAAAATTTTTGTGGTCGATCAAATGGTCTAATTGTTGACAGTAGAACTGCTAGAATTTTGTGTTCCATTCTACGATATACACAGCGAAACCTTCTTGACCATTGACGCCTGTTTTACCACGGTTTGAGCCGTTTCGCCATCACCGTTTTTGCTTAATATTGTCGCATGTAATCCATTTGTCCTCCTCAGTCATCAGAAGTTTCGGAAAGGGCTCGATTTCAAGTTAAGGTTTTGGTTCAATTGATTTACGTTTGTGTTTCAATTTAGGTTGAAAGCATGAAGATGGAAGTATAAGCGCGTAGTAAAAAGGAGTTTTTCAACAAGAGGTAATATTGTGGCTTCAATTTTGAAAAGTGAATTTTCACTAAATTTGCAATTTGTTGTGCGAGTGTGCATCGATTCATATCTTAAAACCTCCTGGCTTTTATTTGTCAAATGACAGCGCAATGACCGTAATGAATGTTGACAGTTCGATAATGACGTGACAGTTCAAAATAACACTCTCTCTTGTCATTTGAAATAATAAATTTGAAGTTAAGTAGATTTCTGATTTGTAAATTCTTGTTAGTACGAGTTAATTATGGATTATTGAAGATATGTACGTGTTAACATATTGTCCTTAATTGCGTACCATTATTAAAATGACAATGACGACAAGGACAACAGCAACGAGGACAGAGATAATAAAGAACATAACAACTGTGGTATGTATTGTATGTAGCTACCTACGCGTCCTTAAGAAGTATCGTGTGTCAAATGGTCTAATTATTTACGTCGTTGATGTTATATGCATGTTACCTGAAAAGCTCTTTTTGCACGGATACGACGCGACATGACACGACACGACATGATAATTATGACAAAACCGATGACGGCACGTGAACTGCGCCTGACTACTGACAAATCGATAGAGTGACGACAAAGTGACGAAGGCAGCAGACTTTTAGAGGTTGTTGCTATAGTATCGCATAACAACTCTCTCTCTCTCTCTCCTCTCACGCTTCGTTTTCCAGAGAGGCCATCAACAGCGAACAGCGAGAAAAGAGTGTTGTTTGTTTGGCGTAGTTGTGCTGCTGCTGGCGGCGTGTTGACTACAGCCATCAATTATTTGCACGCTAACAGCTGCAGCAACTACCTTCCCACCCCCTCCCCTCCTACCAGCGGGATGGCCCGTGGCCCGCTGTTATACAATTACCTTGTACCACTACAAGGGTCACCGACTGGAAGGATTGCCATTCGCAATTGAAGTAATAATCATTGCAGAGTTCAACTCTGAAGGTCGGTCTATTTTTGCTCCCTTTACTTCGTTTCTCGTACCCTTTCGTTGAGAGTTTTCAATAACACCATTATAATAAACCGTTGTGTGTGTGTGTATATGTGCGTATATAAATATTATGAAAAAGCACAAAAAACGTAGAACAAAACAGCAAAACAAGCAAATAAATTAAGTGCGCTCAAATGATCCAAAAATCGAATACCACAAAAAGGAACCCAACAAAAAAAACCCAACTGAATTAGTAATAACTACAAAAACCATCATCATCACCGTCACCACCATTAACAACAATAACAACAACAACAACAACAACAAATAAAACCTATTGTACTCGTATAACACTCGAAAAAATCAATATCGCGGTTGTAACCTCAATATTTTTACGACGCTTACAAAGTTCTGCATTCGTTGAAAGCGACGCAACGCGACATGATGCGACGCCATTTGCTGCATTGCAGGCAAAAAAAAATACGCTCAATACATAATCACAAAAAAAAAAAAAAAAAATTTAAAAACCATCTAAAAATCAAATAAAAATAATCGTCACAGCATAAAACAAAATGGTATATAAAGTGAAAGAATTCATTTGCATTTTTTGCTAATTTTTTGAAGCTGCTTTTTGTACGACGGAATATTGTTTTTCACAGACAGACGGCAGTTTTTTGATCTGAAATCTCATTATGTTAATAACACAACAACAACAATAACAACGAAAAAAGACCTATTGTTTTGGTAACGATTGTGATAAATTTAAACTTTTGTTTAATTTAAACTAATCGTGAATTAGTGAATGGCTTTGATTTAGTCGAATAATAAAATATTCAATCAAATAAAAACCGATTTATTATGGAAAATGGGTTTGAAAAAATCATAATGGTATTCCGAAATTTTAAAACATTAAATTTTGCATAATTTATTTTAATAACATGTTGTTATCTTTGGCTTTTTAACACAAAGTTAAAGTTGTGTTAAACTTTCGTTAACACAAAGTAACCCGATCCGATCGATCCTTTTCTGATAATGTTTAAAATCGAAAGCGTTTAAAATTATATCTAAAACCCTATTGGTTTTTACTTCACAAATGACAACCGAAATGACAGTCCATTGTGAACAGTTTAAAAACTACGAGAAATTTGAAATTACTCCACTTGTTGAAACGCACGCCCTCTACTTTATGATGTTAATGTTGAACTGAAGTATTGAAGTATTCAATATTGACATTCTAATTTATACGTATTATTATATTAATTCATATATACGATGTTAACCTTGACGTTTTAAAATGAATCGACCTCTTCTTATTCCGCTCTCCGTTTGGTCTCTTACCATTTGATGATCTCTTGTGATCACATTGAAATTCAAGTTCGTCGTTTGAATTTATGTGAATTTGAAATTTCGAATCGATCCAAAAAAATACTTACTGTTAAAAAATTAAATTAAATTTTAAAAATAACAATTTCGAAACGGAACGTAACAACTTCGCTTCGGAACTTGTTTAATCACTTTATAATCAATGGGTATATATTTTTTTTAAAAAGCAATTTAATATTTATAAATTTCAAAAATTAATAAAAATTCTAATATTTTTAAAATATCAATGAAATGCGCTGTGTAAATAAAAACAAAACATATTTTTAACACATATATATTTGTAAGGTTGTTTTAACTTGTTTTGAATTTAATATTTTAGTTAAACAATAAATCGTACTTCGAAATCGAAATGGAAATCGAAAGCCTTCCAGAAAGATTACAGGCCAACAGGTTCTCAACAAATATACTCGTATATCTTAACCCATAGCTAACATATTGCCCAGATTCTGGTTCATAAATATCGGTTGGGGAAAAAGTATTCGGCGTTTTTTAGTAAAAAGATACAACTTTTTTTGTATGTACATTTTTTGTATGCATGACAAACATTTTATTAATCCAAATATTGGATTAATAATTCCTTTCTTCCATTCCATTCTTTTTAACTACCTTCTGCCATTTTTCGAGTATAACCATTATTCCTTTCTTGTAGAATTCCGGAAATTCTTTCTTTTGTCGTAGTAAAATTGTAATATATAGTGTATATCTTCAGACATTTTACTAATTTTACTCGTTTTGCTGCGGAATAACTTTTAACACGACGCACCAATCTCATTAAATTTCTCACAAATTATTAGCCGATTTGTCATCTGTTAAGCAAAAAAAAAAAGTTGCAAGTTGCAAGTAACCGTTTCAAAGTTATGACATTTTACAGTAAAGCCATGAGAAAAACGCCGAATACTTTTTCCCCAACCCGCCAATATTATAACTCAATTTCAAAGCAAGCTTGTTTTCCGGTAAAAATGTGTTCGTTTCTTTTGTTGAAAATAAATTTTAATGTTTTTTAAAATCATTTTTGTATTTTTTTTTTGTTTTCTTGGTATAAATAAATTTTATTCTTTCGGCCAACGACACGTTTATTAATGACACATGTCATGTCGCTACCGACCGCAGCGTGTGAACCTTCGAAATACGCCTCCGCAGCTTTAACTAATTTCAATTTTTTCTTCTATTCAATAACTTTAAATAATATCGTAAAAATAGAATGTAGAAGTAATGCATTAACAAAAATCTTTTATTTTTCTTTTTCTAATTTTAATGATTTGTCAAAGAAGTTACAACATAAAAACTTTACAACAAATAAAATTAAGTGAATGACGGGGAAAAGCACTAGAATTTACCTTAAAAAAAATATAAACAATAAACATACAAAATTAGACCACACCACATCATGGAAAAGAAACAATAAATAAAATTTAAAATGTATAAATATTTTAGCGTGTTATGTCTTCGCAATCGATGTCTTGAAAATTTGTTTTGAACATTTTTTTATAAAATGTGCATGTCACATTTTTAATGAATTAACAACAACACCAGCAGCAATTAACGGCATACTAAGTGTGGGCGTAGGTGTAGAAATTATAACAGTTTATAATAAATAGTGAATTTTTAATTTACTATAGCTAATCCATTAATCCAATAACAACATACAAAAACAACGTCATATTTCTATGACTTGCCATGACTCGAGTATGAGTATGTCGAACCATCATTTACTACATAAGTATTACAACCACAAGAATGCGTATTTCGATGAGCGACGCTCCCAACGCCAGGGTTGGCAGTCGACAGGAATTTTTGAACCTTGTATGTAGTCTACGTCGAAAACTGTAGAGTACTTTTGCGCATGTCGAAAACCTCAACATTGTCGAAAACTCTTAAACATAAATGTTCCATTTTTTCAGAAAGAAATGACTGGACTCAAAAATAAAATTCAAATTCATGTATTTTTCGTCGAAAAATCTTTGTAGCGTTCATTTGCTCTTATTGTAATTGATGAAGGCAAATTTTCCAGAGTTTTCGACAATTTTTTGTAATCTACTACAATTTGGTTTGGTACCGTAGTCTACCCTAGGTATTCCACATGTCGAAAATGTCGAGAATTCTACAAAGTATTCGACATGACAGCCCAGCTCAACGCAGAAATATTTGAATCTTTGTGTCTGACTGTCTTCACGATGGTATGCATCAATCATAATAAAGTATGAAGTGTGTAAATGGCATTTTCAGCAGGAAGAAAGTCGATTGAAGATGAATCACATAGTAAAAGAAGACCTTAGTCCTTAGTCTTTAAAAACTAATGAAAATTTCGACAGAATTCGATATTTTTTTTGCGCTCGGATCGTCGGTTGACAGTTCAGAATGATCGATCAGAGAGTTTATTTTGACTCTACACTACACTTCTTTTGACCTATGGCAAAGCACTCGTTAAAAACATATTTATAAGGCATATACTCGTACGATGACTAACAAATACTCAGGGTACAAGTTTTATGTAGAAAATGTAAAGATTCGGAAATGCTCTTTAAATTTTTGGCGAGTGTAGAATGAGTACTACGTGTATATTAGTATACGATGAGATGAATACATACGGGAGTATACTCACACGGAGTACTCATTTTAGAACTCTGGCTTGGTTGAATATTCAAATATAAGAATCGTGGGCGATGCGAATGCCCTGATATGAGTTAATGAATACAGGCTTATCAATCATATCTGAACAATAAATGGATACATCATTGGTTTTATGGAATATGAGCCTGATTTGCGAAGTAATATTATCTGTTTTTGTTATATCGTATAAGTAACAATAAACATTCGTAGTATACTCGTTGTTGTTGTTAAATAAATATGCATTTTTATATACATAAATTAAACAGAGAAATTTTTGAATATGTTTCGGCAGATGATAAGTCCATACGAGTGTGTATATCTTAGGTACCTATTATGTTTTCTTTGAATTTTTTTTAAATGACGCCTTTGATGTCGTGATTTCTTTTTTGTTCTTTCTTCCATTTGTTTGCTCAAACTGAGTCAGATCTTTTTTTGTCGTTTGCTAAAAATTAATATTGCTAAAAATAGCTCATTTGTCATTAGCTTTAATAAAATCATATTATTATTCTGATTTCTCCTTCGAATCGAGACAAAGACAGGAGATCTTACTCGCGTATCATCAGTAAATTCACAGAAATGCTCAAAAATACTCAACTTTTAACCCTATTAATTAATAAAACTTCAGAAATTTAAAATTTCACTTCGGAATGGACTACAAGAATAAGAAAAGAATAAAAAAAAATGGGACGAAATTTAACAGAGAAAAAAAAAATCATGAATTTCATCAAAATGTTTTCTGCGAAGTAAAGCAAGCTCAATTTGTAATAATCAACATTGCGATTTCATTGAGACGATTGAGTTCAACCAATGCCAAATTGAATCATCTTTAAAAAATGTGGAAATTAATAAAATATGTACACACACACATACAAACGAGTATATCGTACTACGTCTCAGATGCTTTTGCAATGAAATCATGGCATGACATTATCATTAAAACGGCGCTATGGCGAATAATGTTGGGATTAAAATTACACTTCGTAATCAATGAACAATTGGGCGATTACGAATTGCGCTTGATTATGTTTATTCAATGAAGGTTGTTACGTCAATAGCTGTCGGTTGTTGCCGATTGGATGATAATCATAGCGGCCTGCTGATGTACAGTGCCCGTCCCGAACAGCGAATACAGCGAATACTTTTCTGCCTAGCAGCAAGTATTATTTTCTTAATACTAACTCAGCTATTTGCTACCCAGTTATTTTTAGTCCTGCTTTCAAATTCGTAACCGGTCACATTCGTGACCTTTTTTTCGTGACCATTTGATCATTTTCTGAGTGTAGGTATTTTAGGGACGTGATTGATTTAAGCAAATTTGAGAGCCGCTGATGTAATAAATCAATAACATTTTCGAATTTTACTTTTGTAGTGTTTTACAAATAATCGGTTCTATTAATCGCACTTCAATCAAGTGCGAACGCAGAAAACACTCAATTAACTCCAGTCGCGCTGCTCCTCGTAAATATCACGAACAACATACGATAGTACTCGTATTATTCGTCTCTTTAATGTTTCTGAGGCACGTTCGCAATGAAATGTGAACTTTTCTATTTGCCCTAGAACAATACTTTAATACCAAAATTAGGAAATATTGAAGCAAGCTCACTGCGGAGTACTTATATTAAGACTCATTGAGTACTACTCAAGTTATGTAAATCATTGCCACTCACCAGTCAGCTGAAGTGGCTTGGAAACTGACTGCGAAGTCACCAGAACGTATAGACTCGCTAAAGACTTGGCCACAAAGTGCCAAAAAGTAAAAAAAATGGCTTAGCGAATACCGCCTAACCCACTATACTCAACCTAATTATAGTCTCTGTTCTCGGTGTGGCCCACCCCCCTTCCCCCGCCTCTCTACTTTTATACATCACTTCGCCATAAACAGCAGCCGCCGAATTCTTGAGGCGAAATCTCTCAGAATTTGACAAACGCGGCTGAACAGAGTTGATATAATTTGGCCGCTATTGAGTTAGCGCAACGATGTGAAAGGCTGAATTTTCCAAACAGTGGCCATGCTACCATCACAACCTAGCCGTAATCCTCTTTCAGGGTAACCCTCAGCGCATAGATTGGCAAACCAATCATTCAGGGTTACTCTGAAAAGACAAAGGCCATGCCAAGACCAAGCTTTCCATGTTCAGAGATACTCGTACTATGTACGTTACCCGTCGGCTCGTCGAGTATCGTCTACATAGTTGCCACTAATGATGAATGTAGCTGTATGCTTCAATGTTGGTTTTGTTGTAGTTGGTTGTTGTAGTTGTTACGATGTACCTCTAAAACGCCAAGAGAATGCTTGTTAGTTCGGTCATTGTTTCTTCAAGCATTAAATCCCAAAATTTCGATGCCGCTACTACATCATTTTCATTTTTGTGAATATGCTGCTGCTGTTGTGTTGTTGTGGAAATCAGTCTACTTTTATATTGTTCTGATTAAACCGTGTAAAGAGACTTGGATAGATTAGCGGTAAAATCATTGCTAACATCATCAGCCACATTAATTTTGCTCCTTAGCCTTATTATGGACTGTACGAGTCGTAACAACTGCTGTTATCATCAGCGCTGGAGGCGCAGATTCGGTATGTTTGGCACAGATTTGATGTTGTGTCTGCGAAATGCGAAGAACGGTACGAACGGGCCGTGCCGGGCCGGGCTGGGTTGGCTACTGGCAAAACGTTGTTGGTTAGACAATAATTCTGAAGTATTCCACGCAAGCATTTACCGGTTAAAGCTTTTTATTTTTTAGCATAAACTCTAATTAAACTTATTTTATTTAATTAGTTGAGGTTCTCGCTGATAGTATTATACTTGACAGAGAGAGAGAGAGAGAGATTCGTTCCGCTTGAACTTGATCCTTTTCGTAGAGTGATTATTTTGTGTCGCAGACATGATGGATCGATGGATCCGTTTGAAGCAGGAGGACCCGTGTCGAATACGTTACTCGTTTGAATTCTTCGATTAATCTAATACAAGTTAAATATTCGAGCTTTAATTAGAATTATAGTGTCGCATCTGACTTGTATCCCCCTCTCCTGACATGTACACACATTATTATGCATACAACACGGTACTCTCCGAACAAGATTTCACTCTGAAATGATTCGAGAAATTCCTAATTTTACGACTCATCCTAAGAAATGTACAAGAAGCGCGTTAGGATAAAAAAAAACACAACAGCACTCGTATTTGTCTCATTCTCCGAAGAAAGATTAGAGCGACGAGTAGAGCGAGTGCCCTTATACATACGTCATTGAAGTATCGTACACACAACTTACTTTACGAATTTTATGAGTAATTAATATTCATGCGTGCACTCGTCGACACTCGGCTTCCGCGCTCGCTAAACAACAAATGCTTGCTAAACTTAAAGCGAGTAAGAGCGAGTAGTAAATAGTACATAAAAAGAAAACACTCTTGAAGCGAGTAAGCTCTCACGGGCAGAGTATTTGCTGCGGAACTCCGATAAATTTAAAAGGTTATCGTTGTATTGTTCGACATTTTTCAAGATGGCTAATCCTTTGATAATGCGCAACGATTTATTAATAATACGCAAGATACTCTGCTCGGGTCGATTAGAGCAGAGCAATTGTAATCTCTTGAGTATAGTTTGCTTTCAAAATTGCAAAAGTTCGATGGTATTTATCAAGGATTTTTTTTAATGCGCTTGCAATAAAAGAGAGAAAGAATTAAAGCATTTATCGTATGTACGAAATGTTATAAAAATTAAACATTAATTATGAAAAAAGAAGACATTTTTAATTTAATTGCTACTTCATTATCCATAAACTCGTTGAATTAAAATCCAGTAGTACAGAAAGAGGATTAAATGGCGAAGGAAGAGGCTCTGACACTGTCGGTCAGTGTTATTTCCAGTGTTGGCTGCTCGAAATTATGACAAATAGTCCATACCGAAAGGCTATAAATGCATTTTACCGAACGCTCGGGCTGAATTAATAAAAGTCAGAAACATGCAAATCGGTTAATTATCCACAGAAGCATCATCCAGCAACAGACAGAATCTTTTATTAAAACGTTAAACGAAAACAGCCACAAAATAAATTAATAACAGATGATAAATCATATGAAAAGTGCAGGAGGTAGGGGGGGGGGGGGGGGGGGGGGTGCGCTGAGTCCGCGACAGTAGCAAAAAGCCGCCACATTAACAACAGAAAAACAAGCAGCGGAACAGCAACAGCAGCAGCAAAAGTCAATGAATGGAATGCATGCGGAAATGCAAGAGTGACAAAAGCAGCAACATGCCATACTTTAAGCATAACAACACACTTAGCAACAACATTGCTGACAGACAACACAGTAGCAGCAATAAGAAATCGCATTCTTGAAATAACTACAAATCATGGCGATGATGATGCCGTGGCTGTTGAATGTTGCCGTTGCCGTTGCTGTTGCTGTTGCTGTTGCTGCAGCTGCTGCTGGTAATCATGATTGAGTTGCTGATAGCAATATAATTGTTGTCAGTTGCTGAGGCGTTTGTAGCAGTCGCCCGCCGCTGCTGCTTTGCATCCGTTGCTGTTGAAGATTGTTGTTGTTGTCGTCGTTGTCGTTGTTTGTTTGTTTGTTCGTTGGTGTTGTTGTTGTTTGTTGTTGTTGTTGTTGTTGTTGAGTATACATATTTCAATTGCAATGCGAACCACAGTGAGTAAGTCGAGAACCGACCGAACCAACGATTGGCGGCATTGCTGGTAACATTGTTGTTGTTGCTGGTGCTGTTGTTGCAGTTATTGATGTTGTTTTTATGCTGTTGATTGAAATCATTATACTACAAGTTATACAATGCTGTATCCGAGAATCGGAGAAAATTCTTTCATTAAAAAACAGAAAACAAAAGAAAAGGAAATAAAAATAAAAATTGAAGCATTGCCAGCTTCAACAGCAACATCGTTAGCAATTAATACAACAAGCAGCCTGACCCAATAAATGTTTGCGAGTTCGAGAAAAATTAATCGAAATCGAGAAAAATTCTACAATTTCTACCGGGACGGACAGACTGATGAGAAATATGCTGCAATCTCGCATTACGACTAGCTATCCCCTCCTCCCAGCCACAAAAACAACAACAGCAACAACAATGACTACAAGAAGAGTAATCTTCATCGTCAATCATTGTCAGTATTCATTAAAATCCTTAATTTCTTCCCTTTCTTAATTTTTTTTTAAGCATAAATTAACAAAAGAATAAAAATCGTAAAGGAGGACACAGACTGGAGAGAGAGAGAGAGAGAGTCTCTCGCTTATTCATTAATTCAGAGCAAAAAAAAATTCACACCCGCTGAGAAATTTCGTAAGAGAGGGACAATAGAGTGAGAAAATGCGATGACGTGAAAATGAAATCATGAGAGAAAGCGATAACTTTATTGATAGTCAGACGAGAGAGAGAGAGAGAGCATTAGCGCGCGAGAGAGTGTTTATGTGATGAGGCGATAATTGTAAAAAATAATACTAAGATGCTGCGATAAAAAGAAAAAGGCAACATAAAGCGATACTGCGAAAGAGTGATAAAGCTCGACAATATATTATACGACCTTGCCATACCGAACTTAATGACATATAGCGAAAGTTATAGTTACAGGATTAAGAGGATAATATTCGTTAAAAGTCCAAGACTCTGTAGTATTTTTTTTTATATTGTCCGAGAATGAAATGCAAAAAAAAAAAACAATCGACACCATCATCTACACTGTTAACAAAATTTCTGACGTACGATTGAGTGATCACGATCACGAGATGAGAAAGTTCTCATTCTCACAAAGTATATTGTACAATATATAAAGGGTGTTTTTTTAGAGGTATAGATCTTTAAAATTAAATAAAACCCATAAAAATTATGGTCATGGACCGTGGTATTGGCTTTATTTAAAAGATAATTTTATGCCATTAGTGTTGACTTGACTATGACTTCTGAGCGCATATGAGCGCCGCGACTGGCTTGAATAAAACGCAATCTCGAAGTCCAATTTTCGACTTTTTCGAGGATCTCAAGCCGTATATCGGCAATAATGTAGCGGCTAATGTCGGCTTCCAAGTGGTCCAAAGTCTGTGGCTTATCAGCGGAGACTAATGACTTTGCATATCCACACATGTAATAAAAAATGTGGAAAATAATAATAATCTAGCAAGCGTTGTTCCGGCGTAAGTCTATTTATGGTGAAATGGCAAGACATATTGAGCACAAATCGGCCGTCAATTGTCAAATTTTCTGTCGCTAGAAACAGTGTTCTCAATTTTAAAACGAAATCTCTAAAAAAACCACCGTTTATAAAGACTTTGTGGAAAGTACTCAGAACTGAGTAAAGATCGTACATTAGAAACAATGCCAAAGTAAAAAAAATAATACGAATTATAGATCTGAAGTAAGGCTGACAACAAAAATAATACTATAATACTAGTGCCGGCCAGACCGACGATATTAAACTCGTATATAACAAGTTTTTCTTATTAAAAGAAATAAATTATAAGAATTCTTTATACAGACTTGTTGATTTTATGATTTTCTGGGCGAAAAAAATATGAATTTCTTATAAAAATCTCGAGTTAATAAGATTAACTTTTTCTTTCAAGACAATTAGATTTTCTTTATAAAATTAAAAGATTTCTCTATGAAAAAAAAGCAAATTATTTAAATGTTTCAATAAGATTTCATAGTAAAATGGCTCAATAAGATGATGTTATTATTTTAGGTTGTACTATTTTTCTCGGTGTAGATCTACGCGTCATACAAACACGCGCATTCGGTATTTATCTGAGAC
The DNA here is from genome assembly GCA_949752815.1 of Conops quadrifasciatus. NCBI lineage: Eukaryota > Metazoa > Arthropoda > Insecta > Diptera > Conopidae > Conops > Conops quadrifasciatus. The sequence continues at coordinate 25,797,682 of OX457079.1, read as the reverse complement.
AAATAAATAACGGGTATTATTTCAATATTATCGCTGCAAATTTAAGACGGTATGAATTTGCAAGTTAGTTTTTTTTTTGTTCTATGAAGATGGTATATTTTACTTATGAAAGTTTGAACTAAAGTGAGTATTTTTCTGAGGACCTAAAAAGCGAAATCTGTGTGAAAGAATGTGCTAAGGAGTCCGTTAATTTCTCAATTTAAGCTTAATTAACATTAACATTTAAGTTAATCAGGTGGAAGAAATAAAATACCAATTTCATGATAAATAGTTAACAAATTCTTAAATTAAAATTAAAATTATTATCAACTTTAAAAATATTTTAAATAAATTTGTTAAAACTAACACAGTCGCGTTAACAAAAAGTCGATAATTTTTTTTTATATTTACATTTTTCACGCAACAACAGCTGCAGCAGCACTTTGCAATTTAACTGACATTTCAAATTGCAAGCACACATAAACACACTTACATACGAACATGCACGTATGTACGTAGGACACATGCATGCATGCATGCTTTTAACGCAGTACATGCTTTTAAAACTTGCGACAGCTTTTAGTATATTTATGTGTTTATTAGATTTTTTGACAGGCGAAATTCATTAAAAATGGTTATGAAAATTTTGCAAATGATTATGAAAAGTTTTACAAGTGATTTATGTACACTCGTATAATCGTATTAGATGAAGTAGAAATATCAAATGACTTGAAATGGCAACACCTGTAAGTTGTTGTTGTTGTTGTTGTTATTTGTAACATATTGGCGTCGAAGAAACATGTCTTTGACAGTACCATTTAATCATAATACAAAAGCGACTAATTCCAACAATATCGTATAACAATATCGTAAATGATGACGATGATGCTTCGTACAATAAATGAGTTATTGCACGAAATAATTATTTTTATTTATGTACGATATTTATTTATTTAATGAAGGTTGAAATTGGGTAAAGTGATACAAGAGTATCATAAAATTATCGTAATATTATTATTATTGATTAAAATTAATTCAAGTCGCACTTAAAGCCAGCTACCCACTTAGGTATTCATAATGTTTACGTAATTATAATTAAATCATAATGTTTCCATAATCATTTACATGCTCTATCATCAATCGCCCTCTTTTCATCCTCTCCCGCAGTGCGTAAGTGGAAAGCTTGATTTTATTATCGTAGATATGTACATTTATTTTACTAAAATGTCTGCCCTCTCTTCTTCCTCTTCTTCCTTGTACTTTCAATTTGATTTTATTGTTCAATTCTTAACACGCAAGCTTTAGTGACCAACATGGCATGGCATGTTATGCCGTGTTTGTCCGTCCGTCTCTTGCTACATAATAATAATCGTTGAGGTGATAATAATCGTTTCCATAATCGTGTAGCCGTAAATTTATTAACACCAAAATAAAACTTGAAACAATTTTTTCTAAATTATGTACTAAAGACGAAAAAAAAAAAATTAAAAAATTATACAGAGACTGAAGGATTGTTTGGTTTTGAAACTGGAATTAACTAATATACTTTTTAGTAAATCACTTAATTTTCTGATATATGTATTTAAAAATTAAAAAATTTGTATTGTAATAAACTTAATAAAAAATATTGAAAAATTCAAAAATTTTTATTGTAATAAAATTAATAAAAATGTATGGCATTATTACTGACAAACGCAACGCAAAGTTAGCGTAGCCGTAAATTTTTAGCAGCGATCTCATGACATTTTATCAACATGTGATTAATGCAACAACGACCAAATAAATCATAGTCTTTGAAGCTATAAAACTTTAGCAAAAAAAAAAAAAAATAAATAAAAAAAATTAAAAAAAAAATCTAATCATTGTTAACGAAACTGAATATCTATCGTATGTGATATATATACTTTTTTTTCTCGCCAAATTAAAAATTTGGAAATTTTTTTTAAAGGTTAAAAAGGACCTGCCTGTCCTTGTGGGAAGGACAGAGAATTGTGAACTAGAAAAAGAATCTGTGGAAGAACAGCGTAAAGCTTTTAGTGGCCTCCATTTCATGTCAATGCCTTCACGTCAATGTTTCGAAAGAAGTAGATAGCATTTGGTGGTAGAATTTTTTTTTTTTTTTTTGAAAACGGATATCATCAGCTGTAGCAACAAAATATTGCGTTTTTCTGGAGCTCGAAGGAATTTAATTGCTTACTCTTCATTGCAATCCATGCAGATATGCACAGAATAAAAATAATAACAGCAACAACAACAACAACAAATTTGTGTGCCGAAAAAACAACACAGTTTTAGGGTCGGCCTAAAACGCAAATTTTCAGCAACTGCAACAACCATCAGACAAACAAACAAACGAACGATCAAACAGACAAACATACCAGCGCAGACAGAATTCGATAAACGCTGCTTCATTGTTAATTGACAGAATGAGCCCAGCGGGAAGGTTCATGTCTTGAAGCATCAGCAACCAACCGCGTAATGCCGCGCGCACTAACCATTTTATTACTTTTCGCGCCAAACGCAAAAAATGCATTTCCAATGCGCTTGCGTTTTTGTTTTTAAATTCTTGCGCATAATCCGCAATGAAAATTCCAACAAACATGAAGAAGACAAACAACAACAAGAAGAAGCAGCAGCAATAACTACGAGAAAAATAGCTATAAACCAACAAATATAACGTAGCTAACAGTGTACGTGGTACGCGTAGTACGTACGCATCGGTCTATTTGTTGTTTTAAAGCAAAACTTGCCAGGAAATATTTACAACAACAACAACAACGGCGGCGTTATAACAGTTTGAAGGCAACCCACGTTCTCGTACTCGTTCGTTACACTCGTTGGTATAAAAAATCCAACGGTTTCAGGCAGAATATGATGATTTAGGTATAAACAACAACAACAACAACCAACCAACGAGACGGAGGCAAACCAAAATCAGTGCAAACTGTCTTTTTACTCTTCTGGTAGTCGTTGGATAGTGTTGGCCAACGGTAGGACGGACGGACAGACGGACGAAGGCAGTTGGGCCAGACACCGAACAAGTGGGCATAGTAGTGTAAGGTATTTGTCTAGTGGTGGCTGTCTCGCTGGCACCTCGGGCTAACGTGCCACAAATGCATAATTGACAACGACGCGCTTCGTTTTGTGCGGTAACGAAATCTCCCATTTTCTTCACCACTTACTGTAATGTAGCTCCTTCCTCCCATTCTTCGCCACCTGCGTCCAGTAAAACCAGCCCACCCGTTCGGCATCTATCGAGATGATGTCGATAATGATGTCGGTGATATCGGAGTAACAGCAAAAAAATAAAAACCAAACAAAAAGTGTCGTTTAATGTATCCGTGCGTGCTTTGATTGTCGGAGGCCCATCAGATAAGGCCGCGTTTCTTTGGGATTCGCAGTAAGTTAGTTATTGTTTTTGTTATTATTAAAGTTGTTATGTTTGGTGCTTTTTGTCATGCCCACGGTGGTTTAATTCAGCCGTGAGTTTTGTTTGTGTGGCGGTTTACTGACAGCACGTACAGGAGAGTAGGAGAGGACCTGCTGCTGGCCCTCTCGAAAGCAGTCGATGCTGATAGGATTTACTTGGTTTGGTGTCCGCCAAAAAAAAGAGCGTGAAAGAGCAGGGAGCAACGGGCAACCGTTTGCCTTGTTGTTGTCCTATATGGGTTTCTTTAGGCCCACTGTTTAATACAGTAAGCGATAATTTCTGTATTAATACAAAATGTCGCGTGAAATGCCATTTTTTTCAACATTTTCTCCTTTTAGTACGAGATCATTGAAAACCTTAAAATATTAATAATAATTAGTTGGTTAGCTCTAAACAAACTTTCTAATGATTTTAGATTGGCTAAACAAATTCAATTTCTTTCTTTGGAAAAAAAGATGCTTTAAAGGTTTCTTTCTCACAATATTTTATGATAAATTTTATGATAAATATAAAAAATTAAAAAAAAAATATATAATATATAATACTTGTATGTACATATTTTTTGATGCACCAAAAAAAAACTTGTCATTTCGAATTCAATTTTTTTCATTTCGGACTCAATATTTTTCATTTCGAATTCAATAACCTTCAAGGAGGTACCTTTCGATGGGTTTCTTTCGTGTACTTTCGAATTTTTAGTAGCTTTAAATAATTTTATTTTATTTTAAAAATTTTATTCTTATTGTACTCCAATTTGTAAATAAATTTAAATTAAAATTAAAATTGAAAAAAAACACTAACTAAAAACATTTAGTCAATTAAAGAAGATTCTCTAACTAGAAAGTAATTTCAGAGAAAGCGAACTATTCTACTATCTGGGTTGTCATGTCGAATACTTTGTCGAGTTTTCGACATTTTCGACATGTCGAATACCTACGGTAGACTACGGTACCAAACGAAATTGGAGTATATTACACAAAATTGTCGAAAACTCTGAAAAATTTACCTTCATCAATTACAATAAGAACAAACGAACGCTACAAAGATTTTTCAATGAAAAATACATGAATTTCAATTTTATTTTTAAGTCCAGTCATTTCTTTGTAAAAAAATGCTCATTCTCTGACGTTACACCAAGAATCTTTGTAAAATCTTACTATATATCCGTTTTTGTTTAATTTTATGGCTAATTTACTAATTTTTGTCGGAGATCTACCCGCATCCCAGGAACGAATGAAACTCTAGAGTTGCCTCTGGCTACTAAAAACGTTATTCTTTCGTTATGGAATACGTGCTGTCGTACATCAGAGCAACCAAAGTCAAAGGTGGAGAACTCATAAGTGCACCAAAACTGCATTAACTCAAGAACGTGAGCACGTGATTTAGTTTCATATCCATTCATCCATACTGCCGTAAAAACTAGTCTCTTTTTCTGCAGCATTAAACATTCGACAACACAAGATTATGTCTATAATGTAGGTATGTAGGTATTGTACGTACATAAGTTTTAGGTCACCTCCGAGGTTTTCTTTGCTAACAAAGATGCACAAACATGTATACTCGTACTTGTTTCACTGAAACTGATTGTGCTGGAGCAAGCACCTAAGAAATGGAGGAGGACACTTAAAATATTTAAAAATGTGTCCTTTCTCTGTTTTGGTTTCTTTAAGGAAGGAGCAGTTTTTATTATCGCCACGGCGGTGTAATCGATGCTATTCGTTTCTATTCTACCATCTGTTTTTTGTTGCACACTTCATGCCGTAGTCTACTCGTTACAATCACTAAAGCCTAATTCGTTCTAATGCCGGAAAATACTCGCGCAAAGAAAAAGTTGTTTTTGGGGCAACAGTTTTTGGTTGTTGGAAGGGCCGTGGTCGTGTTGTAGGAGCCGTGGTCGTTGGGAGTCGAAGGATGCACAGGATAAATGAAAGTTCTTTCTAATGTCGATCTGTCTTTGTTATTGTTGTTGTTGTTGTCGTTGCTATTGTTGTTGTGATGCAGAGATTTATGGCGGTTTCATTGCTGGCAATGGCCAAAAGATCTACACCGTCTATTTTTCTTTCTGCATATAAAAATACGAGATTTTGCCTTTTTTAGAGCTAATTTGTCTTCTGTAGTCGAATTCCAGTTGATGAAGGAGAGAATACTTTTGTTGTTGTTGTTATTTATCGATTCGTTGGTTTTTGTTGTATTGCAGAGAAGCGTAAAACTGGAGATACGCACGAGATAAGACAATTCTCGTTCTCGTTCGTCTCGTTGATATCGTCTCGAAATCCGTCTCGAGACTACATTATCAACATTAAAATGCTGTCACTAACTCTCTACAAATTCCTCAGCAGTAATATTTACTCGTAATATTGTATCGTAATGTATTGTACGGTGATATTCTCGTTAATTCCAAGCACGTACGGCATTGGTTTATAAAGAATTTTTCAATAAAAAAGCTGTTTGTTTCAAGCAATTTAAATTTTGTAGTTTCATCGGGTATGAAATAGCTTGTAATTTTTCAATTCATTTGATTTCAACTGGTTTTTTTAAATTATGTAGATTAAGTGAGTTGTAGGTTAGGTTAGGTTAGGTTAGGTTAGGTTGAGTGGTTTGTTAGTAGATGGAATTTTTTTCAATCTATATATGTAACTATTAAAAGCCAAAATTAATGCAAAAATTGTGAAAAAAAAGTAGAGTTCAGTGAAGAACGTACTAAATCTGCTTTAAATCTTCGCATCAAGAGAGAAGCAGGATGGGAAAATGCAGGGTATAGTCTTCGCGGACTCTTTCTATCGATCCATATATAAAAACCTATTAATTTTTACTTGTCAACTGACGTCATAACAACAGTTCAATGTTAACAGTTCGAAAACTATGCGAAATTTAATTAAACCTCTCGTTGAAAAGGTTTTTTTTCCAGATAAAGTAAATAATACTAAAACGACGATTGATTACTTTGATAAATTCTATATGCAGTTTTATACCTACGAGTATTTGTTTTATTTGCATTCAAAAGGCATTAATTATTAATTAGTAATAATTTATTAAAAAAAAAAAAGAGATCATGACAATTTTGTTAAGCATCACAAAATTTTAATAAATTTAAATTAATAATAAAATTTAAAAATTAATTTTAAATTAATGAGATATCAGCTCAGATGAGATTGCATTCTTTATACAGAAGTTATAAAAGTAATGGCTTACTCAGAAATTTTAAAAAAATGTTAGATAAATGTTAAAAAATCTATGATAAAAAGTCATATATATTGAACTAGAAAATTCCATATTTTCATTTAGGTTTATGTACTCATTACTTTCTCATTACTCCTTAATTTCGTGCATTACTTTCAAAGCGTTTGATTCATTTCTTAGATAAAAGTACTTTAAATCCTACTCACGAATGCGAGAGCAACTCATGTACGTGTACACTACTTCAATGAGTTTGTTTTCGACCAAATTTTTCCCTCTTTTTTCCTCTTTATTGCTGTTTAAGACTTTTCCAATCATGAGCAGCGGCATTTCATTCAGCCCTCATTTTCTTTTTGTGCCTCTCATCCGATTGCAAACTTTTGCGTGCTTTTTTGTGCCTTTCTGGTGCATCCGACCGAGATGGGCGAAAGCCTTCGAAACCAACAAAGAAATGAAGAGTGTGTGTGTGTGTTTGCTTCTCTTTTTCTCACCGGGCTCGAACCGAACGACTACGATGTAATTGCATTTATTTTCGGTGGGTGTATTTTTCATTTTAATTGTTTCGAGTGAGCTTCTTTATGCAAGGGTTGCGTGTAACCATTGCATTTACGTATATATGTATGTATGTACGTACTCGTACTATTCTATGGTTGCTGCTGTACAGCTCAAATTCTCAAATGATACTTTACTGATGATGATGATAATGATGAAGATGATGGCAGTGGTAGCGGTAGACATGCGTACGTACGTTGAGGAATGAGCTCGAAGAGAGAGACGTGCCTTGTGGTATCTGTGTGTTCCTTTGTATGGATACGGATACTGGTAGCAGAAGTAGAAGTTTGTCACTTGCGTAGGAAGATACTAAGATGAAAGATACTAAAGGGTGCTAAAAAAATCCCTGCCTATTCTCTGTATACATGTCCTTGCTCTATTTATCATCTAACGTCATAATCTGAGACTACTAAAAACCTAGACTATTGCGTCTTCTTCTTATCCTAATCTAATTTAGTTACACTAAAATGAAAGCGAGCTTAAGAAAACCCATTATAACCTCTAATCCAGGCATGATCAACACACGCGGGCCTCATGTGGCCCTTAAAAGATTTAACATTTTAACTTTAAACATTTCTACAGTGACGCGCAGCCTCATTGTACACCAGGCTGCGTGGTGTACATCTTTATTAAAAAACCTTTTTTTTTGTTAGTCATCATAAGTTTCTTACATGCGGCCCGCACAGCATTTCTGAATTCGTCTCTGGGCCTTTGTAATAAAATAGCTTGCTCATGCTTGCTCTAGAACGGCATTAGCGTTAGCTGGTTTGTATTTTATATCGCGCGAATCAAACCTACCTTAACCGAGCATACTCGTAGATATTGTTAAGGCTTGAAGTACTCCCTTAGCTAAAGGTTGTGTTGCCATAAGGTATAGCATACTCGTATATTTGTTTATTCGGTATAAATACTGTGTGCGTGCGTGAGAAGAAGTAATTTATCTCCATTAGCACTATAACTGTTTGTTAATAGTGTCTTAAATTACCGCTAATTGCCGTTAAAAAGATTGTGTAATTGCGATCATTTACGTTCACTTCATAAATTATTATTATATTCAACCAGGGTTAGCATTCGACAAGAATTTTTGAACCTTGTATGTAGTCTACGTCCAAAACTGTAGAGTACTTTTCTACATGTCAAAAACCTCAACCTTGTTATGTTTCGACATGTCGAAAATGTCGAAAACTCGACAAAGTATTCGACATGACAACCCAGTCCGCAAAATTTATTTTTTTATAAAATTTGACAATTTGACAATTTGACAATTTCACAAAAAGTTCAAGTTAAAGTTAAATTAAAAAAACAAATTAAAAAAACAATTTGTAGTCTATAGACTTTTTTGAAGACTATAAAGAAAGTAGTTAGTTATTGATATTAAAGCTGCGAGTTTCTGTTGTTGTTGCCGAAATTAAAATATAAAATAATAATTTATTAAATAAACAAGATCCATTCCTCGATTTACACGGTGGTTATGTTCCGGGAAAAATGGTGTAAAACGTACACGCGACAACGAGTTCATACAAAAAATATAAAAATATCTGCATTTATTTTGAAAAAAAATTGATAATATAAACATAAACAAACAACGAATACAAATCCTTTATAGAAACCTATTTAGTCTATTTAGTATATACATATTTCTAACATACCAGCATGAAATATAGAGTTGATTTATTTCCTAAAAACCGGAAATTTTAAATCGGCGCAATTACTGTCAACATTCTGGACTCAAAATAGCAAGAAATTCTTTGGTAAGAGCTGCATAAAATTTACAAGTGCGTACAAAAAAAGACATCCTCGACCATTATTTATTTATTTAAGTAACTTTATTTTATTTATTTATTTATTTATTTTTATATTTTTACTAATAAAGTTATAAGCGATTTTTCTCGCATAAGAAACTTACAAGTATGTGTGATATTTTTCTGAAGATTTTATAAGGGTTAATAAATCTCGCTTAAAACTTTCATAGTCAATATTTTTCTTGATTTATTAAATTCAAAGTAATTAAATGAGTTTAAAAGTTTTGTAAACGTAAGCGTAGTTTACAATCGCACACATACAATACAAACACACACATACACTGCTTATATATATGTATACTGCTTATATATATGTATACTGCTTTACTTTCATGCGGCCAAGCCACAAAATTTTAATTGGGGCAAGTAATAATGCGAATTTGTGGCAAAATATTTTACTAACAGCTCACTCATACCAACACTAACATACACACACATCTACACACACACACACTCATCACCACTCTCATTCGCGGTCAAATCTTCTGAGCATGAACATTTTTGGAGCATGCAGGAAGACCACAAATTGTCAACGGATTATGAGCACACATAATGCTTCGGGGAGCATGTTGACCGAGCGGCAGGAAAGAATGGATGGTGTTGGCGAAGGATGAAATGGGCTAAAAATCCATTGTTGTACTATAATGGAACGACCCGACCGCACCAACTATTTCTCAATGAAATTCTTCTGTGGCAATAGAGCATCCACAACTATAATGTGCTGGAGGGAGGCGGTCTATTGGAATGGTGCAGGGGGGTAGTGCGTCCCACATTTCAATGCTTTCCTTTCCTCTCTCTCGGACTTCAAACCCCGTTTTTCGCCGCCTTAATAATTACAAGTTCGAGCCTTCATCAGTCTACTAATGGATATTATTAATTAAAAATTTAAACATACCAAACTAATGAAATGAAAACAAGCGCGCAACAACAACAACAACGAAAACCATTATTTTATGCGCCTGTTTTTGTGATGCACGTTCGTATGTACATATATGTATACGTATTTGTGGTCAGTGCGGTCAACGCAGTTGACCCCGCTCGTCCCAAACGGCCGCCACTGTGTGCGCTTTAATACACCGTGGTACTTTATTTTAACGTGGTCCAAACAAATGAGCCACAAAAATCGGTCACGTCAGAGCTGCTTTCATCTAGATTTTTAAAATTAACAACGCAAGGCCGTAGCGCAGGATGTTGCTGAACTCGACGCTGCTGCTGCTGCTGCTGCGCTATGCGAGTACCATGTGCCAGACCACTATCGCCAACAACGACATCAAAAGTAACTATTTCATACATATCGGCATTGCTACAACAGCAGTATGCTTTGTTCCCTGCAACTGCAACAACAACCACAACAACGACAACTTGCAGCTGATACAACAGTTTGTGGCTCAGTTTGGCCCAGTTTGTCATCAGCTCAATTCGGGCCAGCGCAACGCCGCACCACGAAAACAATGAAATGGTTACAAATTGTTGCAAAAGTTCGCGGTTGCACTTTGTCCAACTTTCACTTCATGTACTCACAGTACATGTACATTCCTCTCCTTTCCTTTGTATGTTTTAAATTTAAGTACGTTTGCGTGTGTTTTCTGTTCTTCGGTTTCTTTCTTTCTTTCCTCCTTTCTTTTTTTATTACTTTCTTTCCTTTTTTTTCTTCTTTATTATTATATTTTTTCAGCAGGATAAAATAGCACACTTTTATGTGTACGTACATACATATGTACGTATGAACCAAAAAATACAAATAACAACCCAGTAGGAAAATGTCGTCAAAGTAATTGATGTCGTATTGTCAAAAAATAAAAAAGAATTATTCATGTTTTTTATTTCATTTTATTCATCCGAAATTTCAAGAATATTAATCATAATACTCACAAAATTTCATGGTTGAAGCGGTTGAATAACAAATATTACGTACTATTATTTGTTATTTCTTTGCAAAGTACTATATATTGTATATATAAAGACGGAAACTACTTACAACTGAGAAGCACAGATAATCCATTATAAACAATACCAATGTAAAATGAATTATTAAGAATTATAAATTTAAAGTAAACCTGAGAGCAAAAATATTTGTTCCGGCTAAACCGACGATATTATATAAGATATTATATAAGAAGTTTTTCTTATTCGAAGAAGTAAATAATAAGAATTTGTCATACTTTTATACAGACTTGTTGATTTCACGAGTTTCTGACGGAAAACATATAAATTTCTTATAAAAATGACGAATTAATAAGATCAGCATTTTGTTTCATGACAATAAGATTTTGTTTATAAAATTAATTTAAAAGATTTCTCTATGAAAAAGGCATATTATTTGTATGTTTTAATAAGATTTCAACTATGAAATGGCTCAATAAGGAGAATTTATTATTTTTATGTGGTACTATTTTTCTCTGGGTAAAATTTAGTTATAACAATTGTTTATAAAAAATAGAAAAAATTTAGAAAACATTGAAATATGTTTGCAATTTTCAAGAGACTCCAAAAGAAGCTAGAATTTTAAAAGATTACTTTCTCGGATAACTTCAGGGTTAATAATTGAAATTATTCTCAAGTTATTTTATACTTTGTAAAATAATTTAACGCATTTGAGTGAGTTGGCAGCACTTTACTGAATAAAAATCGAGAACGCGACCGAGAAAATGCAAAAAAAAAAATGCGGACAGAAAATAGACGCCATATCGATTAGGAGTTGACGTCAAATCCAGCAGTCGTCGGTCACTGCAAGGAAATCGTGGGCAAGTAGCGAAAGGAAGAGGAAAATAAAGAGGGGGAGAATGACGACAATGACGATGACGATGATGACGGAGAAGAGTTGGCGAAGCAAGAAAACTGCACATTTTGTAAGATGTCAAGGACATCCAGACATACAATACTTTCTTTCTCCCCTTGCTCAACCTTTCTCTTTATGGTCTGTTTTTATGGCCATACTGGCGCCTGAAAGAGTTGAACTAGCTGCGAACACATCGCCCTGCAGTACGAGTGCGTGCACATACACACACACACACACTTAAATTTTTAGATATACCATAGAAACATGCAGAGTTGGATGGATTCCAATGGGTCAGAGTGGGCGAGAGAGTACTTAAAGTCCAGCGAAGACGACAAGAAAAATAAGTAGGAGTTGAATGACACGGAATGGGAAGCATGGCAGCATGCAGCGATCCTTGTTTAGATTCCGGATCAAAAGAAAAATTACGTTATTTAATTTAGTAATTGTGTACATCCTAATATTGGATTTGTTCATCGCACACACATACTCCTACATACATATATATGTAACATACATACTCGTACTCGATGTGGTAAACTGAGTTAAAACTTGTTAAGGACTGGGTGGCGTTGTGAGTGTGATGGTGAGTATTTGTGCGTTGGAATTGTTCATGGTTTATAAATTTGCATCGCAAATATTGTCACGATTGCAAGAGATAACCTTGAGACGTCAAATGCACGCACCAACACACACACACACACTGTGGCTGCTCTGTTGCATTTAAAAACACGGTTGCCAACTATTTAAATTATTTAACCCAAATGATTTCTTTTCTTTCTCTCCTTTCAAGACGGTTAGAAGCAAATCTAAGCGGTTAAGTCTATTTTCTGATTTTTCCCATTTTAATGGACTAAATAATATTCTTTTTAGTTATTAAAAGTTTTACTCGTTGCTTGGTTTGTTTTTTTCCCTTAAAACAGACTGCATTTTACGTATGTAGACAACGTCGAAAACTGTAGAGTACTTTTTTAACATGTCGAAAACCTCAACCTTGTCGAAAACTCTTAAACATTCAAGAACTTAAAGAATGAATCATTCAAATATGGTTTTTTTACTCGCGTGAAGTCTAAAATCTGTCGACATACACGTTCTCCAGCTTGTTTATACCCAAAATGCGCGAGTCAAAGTGTAAATAATGAAAGAAACAAGATAAAGCAATAAGATGCACGAATATATACAACTTCTTTCTTTCTCTTGTTTCTTCTAACACATTTTTACTCGCGCCTTATAGAAATACATACGAGAGCGCAAGTAGAAATACATATAATAATAAAAGAATAATAGAGGAAGATTCTGATGGCATCGCAATATGTAAGTGACGATCAAGACTGAGCACTTTGAATGAATAAAATTCATTGCCATCCCATAAATGTTCCATTTTTCACAAAAAATGGCTGGACTCAAAAATAAAACTGAAATTCCTTTATTTTTCATCGAAAAATCTTTGTAGCGTTCGTTTGTTCTTATTGTAATTGATGAAGGTAAACTTTTTAGAGTTTTCGAAAATTTTGTGTAATCTACTCCAATTTGGTTTGGTACCGTAGTCTACCGTAGTCTAGGTATTCGACGTGTCGAAAATGTCGAAAACAAAGAAGAAGACAAAGTATTCGACATTACAATCCAAATACTTAGTTAACAAAGTAAACAAATTTTTAAAAAAATAATGTTTTTAATGTATTAATTTTCTCAATTTTAATTTTCAGGACCTATATGCATTTTCTTCTCAGCGACTTATATCTCATTTAAAGTTGAATTTTTTATTAGTTAGCTAAACTTTAATAAATATATTGCTCCTTTTAATGGTTTAAATAGAAGCATAAACGTTGCGGCTCATGTATTTTAATATCGCCATCCGAGTATATCGCAAAGAACGATAAGTTTACTATGTTAGACTTAATGTAGTATATCATAATAATATATACGATTACAAAATGGCTAAAATCGGTCTCTTCCCTTTTTCATTTCAGGTCCATTATGCGGTGGTCATTGCTGCTCAAATTCTACCGAAATTGAATTAAAACACAAAGCAACCACAGAATTTGAACGTCTATTACATCATCATACAAAAAGTTTGCGTGGCATTCTGGAATCTACAGCAGGCTTATTTCAAGGTAGGTGGCAACTCTTTTTCTATCGCCGAAGCCGAAAGGCTTGACAAGGAAAGGGTTGAACTATGATGTTGAAATTTATGTTGAAACAAAACATAATGGAATTTCGGTTTAGAATTTATTAATTAAATGAGCAAATTATTTTATAAGCAACAAATAAAAATATTGTATAAAAACAAAAGAACTTTCGTAAAGGAATACCGGAAGAAAAGCACCCACTACTCAGTAAATATTGAATAAATGGCAAACGGGAAGACGAAATTTTTTGCTTTTGCATTTTCATATAAAAAAAGAGATAATAATGGTTTACAAAATACATAAATCTCTTATTACCACAACTATCAACATTAAGATAGTGTTAAAGTGTGTATATATATAGTGTGTGCAAATATCGTATGAAGTTCATTGTTATGTCATAAATATCATAACAAATACGATACCATGCGCACCGTCATTACTACGATAAAAAGCAATACAAAATTTATTACTGATTTCTTTGAATATTATTAATTTTGAAAATGATATATTTATCGAATAAAAAGTGATGATGATTTATGTACAATATAAGGAAAATACTATATAAGAGCATCTCTTGCATTTTTAATATTGTAGTTTGCTGAATTTAAATTCTCATCGTTTAGGAGTTTTTGAATGCTTTAAAATGCAAAAAACCTGCTAAGAATATAAAAATCTGTTTAAAATTTGAATACAAGTATGTACATATGTATATAGTCGAGTATATACTCGTATATTATATTATACTTGCAATCACGTACATATGTATGTATGTAGTATAAATATATATGTGTATGGCGATATTAGTATAGCCAAAAACCTTGCATTTACCACGAATATTTAATAAGAATTGTCGAAAAATGTTGAGCTTTTATAACGTGCTCCATGCAAGTAAGTTTTAAAGAAAGAGAGAGCATTTTGTAAGAGAGGGCGTTACTACCGTTCACCTTGATGAGTTTAAATTTTAATGCTTATATCGTACATAGAAAAAATTTTTCAGCTCGGCCTTATATAAAGCATATATAGAGATAATAAAAATCAGATATAAAAATATATGATATTTTTATTTTCATCTAAAGTACACATTCTGAGATTTGTAGTGGAGTACAATATTACCGAATATCCGTCTCGGCTCCTCTTGTAAACGATCACTCTTTAAATGAAATTTTTCATCAAGTTTTGGCATAATCCGGCTGTATTTAGCGTCACTGCAAAAACCTCACCAAGCCGTCACACGTCACATAAAGACAGAGAGAGAGAGAGAGAGAGAGAGAGATTGACGAGCAAACAATTTTGCTGGGATTTTCTCGGCCCTTTGAGAAGAGAAGAGAAGAGAAGAGAAGAGAAGAGAAGAGAAGAGAAGAGAAGAGAAGAGAAGAGAAGAGAAGAGAAGAGAAGAGAAGAGAAGATAAGAGAAGAGAAGAGAAGAGAAGAGAAGAGAAGAGAAGAGAAGAGAAGAGAAGAGAAGAGAAGAGTCAGTCTCATCACTTGTTTTGTTTGAAAAATCACGTTACATTTCTTAGCACTGAATTTGTACGGAATTTTTACTATTTCAGTTCATTAAAAACCTGTGCAAAACACCTCCTGGTTTTTATCTCGTCAAATGACATCACAATGGCAGTTGCGTGTTGACAGTTCAAAACTGACACCAAATTTAAAATGCAACCTCTTGCTGAAAAGCCAATTACAAGTTAATTTCTTAAGTACAATACATGCTGTGCTGCCTTCCCAAATACGATACATAGAAGCGTATAAAATTCGAATATTGTATGAGTTAGAATGAGGTATGATAACTCTTTAAATGAAATTTTTCATCAAGTTTTGGCATAATCCGGCTGTATTTAGCGTCACTGCAAAAACCTCACCAAGCCGTCACACGTCACATAAAGACAGAGAGAGAGAGAGAGAGAGAGAGAGAGAGAGAGAGAGAGATTGACGAGCAAACAATTTTGCTGGGATTTTCTCGGCCCTTTGAGAAGAGAAGAGAAGAGAAGAGAAGAGTCAGTCTCATCACTTGTTTTGTTTGAAAAATCACGTTACATTTCTTAGCACTGAATTTTGTACTGAATTTTTACTATTTCAGTTCATTAAAAACCTGTGCAAAACACCTCCTGGTTTTTATCTCGTCAAATGACATCACAATGGCAGTTGCGTGTTGACAGTTCAAAACTGACACCAAATTTAAAATGCAACCTCTTGCTGAAAAGCCAATTACAAGTTAATTTCTTAAGTACAATACATGCTGTGCTGCCTTCCCAAATACGATACATAGAAGCGTATAAAATTCGAATATTGTATGAGTTAGAATGAGGTATGATAACTCTTTAAATGAAATTTTTCATCAAGTTTTGGCATAATCCGGCTGTATTTAGCGTCACTGCAAAAACCTCACCAAGCCGTCACACGTCACATAAAGACAGAGAGAGAGAGAGAGAGAGAGAGAGATTGACGAGCAAACAATTTTGCTGGGATTTTCTCGGCCCTTTGAGAAGAGAAGAGAAGAGAAGAGAAGAGAAGAGAAGAGAAGAGAAGAGAAGAGAAGAGAAGAGAAGAGAAGAGAAGAGAAGAGAAGAGAAGAGAAGAGAAGAGAAGAGAAGAGAAGAGAAGAGAAGAGAAGAGAAGAGAAGAGAAGAGAAGAGAAGAGAAGAGAAGAGAAGAGAAGAGAAGAGTCAGTCTCATCACTTGTTTTGTTTGAAAAATCACGTTACATTTCTTAGCACTGAATTTGTACGGAATTTTTACTATTTCAGTTCATTAAAAACCTGTGCAAAACACCTCCTGGTTTTTATCTCGTCAAATGACATCACAATGGCAGTTGCGTGTTGACAGTTCAAAACTGACACCAAATTTAAAATGCAACCTCTTGCTGAAAAGCCAATTACAAGTTAATTTCTTAAGTACAATACATGCTGTGCTGCCTTCCCAAATACGATACATAGAAGCGTATAAAATTCGAATATTGTATGAGTTAGAATGAGGTATGATAATAAGGATCGACGAGTTAGTATGCAGTAGAAACATTTTAACAGCTGTCTCGTATTCATACGTTCAACGTATACGTATGTACGTTTCTTTCGCTGCCTTCCGCTGATTTCAAATAATTTCTACAAAACCGTGTAAAGTCGTTTAATACGTATTCAAAAAATTGAAAAGAAAATTTGCACGTCTGCAATATTATTTCTGTTTGCTTCAAAATTCATAATAAATAAAACACACACACACACACTCGTATACTATCAAAATCCATCTGGTGGTATAGAATTATGTTTTCATTCTTTTGCGTGCTTTGTTTAGCTTTCTCGTTTTTGTTTTTGTTTCAGTTCTTGTGTATGTGTGTGTGTGTGTGTTTGTGTGTTGAGTCGTCGTATCTTCTCCCATTCAAACGAATTCAATTCTCACAACTGCACGGATCTGGTCACGTTTTAAGCACTTAAAACCGCTTCGATATTGTTGGCTGTTGTTGTTTTTTTTATTTTTTGTTGATTTGTTCAAGTGGCGGCGGGTGGATGGCGGCGGCGTTATGGTTTATTTTGGACAAGTAATGCCAACAGACAGATCGTGTATTGGTTGGTTGGGGAAAAAGTATTCGGCGTTTTTTTAGTCAAAAGATACAACATTTTTTTTTGTATGTTAGACAAACATATTATTAATCCAAATATTGCTCATTCTTTCCAACTACTTTCTGCCATCTTGCGATAGGTATAACCATTATAACCTTTCCTGTAGAATTTCCGGGTTTTATCTGGGAAAAACTGACACACAGACTGCTTTTTGCAGTCCTCTTTTGAGGCCAAATTTTTTCCCAGCAAGAGTGTGTTGGAGAGAGCTCCGAACAAATGATAATCTGACGGTGCAAGGTCAGGACTATAGGGTGGATATAGTAACAACAAAACTTCCCAGCCGAAATCTCTTAGTGTTTGCCGGGTTAACAATGCTGTACGTATGTGGCTTTTTTTTACTCATTTTTGCACTCAGTTGTGCGAATTGAGACACCCAAACATCGAGCTTCTTTGTGAAACCAACTTAATGCAAATGATTTAAAACTGTTCTGTGGTCAATCTTCAGTGCCCTCGCGATATCGTGACTGCTCGACTGACGGCCTTAGCCATAATTTCATCGACTTTTTCGGTGATAGGTCGACCAGAGCGAGAAGCATCTTTCACTTTCCCAAACTTTCCAGAACAAAAGCGAGCGAACCATTTCCTGGCAATTGATTTAGATACAGTACCTTTGCCACAAACACCACAAAAAGCTTTTCACCTGCCTGCACGCAGCATTCTGCCTTTTGTCGTAGTAAACTTTTAAAATATAGCGTATTTTTTTCAGAAATTTCACTCATCTTTGCTGCGGAATAACTTTTAACACGGCGCACCAATCTCAGTAAATTTCTTACAAATTATCAGCCACATTCTCACCTGTTAAGCAAAAAAAAAGTTGCCCCAGCTGCAACTAACCGTTTCCAAGTTATGACACTTCACAGTGAAGCGATGAGAAAAACGCCGAATACTTTTTCCCCAACCCATAATACAAGTATGGACGATTTGGTTTGAATGCTCGGTCGTCGTTTGTCTGCCTGTCTGTTTGTCTGACTTGGTGGTCGGTGATTTGTCTGTCTGTCTGTCGGGCTTTCTGCATAGTTACCTCTATGTCATTGTGTTCGTATAAATACGTCTAATTCATTGTTTGGTCTGGTTGGTTGGTTGGTGGTAGTCTGATGATTAATCCATCCGCGTGCCAGTTAGTCTGACCGCTTGTCTACAAGTCTTTCAGTTCGTTTGTCCGTCCATTCGTTCGTCTGTTCTTTCTCTCTCTTACCCTTTGGGCCTTCTCAAAGTTCGTTGTTTGGAACACATAAAATGCTTTGTTAGGCTGTTTTTTCTTAGAATTATTCTCAGTGAATACAACAAACAATGAATTTTATTTTATTCAATTTCGATTTTTATAAGGTTTGAAATAATATTTCTTTGTTTTGTTTTGTTTTTAAATGTTGCACAACACACATACGAACACACACTCTGCGACATCTACCGTCTATCGTCTACTGTCCATCATCTACCGTCTACCGTCTGCACCTATCTACAAACATAAAAGGATACATAAATAAATACACGATTATAAATACAAGATCATGTTTTATGGTAAATTTATGATATTTAATAAAGCAGCAGGGCAGCAGCAGCAGCACAACAAACTGTTCGAAAGAACAAAAGCATGACAATGAATTTGAGAATTAAGTAATCAAAAAAAAAAAAAAAAAACAAAAAGCAACACAAAGAAACTGCATAAATAAATCAACATGGATTCTGATGTAAACACATGATAATTAATATACAAAGCATTCAGCAAAATGATTATTGAT
Source organism: Conops quadrifasciatus (assembly GCA_949752815.1). Lineage (NCBI taxonomy): Eukaryota > Metazoa > Arthropoda > Insecta > Diptera > Conopidae > Conops > Conops quadrifasciatus. Next base: position 25,778,481 of record OX457079.1, on the reverse strand, counting down.
AATTAAAAAGATATCTACATTGGTTTCAAGATATATACGTGTATCTTGTATACACGTACATACATATCCATAGGCACATACATATACAATGCGTGAATACTTGGCATAAAGACGTAAAAAGGTGATAAAAGAATATACGAGGTCTGTTCAAAAAGTATCGCGAATTTTAAATTGCCGCGGGTTACGTATGTATATTCGATTTTCATTTTTTTTTTGTGGCGTTATGACCTTTAAAACAACCGTCGTTATTTTTAAAGTTAAATTTCTGCTTATTTTCTGCGAACCGTAATCTAAAAAGTTAGTTTGCTGACATCTGTTCGTCTTATGTCAACAATGATCCACAAATAATTCAAAAAAATCTTACGAGCAACAACTGAGCTGTGTTGCTTCATTCTCTGGATTAAATTTATAAAAACGCTAACTTTATTCGTTCGAAAATAAAATTTTCTACAGAACAGTTTTGCAGAACATTGTTTTTGCCCCAATTTGCCGCCTGCATAGAACCGTGGTAACTACGTACACCAGAACACGCACACACACACAGAACTTTTCTTTTTGCACGCGCGGCCATCTTACAGTACGCGTCCTTCTATGACAACTGAACTGCATAGAGAGGGCGGCATTTTGCATCTCTGAACTGACAAAATAGCAACCAACAAGAAGTGAAATTTAAATTTTTCTAATCTAAAATTTCTAAAATTTATGCTAGCACGCGACTCGCTCGCTGTTGTTTTGCCCTTTGTTTTTTTTTTAATGGCATTTAAAGCTATTAAAGCAAGTTACGCAAGGCTGAAGAAATGAAGGAAGGAAGACAAAGGCCTGAAAATTGTGTGTGTAATTTGCACACACCGTCTGAAAAATAACCACAGCAAATTGATGGCATTTTCACTGGTACCGTGAACACCAGTACATTTTTGTAAAAACTAAATAATTTTGAATATTGTTTATATACAAATACACATTTTTGTTGACGAAATACGAAAAAATGTTGACAAATACAATTTCATGACGAGTTCGACCATTTTTTAACAAATTCAACTTTAACCATTTAACGAATATTGGGGTGAAATACTGACATTTAATCTTTTCGTTTAAAAATGTAACGCAAGGGCAAATAGCAAAATATTATTGTTTGCAACTATGCATACATATAAAATGGCTAAATTTCTATAAATGTGTAATAGGTACATAGTACATACTCGTATTTATCATACACGACACACTAACACCCACACACAAATTCGCATACTTATGCACAAAATATGCTCGTACCTCAGTTTAGGATGCAAAATTCTACTATTTGCATTCTGTATGGATGTTGCATGCGTGCTTTAAATGTGCACGCCAGAGAACGTCAGAGAAGAGCAACAGCTGCGTCATAAGCTCCACGCGCCATCATAAGTTCTAAAACGTGCCCAAAACCGAAAACGTCTTCTTAAGCAATTGAATACCTTGCTTTTCAAAAGCTCAGAAGTTACGAGTATTGTAGAAAGAAAAGCGGAACAAGAATTAAGCCATAAAGAATGGAAGAAGGCTTCCGTGGCTCATAAACCACGGAAAAGAAAGAAAGAAAGAAAGAAAGAAAAGAAAACGTGAAGAAAGAAAAGCGGTTTCGCCACGCAAATCTATTGCAAAAACTGTGAGATGATGAGATGACTCATCTATGCTTTCTTCTTCTTTTTCTTGTTCTTTTCTTAGCCTTTTAAGATTTTACAGTATAATCACTAAAGTTAAGAGCTCAGAAAATTTGACTATTATTAAAATCTTTATGAATAAAGATCAATGATTAAGGAAGAAAGTGATAATTGATACTTGAAAGTGTATTTAGTACTTCCGGCATTTGAAGTTTATAATAACTGTAAAAAAACTGTATAATAACTGTGAAAAAAAAACACTATAATTTTTTGGAAAAACGCCAATATTTTGCTTCTTCACGGTCGAAAATATCGTTGTAATTTTACAAATCCTTTCAACTTTTATTATACTGCTAGATTAAAATTCTAAAAATTTAATATTATATCAGTTCAGAATTCTGATTTTTAAATTTGGAATTTTACATACTTTTTCAACTGTGAAGTTTCAAATTCTAAGAAAAGATTAAATTTCTATATACCTAAATTAAATATTTTCAACTGATAATATGGTTCAAATTTTTAACTTTTGAAATTTTCTACTTTAAAACGAAAAACTTGGAGCTTGACGGTATAAACATAAGCTCGCAGCGACAGCCGGCAGCAAAGGGAAGCGTATGGGACTTATGAGTTAATGTCGGGCAGCGATTTTGTTGCTGTCGTATCGAGCACGAGAGCATTATGGCTCCGGCCCTCAGAGTCCGTCAGACTTCGACTTTAAAGCTCTGAACTGTCAAATCGAGTTCAATGTATGCTTTCTTAGGAACATCGGCCCATAAGCAACGCATCTGTCAAAGTCGGAGTTATCAATCGCATTAGTTGAAAACCTTAGATAAGAAATTTCGCGTCTATGAAATATGCAACGACAACAAATTCAGGTAGTTTTGGCAAATATTCGAGCCATTAATCTCGATATCAGCTGAACCGACAATTATAAATTATAAATAGACAGCAACAGGTTTACAGATCATAGAGATCGATTGGTCGATCGGAAATTGAATCTTCTTTAGAGTCGCCCACCATCGTCACTGTGACGAATTTTCGCCTGACTTATAAACTGCTTCTGAATTATATGAACATTATAAACGTTTGTGTATGAAATAGTCACTTTACAAGTCGGCCTAATGGCTCCGGCCCATAGAGTCCGCCAGACTTCGACTTCAACGTCAACGTATTGCTATGGCCCAATGAAAACTCGCACTTTAACTTAAACTTCGCAATTTAAAAATGCTCTCTTGATGTTCGAATGAAATAATGGAAGTAAGTTCACAAAAAAATGCAAATTGAAAATGAATTAAATAAGTTTTCTCACATTCCTGGCGGTACGTATCCGTACAATGGTACAATGGTACAATGCCACCAAAGGTATGCCGTACCCGTAGACGCACATACGCACACACGCCCAAACTCCATTAACTCACTCCTTGGCCCCCATAATGCAGTTTTATTTGCCGGCTTGTCTGCCGCAACGCGAACCCATCCTTCCGAACCGAGAAAACAATCAGTCGACCGGCCACGCTTCGAACCAGTTTAGCAACGTTTTTAAACGAACGAACGTTCGCTCGAATATAGCTTCTCTTCGGCATAGTCATGAATCATTCGAACCGTCAGCATCTTCTACGCTGCATCTTCTTCTCCAGCATCTTCTTCGCCACCCATCAAATCGTCTCGTGACAGCGGTGCGGAGGGCGGTAGCAGGTTTCGAGGATTAGTGGCCAGAAGACAACAACGTCTCTACTCCATTTCGACAACTCTTCGCATGGTTGGTTGGTTGGTTGGTTGGCTTCTTCTGCCCACTTTTTGGCCTTCTCTTTTTTATTTTTTTCCTGTTCCGTTCCTTCCTTTTCGGTCCGTAATGACGATAACACTATGTAGCTTTGCCATTGCTTACCACTTTGATAATGATGATGATGATGCTGCTGCTGCTGCTGTAGCTGAACAATTGTGCCATACTAGAGAGTATTCTTCTTCATCTTCCGTTTGGCTTTTTTTCTGATGGCTTTCTGTCCGGTGTGTTCGGCGTACCAAGCCAGAGCCCAAGAACTGAAGCGCTGAAAGAACTCGAGCCCTCGGGCTGGACATTTTTATTCCCACGCTTTAAATGTGGCCCACAGGTTTTGCATGCATTCCTTTGGCAGTACCTTAACACCGCTCTCATGCCGTCGCGGTCCACATTTGATCCCACGTCGCCACGTCGTCCGTCTGTCGCTGGGGCGGCCGCTGTTACTCCCGGTTCTATTTGCATTTTTTTCATTACGTAGGTTTTATCTTGCTGTTTTTACTTACCCTCCCCCTCTCGCTTCTTCCCATTCTTCAACCCTTCCCACTCTCCTGCTGCTTGTGTTTGATCTGGTGAAGTCGGTCTGCCTCTTCTCTTGAGGCACCGCGCCTCCGCGTATGCTGCCGCCTCTTGGAGCCTTCTTCATCCTTCATTTGCGTTGAAAAAGAAACTCATGCGCGGCTAGAAACTGATTCTTACGATTCTCATAAAAATTCCAAAACTCTAAATGAACCTTTCGGTCATTTCGGTGCCGTAAAGAGATGTACATAGGTACGTATAGAGTGTGTCCAGAATCGGTTACGATAACGATTCAACGAGGTTCAATGTAAAGATTGGAGTTTTTTGTAAAGAAAGTCAAGAGCTTGCCGTAGACCATATGGAAACGAGGTTAGCGCAACAGAGTTGGTTGTTGTTGGACAACCAAGTTGGCCGATTTACTACCTAGCGCGAATGGCTGAAAAAAGTGGGAAGACTTGATTGAGCAAAAAAGTGGGGAAGTCGTATGGAATGGAATGGAATGGTCGATAGGATTGGAGAGGGAGGAGCGTGAAGAGGGGGGGGGGGGAGGGGTAGGTTATACACTTAACCATACCTGTTTATATTGACAACCACGTCTGTGGCTCGAGAGCTTCTGCGGGCTGGGCTGGCTGACGGCTAAGTTGTTCGGTTCATTGGTTGGTTGTTTGTGGTTGCGTTTGCGTCGTCGTTGTGGTTGCGTTTGCGTCGTCGTTGTTGATAGACTTTTCTGGCCAGCCGTTCGTTCAGTCAGTTGGTAGTAAAGCAGTAAAGCCGTTTTGGAATGCAGCAGGTTCGAACGATAGTCAACCTGGATTCTGAGTTCAATGAATTCGGGATGCAAATGACTTCCCGGCGAGTTTATTTGAATGAAGAAGAACAAGTCTTCGGAGGAACAAGTTGTTTGAATGCCGCAGCGCCGCGGAACTTTATTACAATAAAACCGGAAGACGCGCGAATGGAGCTGAAGTGGTTTTCTTGCCTTCTACAAAAAGACTATGTAGAATTAATTAAATCGAAAATTTGAGCGGAGCCAGATCGGCATCAAATAACGTTTTTTGAAGACAAGAGAGAGATCCACTCAATTTTAAGAGAGATCGAGATCGATCAACGAAAACATCGCTGTTACGAATTTTTTTTGGTTCTGGTCTCGACTGTGAAAAAAATGCTCTCTCATTTCGGGAGCTTGTCTTGACTGTAATAACAATAACAAAAGCGAATAACTGCAGCAAATAATAGAACAATTCTAGAAAAACTTCAATACTTTCAATATATGTAGTATCAATGTCTACGTGTTGAAAATGATTTTGAAAAAAAAAATGAAAAAGAACTCATATTTTTGTTGGAATTTGTCGCCTAAAAAGACTTTATCTCGCCTTGTCACGAGATCTTGTCACGTATTACGGTTGAAAAAGTGTGTCTGGTCTAAAAATGCCGGTGCCTAATTCACCAATTCGGTCTTCCTGGAATGCGAGACAATATCAAGACGAGATACGTAGCTTCTTGCCACGTAGGTACCTACGATATCATCAATTGTTGTTTGCGAGGCATCGCGCAATAAGAATAATGTTCTTTTCAATTTAAAATAATGACTAATGTCGGTCTTAGAGAAAGATGTCCCTTCCTTCGACGCTCGTTGATCGTTGATCACACACAATGTGAGTTATTCGATCCATTTCTCAAAACAAAAACTGTCTTTGATAAAAAGTCAATCCAGCACAGAAGTTGTGACTTTAATCGATGATGGTAGCGCTCAAACGAACGACGCCTTCTTTAAATTTTAAAATCGAACACATTCGAACACTTTCAGATCAGAATAGAATTTAATCAATTTTTTTTTACGCCAAACAGAGACAAGATTTATTCATTGATCGATCATGTCACGTTATCATGCTGATCATCGTCGGCAAAACATAATAAGTAAGAAACTATTTGTTCCATTTTTCTGGTTTTTTTCCTTTATAAAATAAGACAACGCATCCCGCATCCAGCGATTAATTTTCTAAAGAAATCAAGAATAGAAAGAGAGAGAGAGAACAGTCAATATGACATCATCGCACTTAGTCGCACTCAGGAATCGAAGGCAAAGAAGTCGCCCGCCCATTGATCAATAAAACCTATTAAAAATCTAATTAAATTTGTGTTCCTTTCATGGTTAAAAGTGTATAATTACTCACCGCGTAAAAGCTGAATAATGAATTTTTAATCAACTGCTTCTTCGATCATCGAGAAACGTAATTGAATCAATCAGCGATCACTGAAAAACGCATAATGATCACTGCAACGCACTAAAAATCAAGAGTTAAATTCTGCGATAGCAAAAACTGTGACGATTGCAGCACCGATGTTGAATGCGACAGCAATGATGACTGCGACAATGAAGATGATGACTGAAACAACGATGATGACGATTGCGACAATGAAGATCATGACTGCAACAACGATGATGATGACTGCAACAAGGAAGATGCTGACTACAACAACGATGATGATGACTGCGACAATGATAATGATGACTGCGGCAACTGACGACGTGTCTGTCACTATCCTGCCACCACTATGTACGACCTACATATATCGTAGTTCCTTCATACATAATTGATTATTTCCGTTTGCTGTAATTATTGCAATTATTGCACTTAATGCAGTCACTATGGCTTTATTGGAGAATAATCGCACTCTGATCGCGGAAAAACTCTGGTACTCGTATTTCTCAATTATAATTCTCACTTGTACGCCTATTTCTTATGTTCTTTAATGAATTTTACTATAATTAGCAATAAATATTATCCACAGATTGACAAATTTATTAATGCTTCGACAACGCCAATCGACAACGCTTCAAATTCTCTTAGTCTTTATAAGAGTATGTTCGAGTCTAGATACTCGATCTAATATATCGAACACCTGCCTGTACTAATCTCTCGTTAAAAGACCCTTTTGGAACAAGTTATATGCCAAAAATCGAAACCTTTTTCGACTTTGACTTAACTGCAAAACATTTAAATTACGATGTTGAAGAGATTAATTAAGCTTAAGAAAGCCGAAGGTTTGGAAAGACCACTTCTCTAGGCTTCTTACAACGATCTTCTGTGCCATAAATGTCTCAAAAATTGTAATCGTACGCTAATCGTAAACGTAGTGTTAATATTATACAATATACTACTACGAATACATCATTAATTTATGGTATATCGTATATCGTATATGGGAATATATAAGAGAAACCATTTTTCTGTTCTCCGGCACTGACTGACACTTTGAAATAATGAAAGTCAGCACCAAATCTTCACAATGAATTCTTCATTATTTACATTACATTACATTACATTACATTACAAGTATCCATATATGTACATATAGGTACATATGTACCTATGTATGTACTTACATACGCATAACCAATGAGTCCGTTCTTCTGAGTTCTGAGTATAATTTTGACTCCTCATGTAACGATCCACTTCATCTGATCCGTTTATCCATACATCTTTAATTACGTTGTCGTGGCGACGCGATCATGCCGATATGGTTTTTACAACAACGAAAACAACAACAACATAGAACTATACGAAATAATAATAATAAACATAATGAAAAAATAAACAAATTTAAAAAAAAAAAAATCGTTGAACATTTGTGTGCTACTGTTGCCGCTTCTGCTGCAGCTGCTGCGACTGCGGCTTGCGGCTGCTGATTTATAATACATTTAGCTCGTCGCCATCAAATCGATCGATTCTCTTCACTGATCGCATCATCTGGAGCAGCCGACAGTAACCGACAATAATCTACAAAACAATTCAACAAAAATGCAAAAATCTATACGTGTGTACTCAGGAAACGTCTGCAGCTACAATTAATTCCGTATCATTTGAAATATACTCGTATATGCTCGTATGTAGCTACGTGTGGAGAATATTGTATATAGACATTTATATGAAAATTAATAGTGTCGAAATTGATCGTAAACGAGACCTGAGAAGGAGACGACTCCGGGCTTTCTCGGAGTCCCTGAGAATTTTAGAAAAACTTCTTCAGTCAAGTCCAGATTTTGAGAATTAGAAAAACTTTATCAGGTAAAACGAAGTGACGACGAGGTTATACATAAAACTTTTTAGTCGAGACAGGATTCCGAGACGATCCCAGAGAACTTAATGAGTCAATGAAATGCTTCAATAGAGACGAAATGCGAGAACGAGATTGCCCAAGATTTTGTTATTTTATATTTTCGCTACATCGGAGTAAAAAAAAATGTTGTGCTTTAATCAACGTAGATTTGAATTGAAATTGTGTTTAAATTTGTGTTGTTTTTTTTTGTTGACCAAAATATAAAAAAGAACCGGAAACCAGAAGAAGCATTGAACCGAGGTTTATGTGCCAAAAGCGATGCAGTTGATTGCATCTGGCGGCCTTACCACCACAAAATAATCCGCATGAGTCTGCCTCATTGACTCCAAAATGAAAATGCTTTTGAGCATTTGATTTAATGTGCTTCTGTTCATAATGTTTAACAAAATATAATTTTATTAAATTATCGTAAACCGCTACATCGTAATTTCTAAATTGTTTGCTACGGTTATGTATCGTATGTTGTTCTGAAAATTGTATTAATCATTCATTCATAATTTTTAACCATTTAGTTTTTTGTTCTCTTTTAAGATCACGTCCTGGAATTGGCCGAACAGTCAGAGAACAAGACTCAGAATGTATTCTCGCAGGTTTATCGGAGAATGGCGCCGCTATCACGAAAATTGATACATCAGTTGTATTCGGAAATTATGAGGTAAGCAAGCACACACCCACCCACCAATGCACTCACGCTCACGCCCACTCACAAGCCCTTTGCCATGAACACGCTGTGTTTCATGCATTTAATCTTGCTTAATCTTGATAATACTGAGGCTCATCAGGTTGAGAAGATTCAAACAAATGCACTCCATTCGGTCATCACGCCGGATTTAGAAATCAGAGAATTTATTTCTTTTAGAAATCATTCTGTGATATCTGTCTCATCATGAGAGTACGAGTTACGAGTTACGAGTCTTTGTGTATATGAATTCTGAAGGACACTCCTTGGAAAATATTAAAATCAAATTCCTGAATTTCATTATCCAAACACGTTCCACACAAAAGTTCCACACAAAGCTTGTCAAATGAGTAAATTCATTTCAGTTTTAGATTTAGTTTGAGAGAGACGATCTCTTTCTGCTCTTTTGAAATCCTTTTAAAGTAAACTAATTCAAGAATTTAAATTTTGAACATCATTGCTTTATGTTCTTCATTACTCACTTTTTACCACGTACACTCTGGGGGGGAGGGTCACCTCGAATCTGCCTGCTTCAGTTTGTATATAATGCCATCAAAGCTTCATTATTGCTTGTGACAACATGACTTTGTCCTAAAGAATGAATGACCTGATTCTATAAGTATGATATTTGTCATGCTATTCTTCCCTTCAAACGCTTTTCATATTTTTCTTCCTCTCTTTTCGCTTATTTTGCAGTCATCTTAAGAACTCCAACAACAACAACAACAATAATCTGGGCAGTCTGGACGATGCCATACACAAGTTCTTCGTCAACCTATTCCCGGTGGCATACCATCAGGCGGTACATTTGAACAAGGACAATTATGGAGAGCTGCATGAGGATTACATAAACTGTCTGAAGCACACGTACGACGATTTGCAGCCATTCGGTGCGATACCGAAGGAAATCGCACAGAATCTTTTGCGCAGCGTACAGACTGCAACGATGTTCATGAGTTCGTTGGTGCAGAGCGCTGAGGTGTTGCGGGAAACGGACGAACTGTATGCCGTGTACCTGACGGAAACCTGTCAGAGGCAGCTGCTCAAGATGAGCTACTGTCCGAGCTGTAACGGTTTGCAGAAAGCAGAGGTCAAACCATGCTATAGCTATTGTATGAATGTATTGAGGTGAGTACTATAGAGCACTACATAGGGAGCATTTAATAGGCGAAGGGGTAGAAAGGACTCTCTCAAAGCCTTTGTCTGTGTCGATTTCTTTTCTCTCGGCATTTGTGTAACATTTAAATTCATCAATCATGGCCATCATTATTTTCACGATTTCGAATTTCGATTTCAGAGGCTGCTCGGCTCAATACGTGGGCATTTTGGACAGCCCCTGGTCGAATGTGGTCGATGCTGTGGACAATCTGGTGACATCGCACATACGTTCGGACAGCGGTATTGTGAATACGATTAAGCAACTCGATAGTAAACTGTCGGAAACGATAATGCGAGCAATGGAAAATGGACCAGAGTTGGAAAAAAAAGTAAGTTTTGTTTGCGTATAGCAATGAAAACGCTTTCTAATAGAGTAAGCTAAATATCTATGTAAGGCCAAGGCTTATGACAGCCAGACGTGTCATTTTGAGTCCACCAGAAAAGGCAATTGTTTTGCTTTTTGTAAAAAGTAGTGATATGTATTTTTATTTTAATGCAAAGTGCAAGATTAGTAATGCAATTTTGCAAAAAGATCTTTTTATGCAACAATTTTTGATCAGGTTTTAGCATAATTGCGGCTATATTGCCACATCCAAAATCATAAAACCGCTCACCAACGTGTCACTTGTTGTGGATGGAGAAACTGTTCGAACTTTTTTTTCTTGGATTTTCGGTACCTCAGATATGACAACTACTGTTTATTTGCGTACCCGATCAGAAGAAAAAGAGTTTTAACGCTCAGAATGATTTAGTTTGATTAATCACGATCTCGTTTATGCTTTTTTTCTGAGCTTCCATTTTTTTTTTACTGAATTTTTACTATTTCAATTCATTGCGCGAGTGTGTAGCGACCATATCTAAAAACTTCCTGGTTTTTATGACATTACACTGACAGTTGACACATAAAAAAAAGTTGACAGTTCGAACGTAATATGTAACTTAAAATGACACCTTCATCAAAAAACTATTGGTTGCATTCAGAGCGGTCAAGCCTTGTTGGCTTTTTCTTGCCAGAATAAATCATGTGCTCTGAATACGTTTGCTGAAAAACAACAACATTTAAACAACAACAACACTATGCCAAATTCCACGTGGCCGCCACACGAGAAGGAAATAAAACACTGAAAATGAGTGACAGAGAAGAAAGTTCTGAACAGATGCAGCATACAAATTTTTGGCTAGAAAAAATGGCGAATGCTTTGTCAGCCCTTCTGACCTTTCTTCCCCCCACAGACAAAAATTAAGAAAAAGCCAACATGGCTTGACCGTTCTGAATGCAACCATTGTTAGACGAATATAATTCGACGAAATTTACAATAAAACTTATTTTAACTAGATTTTTTAAGTAATTTCTACTTCGTAGTTGCCAGAGTTATGTAAATTCAATGAATTTTGCGACGTATGACATTCGACACCTACTACGTACATATGTACGACCTTGAATATATAAGTATGTAACAGTACACACTAGGAATACATATACATATACACTAAACACTTTATAATGCTAATGTAATCTTGTAAATTGCGATTCTAATGCCAACATTTGAATTCAAATTGCGCGTTTAAGGATTCAAATTGTCCGTTCGCCAGCCAGCAAGCTAGCAAACACGTAAAAAAAAACAAAATAATACTCGTAAAATCGAAAAAACGCACAAAACAAAAAGCTTTTAACGCCAAGTGTGAATATTTTGTAAAATGACTCAATAAATTGTTAAAAGGTCAAAGTAATGTACACACGTGTATGTATGTATATCAATCATCTTAATGGGTTCGGGCGGCTCGTCTGTCTACCAATAAATTGGACGATGAATTCTTCTGTCGTCTACACACGGTCGATTTCCGCTGTGTAGCCATAGACACAACACGTCGCCAAGCTGAAAAGTACTTATGAATTTTTTATCGTGAATCAGAGTTTTTTGTTGGCCTTGTTGGTACTTGTCTCTGTTTTATGCTTCCGAGCATAAGACTCTGGCATAGTCAAAGAATTATACAGACTTTCCAATTATATTACCGCAATGGACCTAAAAGATGGTCAGACCAACCAAACAAGAAGGACAGACGATGGAAGGGCAAATCCATCACTGCAGTAGCGGATTATAGAGGATTTTGTACAACTCATAGAAAATTGAAACTCACTTACCAGTTTGCTTTAAAATCGTGTTTTGTTTTGTAATTGAGATGAATTAATTCTACTACCCACAACTCGACTACTCTCCAAATTCATCTACACCCTCACGCTCACTCTCACCCTCACCGCTCAAACATTAAAAGTGCCCCTTCACCTTCCTGTCAACCTTAACACATAATCCAAATATAGTCTAAGCACGAAATGATTTTAAGTCTGGTTAATTAGTTGAGTTATTAGTACAATAATTATAATGGTACTTGTGTCAAGTGAATCACTTCTTCCTCTCTCTCTCTCTCCGTCTCCTTCACCATAGCTCTCTAGCTTTTCCGCAAGCATTCTGCACATTGAAAAGTATCGTATCCTTATATACTCTCTCGTATATCATATCTCTCTGGCATTTATATTTGCCTCGTTTCTCATTTTTGTTCGAGAGATATTGCTTCGTCCCCTTTTCCCATTATACCAAGCTTCTGCCAACAAAGGCTATGGGCTATGCTTCTTTTATAAAAGCCTTTCTCCCATTTAGATGGTGGAAAGTTCTGCTACAAAAACGATGCATACCCGAATATGTACTTGTATATAACTTTTACATGCTTCAGCTCATGTTCATTATATTTTAATTGTTTATTCTTTGCATGCAACAATTTTCATGTAAGTACTCGTAATACGAGTCACTAACTGCATTGCTGCATTGTTCTCTGTCGCTCTATTTACTTACATATGTTCTCTCCTTAAGGCCCAATCTAAGTAGACGAAAAAGTCCATTCATATATACGATATGATGACAAAGACTGAAAGACAAGAAATTCTTTCTTTTTCGTCCCTGGTGAGCCCACGGAAATGGAACTTTTGTATGATTTTCTGTCTTCGAGTTTCGTGAAATTTTTATGCACTTTGTTACTTTAAAAACAATCTTTTAGTTTTTACTTATAATGGTCTTCACATGTTAGCTTCCAAAATAAGTTTAGAGATCATAAGTTACATGATCGAAAGTGAATGAAACACCTTGAGGAAATGGCAGCTTCGGAAAAACTAAACTTATGTAAAAACAAATAAGCACTCGCTGCACAGAGAGAACAATTCCTTTACAAAAATGTTCGCATTTTTACGCCATTTTACTGATAGAAGAAAATTCTTGAATTGAAACATTGGTATTTATTTTGGACAATAAACCAAAATTTTCATAACAAAAACTCGTATATGATATCATATATCGATAATATCGAATATGTATCGATAATTTGCTAATTTCCTTCCTTCGCTGCTTCTGTTCTGGTTGGGCCTTTACTAATTTCTCATTGTTCTGAGGATTTGTGTGAGGAAAAACTTAAATCATTTGCTCGGTTGCACCTCATTGATGATGATTTTTAGCCACCGATAAAACCCCCTCTTATCCATTAACTCCTTTTTTTCTACCTTCTACTTCATTTATTTGCCTATTTATGTACCTACCTACTGCCGTCTATCTATACATAAATAGACAAAACAATACATGATGACATCTGTTCTTTTACAAAAGATTACAATTTGAAGATTACGTGTACATTAAAGCAATGTAAGAAGTTTGCGTGCGGGTCAATTTTAATTCTTATTCTTAAAAACTTATTGAGGACTTTTTAAAAATTTGATTTATTATGCGTGAAATTAATTTAATTATCGTTTTGTTTTTAGGTAAAGAAAACTTGTGGTACTCCAAAACTATTGCCTGCGAATAGTTCGGATAGTGAGATGCGTCCCGGAACTCCCCATAATATCAAATGGGCAACACCACCAGATGCAGAAATCTTGCGTTTCCTTTCGACGATAGATAAATCTAAAGAGTTTTACTCCAACATCGTCAATAAGTAAGTGCTACATAGTCAGCCATAAGAGAGCTAGTCTATTGTATTCCATAGAAATTCAGTTCTAGAATTCGGTTCTAAAAACAGCTGGTAATCTCGATAACTCGCTCTACTTACTCGCTTCAATTTTACAAGTTCGCGGTGTGAGCAACGGAATTTGCTGACATTCGAGGTACTTAAGTCTTTGAATCTAGCCATTCCAAATCTGTATTTAAAGTTGCGAACAACACTTGAACAACACTTTTCAAATATTTGAGAGTAAAATAACTCGAGATTCGCAAAAAAAAAATCCTTAACAGACGATATTTTATCTTTTCTAAACGGTTTTGCGGATTTGGAAAAGCGATTATCTCCAATAGCTCCTCTGTCTCCTTAAAACTTTCAGACCAATATACAATATTAACACATACAATAAGAACAAAACTTTTTATTTAATACGTTACAAAATTTTGAAGCCTAAAAATGTACACATACCGGCCGGATATGATTCAACGATCGCCAAAAAAAATAAATTCTAAGCCACACAAAAGAAGGTTCCTTTTCCATTGTAAGGAACCAACAATGCTTTGTCAAAGGATACAAGGGGACATACCTATACCTCTATGAATGTATGCCATCTAACCAAGTTTATAATGCCGACGGCTCAATTTGCGCACTATGTCTCTGAAGATACAGAAGTAGATTGGAGCCAATATACCGCCCATAAAAAATATTATATTTACAATCTCATCAGTACGGATGGGCATTACTTCAGGCTGTAATGGAATGGATTATGTATAAGTATGTATATGCATTTGGGTTCATAGAGACCGCCGACTACTTACCGCCGTACAACAACACGGCGTAACCGAGAGTATCTTTTGAGTGAATTCGCGCGCTTTCCAAGCATACGCGGTCACGCCTTCCCAAACTGGTCCAAAGTCCATAATAAGTTATTGTGTTCGATGAATTTTACATATCAATATATGTACCTATATATGTATATAACTATGTAATTTATTGAAACCAAAATTTATACTTCATAACGAAATGGAGAAAAAAATTGAATGACGACGAGAGTGAAAATTTCAAATCAGAAAATGAATTATTTCGAATGGACGTAATTTTATTAAATTTTTTTTATATCTTCGGGGGACAGTGTTTTCCGATTTGAAAATTTCTAAAACATGATCGTTCGATGGTTCTACGATATAAAGACTAAAAATCGTAGTGATGCAAAGGCTGAAGACATCGGTTATCGCTCCGCCGAGAAGTACAATTTGACTGCATCACGATCTGATGATGTTGAAGTGTAAAGTTGAAGGTATAATGCCCGCAGTGAAGACGACAAGATTTCCATAAACTTCACGTCCTTCGGTATATTTGCGCGGCTGACAAAATGACATAGCATCAGAAATTTCGACTTTATCGAACCGAAATGTTAGCGAACCATTCTTACCATTCCCGAAGGCGTTGGCTTAAAGAACCAAATACCATTCAACACATCGCGAGCGTTCATAATTAGAGAAAATGACATTATTCTAGCGAAAACTTAAAAAAACCATATAAAAAAAACGTATTATACAATATAAGAAAAGTAGTGTGTTCACCAAAAAAAAAACATTTTTACATTTTTTTTAAATGACATCTTAGGACGGGCAACTTGTATTTTTATTATTTCCGATAGAAAATCGACAAAATCATTGTAAAATCCGCAACAATAAAGAACCAAACAAAGAAAAGGTCTATTTTGCTCGAATGCAAAAAAAAGGAGCCTGCAAGGTACTCAAGGGCTAACTAAATTTTGTCCGAACTTTTTCAATATATGTTAATGTTTTCTGTAATATATCGTACGAGAAAAGTAGGCGGGAAGATACCCAGCTGACTTCATTCTGTTTGATCAATATCTCTTCGTGGTGCCACTGAAATCGTCTCTCGCCTAAATTCAATATAAACTCGTTAAACTGAGAGAATCTGGCGACGCAAACTTTAAAATATAACAACCTCACAACATTAATGAACGGCTGGCGATGACGTTTACAGAGGTGCCAAGCTAGCTTCCAAATCTAAACAACAACGGCCTAATTTTAGAGCAGCGTCAGAATTGTTTTTACATCATTAAGGTTCGTATATGAAGAGTCATCTATAACGTTATACAGAAAAGAGAGCCGTTGTCGCTTAAGCATTGCTTCATACTCTCCATACTCGCTACTTTTGTAGTACTTTATTCATTGTGATTCGTGTGCTTCATTTTGCCTTTGTTGTCATTTATTGTCATTCGTTGTCTTTCGAATCAAAAAAACAAAGAATAATTTTTACTCGTATATTACTGCTGCGTCGTGTTGTGTTTTCAGCAGCGTTTTTGACAGTCACGGCATGATTCGAAAAAAGACGAACACGGCAATATCTCAAAAATGTCTTCCTAGATCTGAATAGCGCATTCAAGACGTCTTGTACAGCACTCTATACTCGTATATTGAAAAATCTTGATAAATCGATAAATTTTAAAATTTAACGTACTTAAAATGTTAGATTTTATAGAAAGTTTTTCATTTAATTTTGGAATTTTACAACATTTTAATACATTTTATTACAAGTTTGAATGAAGACATACATTTTATATCAAGTTTGAATGAATACATATGTATATGAATGTACATAGAATGATTACATACATTTGAAAAGATTTTCCAATTCAAGAATCTGTAATTTAAATTTAGTCTTTATTAGAACGAAATCGGCGTATAATATCCCGCATGATCGTGTAGTACATTGGAGCCAGAATCCCACCAACAAAGAACACTAAGTTTCCTGTCCGACTTTGAGAAAGCTAAAAAACCGATTCCATGTAACAATTAGACTGAAGAAATTGAGGGCAAGGCTCTTACCGGTCTATCTGGAAAGCAGGCACATGGTGCAAATAACATACGAACCGTGTTTCGCAACTCAATGATAAATTCGGTTATCATAATTTGGCGCCCAAACTTAGAAGAGCAATAATTTTAAAATCAGAAAAATCTTTGATTTCGGAAAAGTTGAAGTTGAAAAGTGAGATGACAAACGAAATGAAATACTATTTGAAAAGTATTTCCAAAGAGATTGGATTTCCAAATCCAAAGAGTTTTTCAAATCTAAATACATACTACTTATTTTACGATTGTTTTGAGATATTACGATATTTTCGTCTTCGCCTTTTCGTCTAATTTTTTTTCATTCTTCAGTGTCTGCGAGGATGAAGACGTCCAACGTAATGATCATCACTGCTGGACTGGCGATCGCGTTGGTGACTATACGCAACTGGTTATGACGACCGGTGTCGATACGCAACGCTACAATCCCGAGGTGCCGCTGGAGACTAATTCACAGTCTACGAAGTTGAATGAACTGGTCGACAAGTTGCTGAAGATACGCAAAAACATTGGTGGCGCGGTAAGACATTTGTAGTGCGGTAGTAGTCCGGTCGTTCTCGGATCTTCTTTGAACTCAAAAAGTCTATCTTGTCTCGTCTCGACTGAAAAATGGTGTTTTGTTTTCGAGATCTTGCCGAACGATTGAACAAGTCGGCCTCGTATCAGCATGTCATCTCGACCAACTCTTTCAGGTTCTCGAGAATTTTGTCGCCTTGCGTCATTAGGAAAGAGTTCACGAGATCACGAAAGACAAGAAAGGTCTTTTGGTTGGCGACGAGTTCACGCGGCAAGACAGGAGAGGAGACAAATTGTTTCATTGTAAAGACATGTGAAAATCAAATGCAGCACTTTTGAATCGAGACGAGATTCCGAGACAGTCCTTCTTAATTATAGAAGAGATCCTTAGACGAAAAAGACACTTCAGTCGAGACGAGTATCAAGAATGAACTAGGCATGGACGAGATAGCAAGAAAAGACAAAACCGGACTGTTCAACTGATACAAAGGCTGATACAGACAGCGTTTTCCGTTCGAGAAGAGACCGCTAAAATGTCGTTCTCTTAACCTTGTTCGTGCGCAGAAATCATCTTTATATCTACTTTTACAGATACCTGCCTCAGCACGCTTGTATTCAGACATTCAAAGCGATATGGCGCGCCACGATGAGGACGGCTCCGGTCGTATGATGCCCGACGATGTGGACGATGAAGAGTATGGCAACATACACGGTTCCGGAGAAGGTTCTGGCGATGGTAGTAAAATCATCATAACGATGATAGATGACCATAGAGGTGTGCTTATTTTGATTTGTCAATTTCTTCTTCAGGTTCCACTGCGCCGCCCTTCGATCCACTAGGTCCCACAGTCATTGAAACTAACGACATCGAGCAGCGTTCGGCGGCGACCAGGCTCCATCAGCCCTTCAGCGCAGCCGTCATCACTGTCGTTTTACTACTAGTCACAAATATACTGAAGGCCGTCGACGGTGCCAGTAGCAGCAGCATCAGCAGCAGTTTTAGAATACGGCAGTAAATTAAGTCGCTGCTATTTTTTCGGAAAATAGAAAAAATAGCCAACAGCTAACAAACGGTGCAAACTACACAAGCCTACGCTTTGTATTAAAGCAAAAACAAACAAATAAATCTTATAGTCTGTCTGCCCAACATTGTACGATTAAGTAGTGTGAACAAAGAAACTTAGAGAAGGCGCAGCGAGGAGAGCATGCAAACATATGACAAGCCCGCGAGCGGGTAGATTAATATTATTATTGTCATTTTAATAACTATTAATATTGTATGTGTGTACGACAGATAACAGTTTGCTGTGCAGAGCACAAAATCTTCATAAACAACCATGCTAATATTGATGATTACATCACAAGATACTCGTACCAACAAAACAACGCAATAGTACTAAATGAATTTGCACTTTCTCTAGACTTAAAAACTCTGACTGCTAACTTTCGCATCAAAATCAACTTAAATCATCAAATCGCCAGAGAGCAGCAAGTTGCTAAGTTTTAGAGAACCCCAGTGGTAAAAATGGTCATGATATTATCGATGATATCCTCTTGATTTCGTGTGCCGTATCGACTCGATTTGGCATCCATTTTTCGCATTACATTTACTCATAGAGTGCCTAGGGACCCGGAGTACTTCGGAATCTTGCTTACGGTGTGAGCGAGTAACGAATGAGGCCTGTATACGCAATCAATTCGCTGCCTAGCTACGAAATCTACACCCTTGCTTCGATTTCACCTTACGCCGTAAGGGAGGTCCGTAGCAGTGATTTTCAAATGCCTTCCCTACATTTACCACTGGGACGTTCGTAAATATTCAGAGATTTACAGAAAATAGTTTTTTTTTAAATAGATATATATAATTCCTATCAACAGTCGTGAAGTATGTTGTTATTATTATTCTTTTCAAAAAAATAGTACAACTAATCCTCAAAAAACTCCATACTCTTCACCGCAATAGTAACGGTAAGTCTTCTATTCAATAGTTTGACAATGTTTTAGTAAGTGTTATAAAGACCGTTATCGTAACTGTTATCTGGAGCTATCAACGCTTTGTCTAAGCAATACCCATTACTGGATCTCGTATGAGGCCACTTAGCTAACGTTAACCTAATCTCACAGTCATCTACAAAATTGTCAGGAAACGGTAGGACATTTTGATTTGATTAAAATTAGGCTCCGGCCTATTAGTTTTGTTAATCATAAAAACGGCAATAACAATAGTAGAGCAATAAAAGCACAAATAAAACTCTTTTTCTATAGACTGACTATAATATGTATATTATTCAAAAGATATCATCATTTCAAAATTATCTCTAAATTGCAAAATGTTGAAAGCTTTTCAAATCTCGCCCTTCTGACAGTATAAAATATCTTGCGTATTACATATCTAATATTTTAAAAAATTATAAAAACCTATTTACAATAGTTACATCTTTATCATATTCATGCACTTGTTCCCCGATTTGCACACTAGAAAGGTTCCTTATAACTAACAAATTAACAAATTTTTTAAAAGTTTTGACTCTCTTTGGTGCTTAGAACTTAACTTACAAACTTGATTAGACGAATAAATTTATAAAAAATTTACAATATTAAACAATATTAAATTAAAATGTGTATTAGAATAAATGTCATACAGAATGGAATCAGAAAATAATTGGAATTATTTACGGCAAATGGTCTAGTAGCTTTTTTTTAATTTGTGACGGATTTACAGAGTCGTGTAAATAGAGTAGCAAGTAAACCGGGGGATAAATGTGTACTGAAATTATGTAGAGTAATTTATTATGTTATCTTATAAATCTTTTAAGTGCCATATACGATAATTTGTGAGGACGACCGAAAAAATCGAACATTTTAACAAACCCTTTTTTAATATTTTGCAATTATAATAATAATTGTAACAAAATATATACTACATAGATATATTGTATATGCATACGTATACAATACATTATACCATAACTGACTTAGATATTTAGTATTATTGAAATAAAAAAGCCCAGCCTTACTTTCTTTCACTACGACTGTTGATAGAGGTTACGCCCTGTTCTGTTCTTCATCATTCAATAAAAATTGATTCGATTTTTGTCAAGCGCCCAATCTACATAATATAATAATCTCAAAATCTAAAATTAAGCTGTTAATATTGAAAGTTGAGCAAATTCATTTCACGGAAAAATTGAGTTAAAGATGAGAAAACTTTGAGGTTTGTGGAATGACCTTGTTATTTATATGGTTTGTTGATATTCGTCAAGTTTTGCGAAAGGGTTGGATTTGGTTTTGAGACCAAAGTGTCAATTTAAATTTTTTCAAAATTTTTAATGATTTTCTGAAAAGAAAAATTTATTTATCAATAGAAATAATTAAAGTGGACTTTAAAGACAAAATGTAAAACTTGTAAACATCTTAAAATAAGAAAAAGTGAAGAAAAATCAATAGCTTAATTATTCTCTGAGACTGATAATCACAGAATATTAATAATAAATAACAGTAATGAAACAAATAGTAATTCTCACAAGAAAGTGCGTATAATGTGATGTAATACAACAATATAATTATGATGGCAATTTAAGGCAATGTTATTACTCCGAGTATATCATGCATCAAGATAGCAGGCAATATATGTATGTACATATTGTACATATATTACATGATATACGACTACATGTGATGTAATGCAATATGATATTTTTTTTTATATTTAAAAACTGTTTCCGATAAAGCTTATAAGACTTCATCCTCAGCATCAACAACAATTTAAGGCTCAATGTTTAACGAAAAAAAAAATATAATATCTGGTACTATTGTTCCTTTCTTCTGTAAAATAGCTCAAAAACAAAAACAAAATCAACAAAATAACTGGCATGCGAACTGGCATGCAATTTAATAGTTATATGGAAAGGAAATCTTCTGATACATGAAAGTATAAACATTTTAAATATTTTGTACTCTCTTTCTTTCTTTTTCTTTCTCTTTCTAATTAGTCAACATTATAAAGTTACTAAGTAGCCGATTAAGCTGATTTACAAAAAAGTGAGAGTTGGAGAGAGAAAGATAGAGAGTAGTTAGTTCTTTGTGAACATGTACCAATAAAATTTAGTGAAAAATCTTGAAAGAAGGCTAAAATTCTTTCAAAAAGAATGAAAAACCACTGCACAAATGTAAACTGAAAAATAGAAAAGATGAAGAAGAAGCAGCTAACAGCAGCTTTTTAGATTTAGAAGCATTCTATGTATATTAGATTAATAAAGTAGTTAAACGGTAGCAAACAAAACAAAGCATTATCTAACTAACAATGCAATGTAATCGTGTAAAGTCTAATTTAAAAATAAATTACAGCTCCAATACAATAATAATAATAGCAACTATGTAATAGCATATTTAAAATTTATAACAATGTATGAAAAAAGAAATTCTTTTAAAGTCTGTCAAAAATATTATCGAAGGTGGTTGCCGGAATTTAAATTCATGAAAGAATATTCGGCCTAACAAAAATCCCGTGGTATAAAAAATTGTACAATTGGCAACACTACACACCACAGAATCGTTCTAATTGTAAATTATAAATAACTAATAATGATCTAAATTTAATTTAAAGCGCCTACGCCTCTCTATCGATTTAACTTCATAAAAGCGCAAAAAATAGCAACAATTTTTGAACGTATTGTATTATGGCTACAACAGTAACAACAACAACAACAACAACATCTACAAAATAAATTCATTTAAATAATCAATTTAAATAAAGAATATTGCATGTGATTTAATAAAGTTTAAGTAAATGATAAAAAAATACTATAACATAACATTATTAGTAATGCATTCATGTTGAATTATCTTCATGTATTAAAAAAAGGACACAACATGAAGCACTTAGAAATATTTATGTATGTTTGTATATGTATGCATGTATACGTTAGAAACCTTATGCATGATAAACATAATAAAAACATACAAACATGGATATAAAAGAATTTATAAAGAATTTATGTATGCTTATATACAATAAATACTTATAGAATAAAAACACACTCACACACAATCAATTAACGTATTATTTATTAGTTAAGAAAATTAATTTTTGATTCTATTTAAATCAAGACTTCACTTAAAATTAATTATTATTCAACACAAAAATAGTGACATTTATGTAATTTTGTAAAATTTAAAATTAATTAGGTAACAATCATAAATTTAACAAATAAACAAATCCAATGTTAATTCGAAATAAACTAAACAACTACATATATTTCAATTTATATTCATTTTTTTTATGGAATTAAAAAAAGATCTTATTTTTAATCATCGAACGAGGTGAATCTCGTCAATTGTGAATGGTCATTTTTCTGTTTTTGCTGGTAAAGAACAGCAAATTTGGAAAATAAAACAGAATAAATGAGAATCACCTTGTTCTATGATTGAAAATACGGGGGTTAGCGTTTATTGTTTTTAACCGCACTGAATTTGATCACTGCAGGAATTCCTAGCGGGGAGATAAAATAACTGCAGTAATAAAACTAAAGCGTCCTTGTGCAACGAACATAAAGACAAGAAGGGCCTTCATGTCATTTCTACTCGTTATTTTAGAAAAATATGATTGGCCCCTACGAAAAATTCGAAAATTTATGTGCGTCCGTAGAAGAGACCGTAGTCATTGGCCTTAAGGAGGTAAGCATAATTTTTAAGCATTTGGGTAAGCATATTTTTTTTAAAAATGTATAGTTAGCTTTGTTTATATGTATATATGAAAATATATCATCTTACCAAGTTATTTAGCAAGTGATTATAAATCTTCTGCAGTTTTTTAATTTTTCAAAACAATGAACAAAAATTCCTGAGCTCTTGTATTTTAGATTTTGTATTTTTAATGAACTATATAGGTTTTTTCCATACAAAGTCGAAAATCCAGGTTTTTATACAGCTTATGGAAAAATTAAAAGAATTTCCTACTTTTCAAAAGAAATTAGATGAGAAAACGTTATATGTGCCCTTGAAAAAACACGCTTTAGCGGCTTTAATGAGCGCTAGTGTGTACTGAGTACTCTCTCAGACGTTCAACGAGTATAAGCACAAGTGTATATTTGTACTCGTTGCTCGCTGTTAAAAAATTGACAATCTTATTTCGTTGTTGTGTTCGTTTGGCGCCAAAAGTTAATAAAGCCAATTGAGTAGAATTTTAATCCCTCCGTTTTTTTTATCTAAAGCGGAATAAAATTATTTAATTAGAGACCAACTAAAATATTAAAGTAAAAAATGGCGCGCCGTGACTACGCCCAAGACAAAGGTTAGGTAAATATAATTCCTGGCAGCAATGAAGAAACTATGGTTATCTTTACTTTAGATTCTATCAAGACCTTTCTGGCCGAATATTGCAAAGAAGATGACGAGGGAAAGAAGAATTTTATATACGCCAATCAACTGGTAAAATTGGCTCATCGTGATCAAGTACTCATCACTATCGACCTTGATCATTTGAGCGATTTTAATGAATCCATCGCAGAGGCGGCCATGATCAATTGCCGTCGTTATATTGCGTTATTCAGCGACGCCATTGCCGATTTGTTGCCAAACTATAAGGAACGAGAAGTGCATGCTAAAGACGCTCTGGATGTGTACATTGAGCATAGATTGATGATGGACTCGAGTACCCGGAACCCAATGGAACAACGGGATCCGCGAAACTCTTTTCCAGCAGAACTGATGAAGAGATTGTAAGTGATGTTTTGCGTTCGGCTTTTATTTGCTTGATTTTAATGCTCTACTTGCAATGCAGCGAGGTTGCTTTTAAGCCACTTTCCAATGACAAGGCACATTCTATACGCGAAATAAAAGCTCATCATATTGGAAAGTTGGTCACCGTTCGAGGTATCGTTATGCGTTGCACCGAAGTGAAACCGATGATGGTCGTGGCCACGTATACATGTGATAGATGTGGCTCGGAAACTTATCAACCAGTTAATTCTCTGACCTTCATGCCCATTCAAGAATGCCCCTCCGACGATTGCCGCGTAAATAAAGCTGGTGGCCGGCTATATTTACAAACTCGCGGCTCGAAGTTTATAAAATTCCAGGAAATTAAAATTCAAGAGCACAGCGACCAAGTTCCCGTGGGTCATATACCGCGAACTATGACGATTTTCTGCCGAGGTGAAGTTACACGTCAGGCCCAACCCGGCGACCATGTTTTGATTTCCGGTGTTTTTCTGCCGCTTGTGCGCTCGGGCTTCAGACAAATAGTGGCCGGCTTACTTTCGGAAACTTTTCTTCAGGCCTACGTAAGTAAACATTATTAAGATAATGGTCATTCTATTAACCTCTGAAAATGTTATATTTTCTTTTTTAAATTCTGTTTTAGCGCGTTATTTGTTTGAATAAAAATGAAGAAACATCTGAATGTAACTCTGAGCTCACACCCGAAGAGCTCAATGAACTCGCCCAGGATGACTTCTATGACCGCCTAGCCACCAGCCTGGCACCCGAAATATACGGTCATCTAGATGTGAAAAAGGCCTTACTACTGCTCTTGGTAGGCGGTGTCGATAAGCGTCCAGATGGAATGAAAATACGCGGTAACATCAATATTTGCTTGATGGGTGATCCGGGCGTGGCCAAGTCACAATTACTAGGCTACATAAGTCGACTGGCCCTGCGTTCTCAATACACGACCGGACGCGGTTCCTCAGGGGTGGGTCTGACAGCGGCTGTCATGAAAGACCCCCTTACAGGCGAAATGATACTAGAGGGAGGCGCGCTAGTACTCGCCGATCAGGGTGTTTGCTGCATTGATGAATTTGATAAAATGGCCGAAGTCGATCGTACATCCATTCACGAGGTTATGGAGCAACAGACGATATCAATAGCCAAGGCTGGAATCTTGACGACGTTAAATGCGCGCGCTTCGATACTAGCAGCAGCAAATCCTGCATTCGGGCGCTATAATCCCCGACGGACCGTAGAACAAAATATTCAGCTACCAGCGGCGCTACTCTCGCGTTTCGATCTGCTCTGGCTTATACAAGATAAACCGGATCGTGAGAACGATTTACGACTGGCGAAGCATATCACGTATGTCCATAGTCACAGCGAACAACCGCCAACGGGTGTCAATGCATTAAGTATGAATCTCATGCGCCGCTATTTGAACTTATGTAAGCGTAAGCAACCCTCTATTCCTGACGAACTCACTGATTATATTGTGGGCGCGTACGTGGACTTGCGACGGGACGCCCGTAATCAACAGGATATGACTTTCACTTCGGCTCGCAACTTGTTGGGCATCTTACGTCTATCTACCGCACTGGCACGCTTGCGCTTGTCCGATCGTGTTGAGAAGGATGACGTTGCGGAAGCACTGCGTCTATTGGAAATGTCAAAGGATTCTTTGAATCAAATACATGAACATCAACGTGGACAGTACGTACTGCCTTGTAATTAATTTATAGCAGTACATTTTAAGAATTGAAGACATTTATTTTTCGTTTCAGCATACCTAACACTTCGGATAAAATCTTCGCTATTGTCCGTGAATTAGCCGGCATGAATCATACTTTGAATATAGAAGATATTATGGATCGTTGTACCACCAAAGGTTTTAAGGCCGATCAAGTAGACAAATGTATCGAAGACTATGAAGAGCTGAACGTATGGCAAGTAAACATGGCTCGTACGAAGATTACATTCCTGTAATTGATACAATCCTTATGGTTCTTGCATTTTGGTAAGATACTGTTATTTCGTTTTTTCGATTGCGATTTCTAATAAATCGAATCAAACTGCAAACTTTAATTCCAAGTTTTTTTCTTTATTTTTTGGGGATTATTTGATTTTGCGCGTTGTTTTGTTAAGACGTATTTATTCTTTTTAATTGTGAATTATTTACATACGTATTCTGAGATTCACGAACTATTGGATCGTCTCGAAATTGCATTGCAAACAACAACAAAAATCGTCTCTTTGTTGTTGTTTGCTATGCAATTTCGAGACGATCCAATAGTTCGTGAATCTCAGAATACGTACATTAATTTTTTATTAGGAGTTATTTATTATACCCTACACCCGAAGGGATGAGGGTATATTCACTTTGTTCTTCCGTTTGTAACGCATTAAAGGAGGCGTAGCAGGTATAGAAAAGTATATATATTCTAAGTCAGAATCACCTCCTCATTCGATTTAGCCATGTCCGTCCGTCTGTCTGTCTGTCTGTCCGTCCGTCTGTGGAAATCACGATTACAGGAGAACGAATAGGAGTATCGTCATGAAATTCGGCACGAATATTCTTTTTTATCCTACGCTGTTTGGTATTGAAAATGGGAAAAATCGGACCAGTGCCACGCCTACTTTTTATAGAAAATATGCACTCATCCGTGCTTTTAGCTCAATTTCTCAGCTTGTAGACCGAATTTTTAGCTAAAATTTTATTTCCGAGTCCACCATCTTAGACTTAAATATATTCCCAAAAATGGGCGTGACACGTGCACTTATGTATATACTATACGATATAATAAGGTGTTTAGTAAGAAAAGCGGTGTTGTAGATGGGTTAATAGATCAAAATGTGCTCCCTGTAAATTAGTAAAAAGTAGGTGTTACCCGCCCACTTTTTATCACTTCGACAGATGCGGGTGTAGGGTATATGAGCCTCGGCCAGGCCGAAGATAGCGCTCTTACCTGTTTTTTTTTTTTAAGATATTTTACTTTTTTACGACTTCGAGTTTAGTGGGACATCTATACTTAATATTATAAATGCGAAAGTCACCCTGTCTGTCTGTTACATTTTCACGGCTAAACCGCTGCACCGATTTTGGTTTAATTTGATTAAATTTAATTTGATTGATTAAATTTGGTGTGGAGATAGCTGGAACCCTGACGAGGGACATAAGGTACCTATTTTATAAAAAGTATTTCCTATTTTCTAAATAGGAGATGAAGGATTGTGGGGGAATTCAATCTCAATTTTAAATTAAGTAAACATTGCACTGGACAAAATAGATGTTAATAATAAATAAATTTATATCGTGATAAGACACAAACAAGCAAGAAGTATCACTTGGGCCCTTGAGTTATCAAAGCAACCCTATAACGGGCCTCTCCTATCCAAATTGAAAAGTGTCGTCTATATCATATGTGCGAGTATGTATTAGAGCTGTGCACAAGCCGTTTTGAAGACAGCTAGGCACAAATCGGCACTACTGCTGTTTTGTGACTGCCGTATGAAAATGGCAATAAACAGCAACTGTTGTGGTGCCTTTACCCAACCGACATTTATTTTTACTGCTTGCTCGAAAATTTGCAGTTGCTGTTTTAATGTTGATGCATTTCTCTCTCGTTCCTTCCGCTTAATCTCCAAAGGAACGAAAGAAACGCAAACAACTCACCCTCTTTCCCTCCGGTCGAACTCGAAAGGAACGAAAGGCAAGCATTTGCGCCGCTCGCCATTCCGTCGATGGTGCTTTGTTATCACCAGAAACCATTCTTATCTATTTTTCCATGTAATTATCGTTTTTTTCTTACTTTGTTTTTGTTGTAAATGGTCCACAAATTGTGGCCCCGAACAACGATTGAAAACAATGAAAAAATGTTCTGCCACATTTTCGAGAAAAACGACAAAAAAAAAGAAACGAAAAAAAGGGAGAGGCACGCAATGCTTTTTTCTAAATAAAAGCCTAGAAGACGGCTGAACGTATGTATGTGCATTCCGTGTGTGTATCCTCTCTTATATATATTTAGCAATTGTTGGCATTAAAACTGTTGTGTCATTTTCGTCTGACAATTTTGTTTTTGTTTCCAGCAGAGCACAAGCAATAAAGGCTATGAGTGCAAATCTGAAGTGTTTTATCAATTTTTACTGATAAAACGTTGTGTGTTTTGAAAGTGGTTTTAAAACGGCTTGTGCACAGCTCTAGTATGTATGCAAGCGAACGACTGCGATGTGTACATATATTATTCAATCAAACTAAGTTAGCACTACTAGCAAGCACTATTTCACGCGAACGAAGTTGCGGGTTACACCATTTCCAACTGTAAATGAGAATAGGTCATTTCAAAATGAGATTTTCCATTTGTAAATGAGATTAGGTCAATTGAAAATGAGATATTCCATTTGAAAATGAGAATACGTCAATTGAAAATGAGATTTTCCATTTGTAAATGAGATTAGGTCAATTGAAAATGAGATATTCCATTTGAAAATGAGAATACGTCAATTGAAAATTAGATTTTCCATTTGTAAATGAGATTAGGTCAATTGAAAATGAGATATTCTATTTGAAAATGAGAATACGTCAATTGAAAATGAGATATTTCATTTAAAAAGGAGAATACGTAAATTGAAAATGAGATTAGGTCATTTGAAAATGAGATTTTCCATTTGTAAATGAGATTAGGTCAATTGAAAATGAGATATTTCATTTGAAAATGAGAATACGTCAATTGAAAATGAGATTTTCCATTTGTAAATGAGATTAGGTCAATTGTAAATGAGATATTACATTTGAAAATGAGAATACGTCAATTGAAAATGAGATTTTCCATTTGTAAATGAGATTAGGTCAATTGAAAATGAGATATTTCATTTGAAAATGAGAATACGTCAATTGAAAATGAGATTAGGTCAATTGAAAATGAGATATTCCATTTGAAAATGAGAATACGTCAGTTGAAAATGAGATTTTCCATTTGTAAATGAGATCAGGTCAATTGAAAATGAGATATTTTATTTAAAAAGGAGAATACGTCAATTGAAAATGAGATTAGGTCAATTGAAAATGAGATATTCCATTTGAAAATGAGATTAGGTCAATTGAAAATGAGATATTCCATTTAAAAATGAGAACACGTCAATTGAAAATGAGATTTTCCATTTGTGAATGAGATTAGGTCAATTGAAAATGAGATATTCCATTTGAAAATGAGAATACGTCAATTGAAAATGAGATTTTCCATTTGTAAATGAGATTAGGTCAATTGAAAATGAGATATTCCATTTAAAAATGAGAACACGTCAATTGAAAATGAGATTTTTCATTGGTAAATGAGATTAGGTCAATTGAAAATGAGATATTCCATTTGAAAATTAGAATACGTCAATTGAAAATGAGATTTTCCATTTGTAAATGAGATTTTCCATTTGTAAATGAGATTAGGCCAATTGAAAATGAGATATTTCATTTTAAAATGAGATTAGGTCAATTGAAAATGAGAATAATTAAATTGAAAATGAGATTTTCCATTTGTAAATGAGATTAGGTCAATTGAAAATGAGATATTCCATTTGAAAATGAGAATACGTCAATTGAAAATGAGATTTTCCATTTGTAAATGAGTTTAGGTCAATTGAAAATGAGATATTCCATTTGAAAATGAGAATACGTCAATTGAAAATGAGATTTTCCCTATGTAAATGAGATTAGGTCAATTGAAAATGAGATATTCCATTTAAAAATGAGAACACGTCAATTGAAAATGAGATTTTCCATTTGTAAATGAGATTAGGTCAATTGAAAATGAGATATTCCATTTGAAAATGAGAATACGTCAATTGAAAATGAGATTTTCCCTATGTAAATGAGATTAGGTCAATTGAAAATGAGATATTCCATTTAAAAATGAGAACACGTCAATTGAAAATGAGATTTTCCATTTGTAAATGAGATTAGGTCAATTGAAAATGAGATATTCCATTTGAAAATGAGAATACGTCAATTGAAAATGAGATTTTCCCTATGTAAATGAGATTAGGTCAATTGAAAATGAGATATTCCATTTAAAAATGAGAACACGTCAATTGAAAATGAGATTTTCCATTTGTAAATGAGATTAGGTCAATTGAAAATGAGATATTCCATTTGAAAATGAGAATACGTCAATTGAAAATGAGATTTTCCATTTGTAAATGAGATTAGGTCAATTGAAAATGAGATTTTCCATTTGAAAATGAGAATACGTCAATTGAAAATGAGATTTTCCATTTGTAAATGAGATTAGGTCAATTGAAAATGAGATATTTCATTTAAAAAGGAGAATACGTCAATTGAAAATGAGATTAGGTCAATTGAAAATTAGATATTCCATTTGAAAATGAGAATACGTCAATTGAAAATGAGATTTTCCATTTGTAAATGAGATTAGGTCAATTGAAAATGAGATATTCCATTTGAAAATGAGATATTCCATTTAAAAATGAGAACACGTCAATTGAAAATGAGATTTTCCATTTGTAAATGAGATTAGGTCAATTGAAAATGAGATATTCCATTTGAAAATGAGAATACGTCAATTGAAAATGAGATTTTCCATTTGTAAATGAGATTAGGTCAATTGAAAATGAGATATTTCATTTGAAAATGAGAATACGTCAATTGAAAATGAGATTAGGTCAATTGAAAATGATATATTCCATTTGAAAATGAGAATACGTCAATTGAAAATGAGATTTTCCATTTGTAAATGAGATTAGGTCAATTGAAAATGAGATATTTCATTTAAAAAGGAGAATACGTCAATTGAAAATGAGATTAGGTCAATTGAAAATTAGACATTCCATTTGAAAATGAGAATACGTCAATTGAAAATGAGATTTTCCATTTGTAAATGAGATTAGGTCAATTGAAAATGAGATATTCCATTTGAAAATGGGAATACGTCAATTGAAAATGAGATCTTCCATTTGTAAATGAGATTAGGTCAATTGAAAATGAGATATTCCATTTAAAAATGAGAACACGTCAATTGAAAATGAGATTTTCCATTTGTAAATGAGATTAGGTCAATTGAAAATGAGATATTCCATTTGAAAATGAGAATACGTCAATTGAAAATGAGATTTTCCATTTGTAAATGAGATTAGGTCAATTGAAAATGAGATTTTCCATTTGTAAATGAGATTAAGTCAATTGAAAATGAGATATTCCATTTGAAAATGAGAATACGTCAATTGAAAATGAGATTTTCCAATTGTAAATGAGATTAGATCAATTGAAAATGAGATTTACCATTTATAAATGAGATTAGGTCAATTGAAAATGAGATATTCCATTCGAAAATGAGAATACGTCAATTGAAAATGAGATTTTCCAATTGTAAATGAGATTAGATCAATTGAAAATGAGATTTACCATTTGTAAATGAGATTAGGTCAATTGAAAATGAGATATTCCATTCGAAAATGAGAATACGTCAATTGAAAATGAGATTTTCCATTTGTAAATGAGTTTAGGTCAATTGAAAATGAGATATTCCATTTGAAAATGAGAATACGTCAATTGAAAATGAGATTTTCCATTTGTAAATGAGATTAGGTCAATTGAAAATGAGATATTCCATTTGAAAATGAGAATACGTCAATCGAAAATGAGATTTTCTATTTGTAGATGAGATTAGGTCAATTGAAAATGAGATATTCCATTTGAAAATGAGAATACGTCAATTGAAAATGAGATTTTCCAATTGTAAATGAGATTAGATCAATTGAAAATAAGATTTACCATTTGTAAATGAGATTAGGTCAATTGAAAATGAGATATTCCATTCGAAAATGAGAATACGTGAATTGAAAATGAGATTTTCCATTTGTAAATGAGATTAGGTCAATTGAAAATGAGATATTCCATTTGAAAATGAGAATACGTCAATTGAAAATGAGATTTTCCATTTGTAAATGAGATTAGATCAATTGAAAACGAGATATTCCATTTGAAAATGAGAATACGTCAATTGAAAATGAGATTAGGTCAATTGAAAATGAGATATTCCATTTGAAAATGAGATTAGGTCAATTGAAAATGAGATATGCCATTTAAAAATGAGATTAGATCAATTGAAAATAAGATTTACCATTTGTGATTAGATGAATTGAAAATGAGATATTCCATTTCAAAATGAGAATACGTTAATTGAAAATTTGATTTTCCATTTGTAATGAGATTAGGTCAATTGAAAATGAGATATTCCATTTGAAAATGAGAATACGTCAATTGAAAATGAGATTTTCCAATTGTAAATGAGATTAGATCAATTGAAAATGAGATTTACCATTTATAAATGAGATTAGGTCAATTGAAAATGAGATTTACCATTTGCAAATGAGATTAGGTCAATTGAAAATGAGATATTCCATTTGAAAATGAGAATACGTCAATTGAAAATGAGATTTTCCAATTGTAAATGAGATTAGATCAATTGAAAATTAGATTTACCATTTATAAATGAGATTGGGTCAATTGAAAATGAGATATTCCATTCGAAAATGAGAATACGTCAATTGAAAATGAGATTTTCCATTTGTTGAAAATGAGATATTCCATTTAAAATGAGAATACGTCAATTGAAAATGAGATTTTCCATTTGTAAATGAGATTAGGTCAATTGAAAATGAGATATTCCATTTGAAAATGAGAATACGTCAATTGAAAAAGAGATTTTCCATTTGTAAATGAGATTAGGTCAATTGAAAATGACCATTCCATTTGAAAATGAGAATACGTGAATTGAAAATGAGATTTTCCATTTGTAAATGAGATTAGGTCAATTGAAAACGAGATATTCCATTTGAAAATGAGAATACGTCAATTGAAAATGAGATTAGGTCAATTGAAAATGAGATATTCGATTTAAAAATGAGAACACGTCAATTGAAAATGAGATTTTCCATTTGTAAATGAGATTAGGTCAATTGAAAATTAGATATTCCATTTGAAAATGAGAATACGTCAATTGAAAAAGAGATTTTCCATTTGTAAATGAGATTAGGTCAATTGAAAATGAGATATTCCATTTGAAAATGAGAATACGTCAATTGAAAATGAGATTTTCCATTTGTAAATGAGATTAGGTCAATTGAAAATGAGATTTTCCATTTGTAAATGAGATTAGGTCAATTGTAAATGAGATATTCCATTTGAAAATGAGAATACGTCAATTGAAAATGAGATTTTCCATTTGTAAATGAGATTAGGTCAATTGAAAATGAGATATTCCATTTGATAATGAGAATACGTCAATTGAAAATGAGATTTTCCAATTGTAAATGAGATTAGATCAATTGAAAATGAGATTTACCATTTGTAAATGAGATTAGGTCAATTGAAAATGAGATATTCCATTCGAAAATGAGAATACGTCAATTGAAAATGAGATTTTCCATTTGTAAATGAGATTAGTTCAATTGAAAATGAGATATTCCATTTGAAAATGAGAATACGTCAATTGAAAATGAGATTTTCCATTTGTAAATGAGATTAGGTGAATTGAAAATGAGAATACGTCAATTGAAAATGAGATTTTCCATTTGTAATGAGATTAGGTCAATTGAAAATGAGATATTCCATTTGAAAATGAGAATACGTCAATCGAAAATGAGATTTTCTATTTGTAGATGAGATTAGGTCAATTGAAAATGAGATATTCCATTTGATAATGAGAATACGTCAATTGAAAATGAGATTTTCCAATTGTAAATGAGATTAGATCAATTGAAAATGAGATTTACCATTTGTAAATGAGATTAGGTCAATTGAAAATGAGATATTCCATTTGAAAATGAGAATACGTCAATTGAAAACGAGATTTACCATTTGTAAATGAGATTAGATGAATTGAAAATGAGATATTCCATTTTAAAATGATAATACGTTAATTGAAAATTTGATTTTCCATTTGTAATGAGATTAGGTCAATTGAAAATGAGATATTCCATTTGAAAATGAGAATACGTCAATTAAAAATGAGATTTTCCAATTGTAAATGAGATTAGATCAATTGAAAATGAGATTTACCATTTATAAATGAGATTAGGTCAATTGAAAATGAGATTTACCATTTGCAAATGAGATTAGGTCAATTGAAAATGAGATATTCCATTTGAAAATGAGAATACGTCAATTGAAAATGAGATTTTCCAATTGTAAATGAGATTAGATCAATTGAAAATGAGATTTACCATTTATAAATGAGATTAGGTCAATTGAAAATGAGATATTCCATTCGAAAATGAGAATACGTCAATTGAAAATGAGATTTTCCAATTGTAAATGAGATTAGATCAATTGAAAATGAGATTTACCATTTATAAATGAGATTAGGTCAATTGAAAATGAGATATTCCATTCGAAAATGAGAATACGTCAATTGAAAATGAGATTTTCCATTTGTAAATGAGATTAGGTCAATTGAAAATGAGATTTACCATTTGCAAATGAGATTAGGTCAATTGAAAATGAGATATTCCATTTGAAAATGAGAATACGTCAATTGAAAATGAGATTTTCCAATTGTAAATGGGATTAGGTCAATTGAAAATGAGATATTTCATTTGAAAATGAGAATAGGTCAATTGAAAATGAAATTAGGTCAATTAAAAATGAGATGTTTCATTTGAAAATGAGAATACGTCAATTGAAAATTAGATTTTCCATTTGTAAATGAGATTAGGTCAATTGAAAATGAGATATTTCATTTGAAAATGAGAATACGTCAATTGAAAATGAGATTAGTTCAATTGAAAATGAGATATTCCATTTGAAAATGAGAATACGTCAATTGAAAATGAGATTTTCCAATTGTAAATGAGATTAGATCAATTGAAAATGAGATTTACCATTTGTAAATGAGATTAGGTCAATTGAAAATGAGATATTTCATTTGAAAATGAGAATACGTCAATTGAAAATGAGATTAGGTCAATTGAAAATGAGATATTCTATTTGAAAATGAGAATACGTCAATTGAAAATGAGATTTTCCAATTGTAAATGAGGTTATATCAATTGAAAATGAGATTTTCCATTTGTAAATGAGATTAGGTCAATTGAAAATGAGATATTCCATTTAAAAATGAGAATACGTCAATTGAAAATTTGATTTTCCATTTGTAATGAGATTAGGTCAATTGAAAATGAGATATTCCATTTCAAAATGAGAATACGTTAATTGAAAATTTGATTTTCCATTTGTAATGAGATTAGGTCAATTGAAAATGAGATATTCCATTTGAAAATGAGAATGCGTCAATCGAAAATGAGATTTTCTATTTGTAGATGAGATTAGGTCAATTGAAAATGAGATATTCCATTTGAAAATGAGAATACGGCAATTGAAAATGAGATTTTCCAATTGTAAATGAGATTAGATCAATTGAAAATGAGATTTACCATTTGTAAATGAGATTAGGTCAATTGAAAATGAGATATTCCATTCTAAAATGAGAATACGTCAATTGAAAATGAGATTAGGTCAATTGAAAACGAGATATTCCATTTGAAAATGTAAATACGTCAATTGAAAATGAGATTTTCCATTTGTAAATGAGATTAGGTCAATTGAAAATGAGATATTCCATTTGAAAATGAGAATACGTCAATGAAAATGAGATTAGGTCAATTGAAAACGAGATATTCCATTTGAAAATGAGAATACGTGAATTGAAAATGAGATTTTCCATTTGTAAATGAGATTAGGTCAATTGAAAATGAGATTAGGTCAATTGAAAATGAGATATTCCATTTGAAAATGAGAATACGTCAATTGAAAATGAGATTTTCCAATTGTAAATGAGATTAGGTCAATTGAAAATGAGATATTCCATTTGAAAATGAGAATACGTCAATTGAAAATGAGATTTTCCATTTGTAAATGAGATTAGGTCAATTGAAAATGAGATTAGGTCAATTGAAAATGAGATATTCCATTCGAAAATGAGAATACGTCAATTGAAAATGAGATTTTCCATTTGTAAATGAGATTAGGTCAATTGAAAATGAGATATTCCATTTCAAAATGAGAATACGTTAATTGAAAATTTGATTTTCCATTTGTAAATGAGATTAGGTCAATTGAAAATGAGATATTCCATTTCAAAATGAGAATACGTTAATTGAAAATTTGATTTTCCATTTGTAATGAGATTAGGTCAATTGAAAATGAGATATTCCATTTGAAAATGAGAATACGTCAATCGAAAATGAGATTTTCTATTTGTAGATAAGATTTGGTCAATTGAAAATGAGATATTCCATTCGAAAATAAGAATACGTCAATTGAAAATGAGATTTTCCATTTGTAAATGAGATTAGGTCAATTGAAAATGAGATATTCCATTTGTAAATGAGATTAGGTCAATTGAAAATGAGATATTCCATTTGAAAATGAGAATACGTCAATTGAAAATGAGATTAGGTCAATTGAAAATGAGATATTCCATTTGAAAATGAGATTAGGTCAATTGAAAATGAGATATGCCATTTAAAAATGAGATTAGATCAATTGAAAATAAGATTTACCATTTGTAAATGAGATTAGATGAATTGAAAATGATATATTCCATTTCAAAATGAGAATACGTTAATTGAAAATTTGATTTTCCATTTGTAATGAGATTAGGTCAATTGAAAATGAGATATTCCATTTGAAAATGAGAATACGTCAATTGAAAATGAGATTTTCCAATTGTAAATGAGATTAGGTCAATTGAAAATGAGATATTCCATTTAAAAATGAGAATACGTCAATTGAAAATGAGATTTTCCATTTGTAAATGAGATTAGGTCAATTGAAAATGAGATATTCCATTTCAAAGTGAGAATACGTTAATTGAAAATTTGATTTTCCATTTGTAAATGAGATTAGGTCAATTGAAAATGAGATATTCCATTTCAAAATGAGAATACGTTAATTGAAAATTTGATTTTCCATTTGTAATGAGATTAGGTCAATTGAAAATGAGATATTCCATTTGAAAATGAGAATACGTCAATCGAAAATGAGATTTTCTATTTGTAGATAAGATTTGGTCAATTGAAAATGAGATATTCCATTCGAAAATAAGAATACGTCAATTGAAAATGAGATTTGCCATTTGTAAATGAGATTAGGTCAATTGAAAATGAGATATTCCATTTGAAAATTAGAATACGTCAATTGAAAATGAGATTTTCCATTTGTAAATGAGATAAGGTAAATTGAAAATGAGATATTCCATTTGAAAATGAAAATACGTCAATGTAAAATGAGATTTTCCATTTGTAAATGTCAATTGAATATGAGATATTCCATTTGAAAATGAGAATACGTCAATTGAAAATGAGATTTTCCATTTGTAAATGAGATTAGGTAAATTGAAAATGAGATATTCCATTTAAAAATGAGAACACGTCAATTGAAAATGAGATTTTCCATTTGTAAATGAGATTAGGTCAATTAAAAATGATATATTCAATTTGAAAATGAGAATACGTCAATTGAAAACGAGATTTTCCATTTGTAAATGAGATTAGGTCAATTGAAAATGAGATAATTCATTTGAAAATGAGAATACGTCAATTGAAAATGAGATAAGGTAAATTGAAAATGAGATATTCCATTTGAAAATGAAAATCCGTCAATTTAAAATGAGATTTTCCATTTGTAAATGTCAATTGAATATGAGATATTCCATTTGAAAATGAGAATACGTCAATTGAAAATGAGATTTTCTATTTGTAAATGAGATTAGGTAAATTGAAAATGAGATATTCCATTTAAAAATGAGAACACGTCAATTGAAAATGAGATTTCCCATTTGTAAATGAGATTAGGTCAATTCAAAATGAGATATTCCACTTAAAAATGAGAATACGTCAATCGAAAATGAGATTAGACAATTGAAAATGAGATATTCCATTTGAAAATAAAAATACGTCAATTGAAAATGAGATTTTCCATTTGTAAAAGAGATTAGGTCAATTGAAAATGAGATATGCCATTTGAAAATGAGAATACGTCAATTGAAATAGAGAATTTCTAATTGTAAATGAGATTAGATCAATTGAAAACAAGTAAGAGCGTTATGTTCGGCCTGGCCGAAGCTCATATACCCTACACCTGCATCTGTCGAAGTGATAAAAAGTGGGCGGGTGACACCTACTTTTTTTTAAAATACAGGGAGTAAATTTTTTTTATTAACTCATCTACAACACCGTTTTTCGTACTAAACACCTCATTATATGGTATAGTATATAAGTGGGCGTGTCACGCCCATTTTTTAGTATATATTTTGGTCTAAGATGGTGGACTCTGAAATAAAATTTTAGCTGAAAATTCGGTCTACATGCTAAGAAATTGAGCTATAAGCATGGATGAGTGCAAATTTTCTATAAAAAGTAGGCGTGGCACTGGTCCGATTTTCCCCATTTTCAATACCAAACAGCGTAGGATAACAAAGAATATTCGTACCAAATTTCATGATGATACCTCCATTCGTTCTCCTGTAATCGTGATTTCCACAGACAGACGGACAGAAAGACATACAGACGGACGGACAGGGCTAAATCTACTTAGGAGGTGATTCTGAGCCAGAATATATATACTTTTCTATACCTACCACGCCTCCTTTAATGCGTTACAAACGGAAGCACAAAGTGAATATACCCTCATCCCTTCGTGTGTAGGGTATAATGAGATATTCCATTTGAAAATGAGAATACGTCAATTGTATATATTGTATTATTAGCCTGCTGTTATCTATGGGTACTTGTTTTAAAATTCATAATTAATTATTCATATTTAATAAAAATTGGAAGCTTGTTTTAATTAAATTGAATAATTTAGCGATAACTATGTACATTATTAAGCACACTTATGTTTAAAAATTAAACATTCTCATTTACATTTGTTCTATTCTCATTTACATCTCATTTTCAATTGACCTAATCTCATTTACAAATAGAAAATCTCATTTTCAAGTGACGTATTCTCATTTACAATTGGAAATGTTGTAGTATTTTATATTTTTATTTGGGAGTTTTTTCATTTTTCACTCGAAGTTATTTCATTTTTTAAGAGGTACATATTCCTATTTTTTTGCAAATAAAGTTTTTTAATTGAAAACTACACAATGCTTATAATTTAATATTTATTTAAAGTAATTACAGACACACAAAGAAACAAAATGCGAATAGAAATTTTTAATTATTTTAAACTCTATTCTTTCCTAATATATTGTATGTCTATTCTGTATTCTTAGCTAAAAATATGATATTTCATAAACATTATGCAAATTTTATGTTTTATACAAAACGTTAATAATATGATTTTTCTTAAAAACGCTCTCTTCATTTTGTTGATTGCGATTCTGCTTTTTTCGTTTCGTTGAACAATTTTCATCGAAAAAATGCATCAAAAACAAATGCGCTGCTGTATGTAATTCAGCGCATTCCAATATTTTACAAAAATAATGCGCGTTGGCTTCGAATGAAATTCGATATCTTTAATATTAATTTATCTGCCTGTAACAAAATACATCTTGGTAATTGCTAATAAACCGTGTATGTATGTACATTCAATGCTATCCCAAAAGCGAGATGGCTGTAATATTTCCTTTTCTTTCCCCTCATCATCGATCTGTTCATCTCCATCTAATAGAAGAATAAAAGACGCTCTTGCGCAGAGGCGGATAGGAGACGCCAAGTGCGTTTGATGCTGACATACTGTATAAGCGCTCTCACACAGATTAGAAAACCAAATGCCATTATCAGCCACCAGAGCCAGGAGTTCGCATGCGATGCCAGATCGGTCGAGTGCTTCACAATCAAAGTCCATTTGGCCAGCGACAGACCGAAACCGGACAGCGCTCCGTAGCGAGCGGCAATCGTGTGGCAGAAGCAAGTGAGCATCAAGAAGCCAATCCAGTTGAACAGAAATGCCACCATAAAAGCAATCACGAACATGATGTCCGTGCCGAGAAGGCTATTATCGCCGGCAGCATTCGCAAACTGCTCGGCATTCGAAGCGTCAATGGCGATGAATGTAAGAGGCGGCTGTGGGCTACGATGGCCACCACCCGGCGGTAGCGTATGGCCGTCGCCGATATTTGCCAACAGCGGATTAGGCGGCGGCGGCGGTAGCGGCGCCTGTAGACCGTGATGAAGTGTGGAAAACTCTGGCGGCAACTCACCATTTCGCGATTTCTCCATTTGCACTTCCTCATACGTCGGCAACTTAACCTGATGCTGCTTCGGCGGAATATTCTGCTGCGTCTGCTGAGCATCCTGCAATTGTGGTGCTTGTGGATTCTGCTGCTGTTGAATGCTTGCCTGTTGTTGGGGCGTAACCGCACTAAGTTCGTACGGCGGTGGAGCGCTGAAATCTGCCTTTGGTGGTCCTAACTCACGTTGGTCATCATTATTCTGCGACATCTTTTATTTACTTTTTCGTCTGCAAATTAAAGCATATATAAATATAATTTAATGAATGCATGAATTGATAAATAAGTAGAAGCAAATTCCAATATAAATTAATAATTCTGAAAGTTGACTTTTTGTCGTATTCAAAGTTTTTCTTTTTGTTGGGTAAATTTTTATAAAAAATCATACCCAGACCGACCACCATAGTGATAAATTCCAGTTTTGGGTAACGCTGGATAAACACCGCGTTGGTTGGCATTAGTCTTCGACAATGCTCTCTAAATTGAAATCGTATAATTCAAGTCCAGTATTCTAAATCTTTTGATTTATGTGAAATATATTTCATTAGTCTTCCATTATTATACAATCGATACCGAATTTGTGCTTATGAAATGTCGCGAAATAGAGGCTTACTTTAAAAATTATAATTATAAATATTACTATTCAAATCGTTAATGTAGTTAAATTGAAACATTCATTCAGTGTATTCAGAAATCTCTGGCACAAAAAATATGTATAATTTAGAAGTAATTAAGTTTTTATGAAGCACTGAATTTTTCTTTATTTCCTTTTAAAAGTGTGGAAAGGCTCCACACGCATTGACCCCCATGGGTCTCATGGTCTTCTTCGAAAATTATCATCGCATTTCCTCTGAGACGATAGAATTTTCATTCTATCGTGTTGATACTTATGGAGAAGTATCCATTTTGCGTTGAAGAATCTCCTACGACTCTGGAAAACAAATCAAGAAAATAAGAGCTAACACCAGAAGACTCGTCAACGATAGAAAATAACATCGCCAGCATTAATCAACCAAAATCACTCACCAAATACTTTCTTTCCAGATCATCGTCTTTCTTTTTTAAAAATCCATAGCTAACATTCAATAAATCCGAAGTGGTGCTTTTGTTTTTTTTGCTCTTTATACTCAATTTCGAAAAATTTAAATATAATAAGCAGATTTTATTCATTAACAATAGTCTCATATGAACATCCTGCAGGTAGGACCGACCGATCTTAATTATAGTACAATAGAATCGTAGTTTATATGTTTAAAATACTTATTTAGCAAAAGAATAAACAGATTTCTTGTTTGTTTGTATGTGGTTTAAATCATAAAGACATTTAACTTAAATTATATTACTTATTTAAAAATATATGTATACGCATATTAATTTTCTTCTTCTGGTTTGAATGCCAAACATCTTAGTCAAGGGCGTCATGCCTTTAGTGCTCATCGATACGTCATAATTTTTGCTTATACGGTAAATTGATTGGTTAGTTCTCTTCGTAGCTTAATTTTGATTTTACTTCTAGCGTTTTTCATCTCTAGCTTTAGCTGCTGCCATCGTGTTAATCCGGTCCTCTCCGGTGCATTAAATTCATCTACGAAATGCGGCAGCCATTGGTAGTATATGATAATGATGTGGACCAAACGGTCGCATTTCGGGTACTTTCGTCACTCCATCCACCTCGTCCAGAGCACCATTCTCGTGCGCTGCTGTGGCACTCTCATCCGACTTCATCTTGACTTGTTTGTCGTGCCGTATGTAGAGCGAGAGGCAGAGCATGAGCATGAGCAGAAAGGCCAAGGTGGCTCCACTGGCAATACTCGCAGTCTCCAGCATGGCGCGTTGACGTGTGGGTAAGTACGAGCCATCTATTTCCTTATATTCACAACGTGGTCCCATGAAACCAAGGGCGCATTCGCAGTTGTACAGCACCTGGTTGTGTATTTCTACGGTGAAGCAGGTGGCCTCGTTTAGGCAGTACCAGGCGGCGTACGTGGGTGGACAATTGAAGATGGGAAACGTTATGTTGGGCCGTGGCGTAGTTAGGGATGGCACAGTGGGCCGAGGTTTAGGGATGGCGCGACTTGAGCAAGCTTCTGCAATTTTAAGCATGGAAATAAAAGCAGCAACAAGATACAGAGCCTTCATCAAGGGATATAGACGACACCGATTTGCCGTCATTGTAGTATGGTTGTAGTCGTTTTTTTTAAGTTGGTAGCGTTAGTGTTGGCCGAGTGCGTAATAACTTCTGTGGTCTGCAATTTTGGTGGTAGCTTTTTCTGACAAAGAGATTCGTTATTCGATTTCTATTGCAGCTACATCTTCCGCGTATTTTATACGTGTTTCACTGACTCGACGGCACTGAAAATTAATTAATTTATTAGAAACATAAAAAAGCGTGGAATAAAGAGAAAAAGTTCTTTATTAAAACCATATTTCCATCGAACATTAAAAAAGACAACAATTCAGGGAGTAAGTAAAGAACTTTATAATTCACAAACCACAAACCAATAATTTCATGATCAACAAAATAAATTTATAATCCAAGCAATTAAAATTGTCTAATGATAAAAAAAATTAACGATGGGTTTGTTAATGAAGCAAATATCAATAAAAACCATAATAAATCTTTTTGAAGTTTGAATCGTCTTTCTTTCGTTGTTGCTTTGAACAATTCTGTCTGTAGTGAAATTGTATAGTTGTTGCTTTGAACAATTCTGTCTGTAGTGAAATTGTATAGTTGTTGCTTTGTGAAATAGTAGTAAGTACCTTCATTAATATTTTCTACCAACTCGGCTTTTCGATTTGTTCTGAAGCTTCTTTCAATCCTAGTGTTGGATCTATTTGAAAATATAAGGTTAACAAATTAATTGCAATTTTACGGTAAGCAATACGTCATTAATATATTCTTATACATACATATTTACCTTAATTTCTAATGTTTTCAAGACTCCGATTTTTATTAAAACTCACTTTTCACTAATTTACAATAAATTTCTTAAGAATTATATAAATCAAGCAATTCACTAAATCCACAAATCATTAACAAAACTTGTTTCCAATTTATTGCAGGAGAAATCGAGGCACTTCGTACCATAACACCGATATGATGAGGATAAAATTTTTCAAAAATTGAAAATACATAGTTGTTTGCAAAATAAATAATTCAGAGGTTTTCAAAGTTAACGCATGACGATGATAACGAAATAAGAAGATACATATGTATAAATCTTTTGAAGCTTATGATGTCCGATAAGTACTTAGCCTCACCACCCGATGGTCACCACGATTGTAAGAGAAATTTACTATCGTGTAGTACATTCTTGTAGACAGACTCGTAGTTTTGTTTTGACCGCGTGTGGAAGCGAGTGTGTCCGCGTATTTTAGAAAAATAGAAAAAGAGCAATATGGGTCGGTGATTCGATTCTTGTTTTTGGAAGGGAAATCGCGCAGCAAAATCAAAGTGCGCTTGGATGCTATGTACGGTGACTCTTCTCATTCGATGGCGACCGTCACGGAGGATAACGTAAAAAAAGCTCACGATCTCGTATTGGCAGATCGCCGAATGAAGGTGCGCGAGATAGCTGAGCAGTAGGCATTTTAAAAAACCGCGTGGGTTATATCCTGCATGAAATATTGGGCATGAGAAAGCTGTCGGCGCGATGGGTGCCGCGTTTGCTTACTCCGGACAACAAGCACTTCAGAACAGTGTTTGATGCTGTTTAGGCGCAATCCGAAGGAGTTTCTGCGTCGTTTTGTGACCGTCGATGAAACATGGATCCACTGGTACACACCAGAGACCAAGGAACAGTCGAAACAGTAGACTTCACCCGGCAAACGTGCTCCGAAGAAGGCGAAGATTGTCCTATCGGCCGGAAAGGTGATGGCCACCTTCAAAAGGTGTGATCTACATCGACTACGTGGACAAGGGTGAACGATCACAGGGTTCTACTATGCCGAATTATTGGGCCGATTCGACGCCGAATTGCAGAAAAAACGGCCTTACTTGGCGAAGAAAAAAGTGCTCTTCTACCATGACAACGCACCGGCTCACATCTCCGTCGTCGCCATGGCCAAATTGGTCCAATTAGGCTACGAACTGCTGTCCTATCCACCGTATTCTCCAGATTTGGCCCCGTACGACTTCTTTTTGTTTCCAAACTTGAAAAACTCACTCGCCGGGCAGAAATTTAGTCGAATGAGGAGGTTATCGCCGCCACGGAGGCCTACTTTGCAGACCTCTAGAACGTATTTTTCAGATGGGTTAAAGAAATTGGAGCATCGCTGGATTAAGTGTATCGAGCTGAAAGGAGACTATGTAGAGAAATAAATCGCCATTTTTCCATAATTTTCGTTTTTCTTTTGTAGGCTAAGTACTTATCGGACCGTTCTCGTACATAAATCGTGCTATTTTTGTTGACAGATTGAGAGACCAATTCTTATTCTGAATCCCCTAAAATTGTGCTCAGCTTTTAGGTAAGTATTC
This sequence comes from Conops quadrifasciatus, assembly GCA_949752815.1. Classification (NCBI taxonomy): domain Eukaryota; kingdom Metazoa; phylum Arthropoda; class Insecta; order Diptera; family Conopidae; genus Conops; species Conops quadrifasciatus. The sequence goes on along the minus strand of OX457079.1, from coordinate 25,733,781 downwards.
ACTGTCTTGATTTGTTAAAGAATAGCATAACCTCAATAATTGTTTTTATTTATCTTCAAGTTTTATAAAAAAGCCCTTGAAAGACGAAATATTTTTTTAGGGAAAAGTTGTGAAGAATTATATATCCTTAGTCGGTATTTTCTAAAATTGGTTGCTCTATGTAAGGGTATACAACGGCTCCAGGAAATAACGCCCAAATGAAATAAAGCCCACTTTTTTTTATGTGAAGATTTGAAATCGTAATATTTGGGTGTTATTTCATTTTTTTGGGTTTTATTTAATCTTCAAAAAACTGAAAATGGTTTTATTTAATTTTTAAAAAAACTGAAAATGAAATAATTTTACCCCAAAAAAATGAAATAACACCCAAATATTACGATTTCAAATCTTCATATAAAAAAGTGGGCTTTATTTCATTTGGGCGTTATGTCCCGGAGCCGTGATATGCCCTCACATGGAACAACCAATTTTAGAAAATACCGACTAAAGATATATAATTCTTCATAACTTTTCCCTAAAAAAAACTATTTCGTCTTTCAAGGGCTTTTTTATAAAACTTGAAGATAAATAAAAACAATTATTGAGGTTATGCTATCCTTTAACAAATCAGGACAGTGAATACTTACCTAAAACTGAGCACAATTTTAGGGGATTTAGAAAAAGAATTGATCTCTCAATCTGTCAACTAAAAATAGCATGATTTATGTACGAGAGCGGTCCGATAAGTACTTAGCCTACAAAAGAAAAACGAAAATTATGGAAAAATGGCGATTTATTTCTCTACATAGTCTCCTTTCAGCTCGATACACTTAATCCAGCGATGCTCCAATTTCTTTAACCCATCTGAAAAATACGTTCTAGAGGTCTGCAAAGTAGGCCTCCGTGGCGGCGATAACCTCCTCATTCGACTCAAATTTCTGCCCGGCGAGTGAGTTTTTCAAGTTTGGAAACAAAAAGAAGTCGTACGGGGCCAAATCTGGAGAATACGGTGGATAGGACAGCAGTTCGTAGCCTAATTGGACCAATTTGGCCATGGCGACGACGGAGGTGTGAGCCGGTGCGTTGTCATGGTAGAAGAGCACTTTTTTCTTCGCCAAATGGGGCCGTTTATTCTGCAACTCGGCGTCGAATCGGCCCAATAATTCGGCATAGTAGAGCCCTGTGATCGTTTTACCCTTGTCCAGGTAGTCGATGTAGATCACACCTTTTCAATCCCAAAAAACGGTGGCCATCACCTTTCCGGCCGATAGAACAGTCTTCGCCTTCTTCGGAGCACGTTTGCCGGGTGAAGTCTACTGTTTCAACTGTTTCTTGGTCTCTGGTGTGTACCACTGGATCCATGTTTCACAACGGTCACAAAACGACGCAGAAACTCCTTCGGATTGCGCCTAAACAGCATCAAACACTGTTCTGAAGTGGTCTGACGGTTGCGCTTGTTGTCCGGAGTAAGCAAACGCGGCACCCATCGCGCCGACAGCTTTCTCATGCCTAATATTTCATGCAGGATATAACCCACGCGGTTTTTTGAGATGCCTGTCTCAGCTATCTCACGCACCTTCATTTGGCGGTCTGCCAATACCAGATCGTGAGCTTTTTTTACGTTATCATCCGTGGTTGCCGTTTTCGGGGCACCTAGGCGTGGCTCATCGAAAACCGACGTGCGACCATGTTGAAACTCGTTAAACCAATTTTTGACGGTCGCCATCGAATGAGAAAAGTCACCGTACATAACATCCAAGCGCTCTTTGATTTTGCTGCGCGATTTCCCTTCCAAAAACAAGAATCGAATCACCGACCGATATTGCTCTTTTTCCATTTTTCTAAAATACGCGGACACACCCGCTTCCACACGCGGTCAAAACAAAACTACGAGACAAAAACTACCGATTCGGCTGACAGTAGCTGTCTACAAGAATTTTCAACAAAATTGAAAATGTGGGTCATCTTATTGCGGGCTTTATTTCATTTTTTTTTAAACTTTAAAATTTCTGAAAATAAAATAACGCCCAAAATTGCGGCGTTGATTGAACTTCAATGTTAAAATGAAATTGCGTTAGATTTTTTGGATGTAATTTCTTCCCGCGGTCGAAGGCCGCTCTTGCAAAGACTGGTGGCAAAATAACTTTTGCAATGGAGTAAGTGTTGGACTTATTGAGGCTTTTAAAGCATGCAGAAGGACCCTGGATAGAGGAAGACTTTTCGGCAAGGAGATGGTTTCGTTGGCTGAGGGTTATAATCCCTGCCCCTGGATAGAGGAATAGTGGAAGACTTTCCAGCAAAGATATAGTTTTTGTTAAAGATACTTGTGATACTTGTTGATACTTGTGAAAAATCTACTTTGATTTTTCAGATTCAGGTATTGTTTAATTTCTTTACTTTGATTTGATGTCAGATATTTTCAATCTAATATAAAATTCAGATTCACAGATATTGTTTAATTATCTTTACTTTGATTTGATGTCAGATATTTTCAATGTAATATAAAATTCAGTCTTAACAGGTAAGCGCGTTATCTTCGGCCTGGCCGAAGCTCATATACCCTACACCCGCATCTGTCGAAGTGATAAAAGTGGGCGGGTGACACCTACATTTTTCTAATTTAAAGGAAGCACATTTTGATCTATTAACTCATCTACAACACCGCTTTTCCTACCAAACACCTCATTATATGGTATAGTATATAAGTGGGCGTGTCACACCCATTTTTGGGAATATATTTAAGTCTATGATGGTGGATTCGGAAATAAAATTTTAGCTGAAAATTCGGTCTACAAGCTGAGAAATTGAGCTAAAAGCTTGGATAAGTGCATATTTTCTATAAAAAGTAGGCATGGCATTGGTCCGATTTTTCCAATACCAAACAGCGTAGGATAACAAAGAATATTCGTGCCAAATTACATGACGATACCTCTATTCGTTCTTCTGTAATCGTGATTTCCACAGACGGACGGACAGACACACAGACGGACGGACATAAATCGAATCAGGAGTTGATTCTGAGCCAGAATATATATACTTTTCTATACCTGCCACGCCTCCTTTAATGCGTTACAAAAGGAAGAACAAAGTAAATACACCCTCATCCCTTCGGGTGTAGGGTATAACAAGATAGTTCTTTCTTTTTAATTATTTTGCAGGCTGCGGGCTTTATTTCATTTGGGCGTTATTTCCCGGAGCCGGCATATAACTTAGGCAATTTTTTATGTATATTCATTATTTAAAAAGCTTTAAATATGCAGCCCTTTCATAATTTTGCTTTATTACTATAAAACCTTATAAAAGTAACTTATAGTTTCGTAGATAAATTTGACTTTAAATCGACTTTTTAAATTTCTATTACTAAGAGCCATTAGCTTTATAAAGAAAAAATTTTATCGAAATTCGTTTAGAGCAAACAAAATTATAATTGATATAAAAATCAAAGGCAGAAAAACGTCAAGTGCATTCATTTGAGGGCTCTAAAAGAAGTCGAAATCACCGGGAGACAGTCAAAATTCCGAATTACAAAATCCCGAAACGAAAAAATCCCGAAAAATTTTAAAATCCCGAAACGACAAAATCCCGAAAAATTTATAATACCGAAATAAGAAATCCCGAGAATCACAAAATAAAATTTGAAATTAATGAAGAAATGACATTTAAGTCAAAAATTTTTCCAAAGCGAAGTACGCGCCTACTTGCCTTTTTTTTACAATGGCAGAAAAGCAAAGTTTTAATATCGAGAGAATTTTGTTGTCTGAAGGTTATAATCTACAATATGCAAAAAACTTCACATGACCGTGAGGATTCTGCTGATTGAGGGTTATGATCCCTGCCGCGGCCGAAGGCCGCCAATACGCAGAAAAACTTGTATGCAAAAAACTTCACATGACCGTGAGGATTCTGCTGATTGAGGGTTATGATCCCTGCCGCGGCCGAAGGCCGCCAATACGCAGAAAACCTTGTATGCAAAAAACTTCACATGACCGTGAGGATTCTGCAGATTGAGGGTTATGATCCCTGCCGCGGCCGAAGGCCGCCAATACGCGAAAAAAACCTGAATGCAAAAAACTTCACATGACCGTGAGGATTTTGCTGATTGAGCGTTATGATCCCTGCCGCGGCCGAAGACCGCCAATACGCGAAAAACCTGTATGCAAAAAACTTCACATGACCGTGAGGATTCTACTGATTAAGGATTATGGTCCCTGCCGCAGCCGAAGGCTGCTAATACGCGAAAAAACCTGTATGCAAAAAACCTCACATTATCGAGAGGGCTCTGCTAAAATTTTTTTAATAATGTTTTTTTTAATTTTTTAATAATAATTTTAGAGAAGTAAAATAAGAGTAATTTTTTATTATTTTCTTGGAATTGTTTGCTACTGGTTTTAAAATGTTCAAGAAGATGGAGAATACCGAAAAACTAGTTTTGTAATTTCGGGATTTTGTTATTTCGGGATTTTGTCGTTTCGGGATTTTGTCATTTCGGGATTTTGTCGTTCGGGATTTTGTCTTTCGGGATTTCGTTACCAACCCAAATCACCATATACATATGCACATACATATGTATCGTACGAGAATTTAGGTTAGTATGAGGTCTGTTCAAAAAGTATCGCGAATTTAGAATTCCCGCGGGTTACGTATATTCGATTTTCAATTTATTTGTGGCGTTATGTTGGTGCTCATGTCCCTCACTTATGGTGACAACTTCGGCCACTTTGAATGTTCAGTTAATTTTTTACAGCTATTTTGCTTGGGACGTGTTTTGGCTCGTCTTCCATAAAATGGATCAAAGGATCTGTATCAAATTTTGTGTGAAAAACAAAATTAAGTACGCGGACGCATTCCGAATATTGACTGTGGCATATGCCGAAGCTATCTTGGACCAAAGCAACGTTTATCGGTTGTACAAAATGTTGCCGCCAGAGCTTGAAACTTTTATAACTTTTATTAAAAAAGTCTTTGAATAAGAGTTATTCAGTGACTTTTATTTTTAAAAGTCTTTCATAACAGTTATTTTTTTTAAAAGTCTTTGAATAAGAGTTATCCAAAGACTTTTATTTTAAAAGTCTTTGAATAACTGTTATGAAAGACTTTTAAAAATAAAAGTCTTTGGATAACTCTTATTCAAAGACTTATTCAAGACTCTCCTTGACATTGCTAAGGAGATGTTGAACTCCGTCCGCGGCGACCCAAATTTGCTCCAGAGGGTCATAACTGGTGTCGAATTATGGGTTTATGGTTATGACGTGGAAACCAAAGTTCAATCATCCAATGAAAGCTGCCGGACGAGCCAAAACCGAAAAAAGCGTGCCAAGTTCAATTGAATGTGGAGATTATGCTTGCAGTTTTCTTCTATTGCAGGTGCGTGGTGCATCATGAGGTCTTGCCACAAGATCAATTTACGGTCAATTTACGCGAAGCGATCCGCCAGAAATGCCCGGATTTGTGGAAGAACAAAAATTGGCTTTTGCACCATGGTAACGCCCCTGCTCACACATCGTTGCTTGTGCGCGAATTTTTAGCCAAAAACAACACAATAAAGATGCCGCAGTCACCGTACTCCCCAGATCTGGTCCCCCTGTAAGTTTTTCGTATTCCCGATACTGAAGAGGCTCATGAAAGGACGACGAGGCAAAAATCTAATACGAGCCAAAACACGTCCGAGCAAAATAGCTGTCCAAAGTTACCTGAACATTCAAAGTGGCCAAGCTTATTGGCATAAGTGAAGGACATAAGTACCAACATAACGCCACAAAGAAATTTAAAATCGAATATACGTAACCCCCGGGAATTCAAAATTCGCGACACTTTCTGAACAGACCTCGTATATGGTCCGGAGGGAGAAAAGATACTATTGGTTACTAGCTAACCACCAATCGAACAAAAGTGCTTTTGTACATTTTTCCTTATAATTACATTAGCTATTGCAATAGGTCAGAATGTATTAAGGGTTGAGCATTTCGTAAGAATTCTGAATGAATTAAAGAATAGTATTTAACAAGTAAGAGCGTTATCTTCGGCCTGGCCGAAGTTCATATACCCTACACCCGCATCCGTCGAAGTGATAAAAAGTGGGCAGGTGACACCTACTTTTTTTTAATTTACAGGGAGCAAATTTTGATCTATTAACTCATCTACAATACCGCTTTTCCTACCAAACACCTTATTATATGGTATAGTATATAAGTAGGCGTGTCACGCCCATTTTTTATAATATATTTTAGTCTAAGATGGTGGACTCGGAAATAAAATTTTAGCTAAAAATTCTACAAGACTAAAAAAGTCAGATGGATGATCCGGTCTGTGGGCAATGAATATTAAAGGGGGAAGACGTATACCCAATCATGAACGGAATTACTTAACTCTCCGACTTCCGGCGACGCGTTAAAAATTTAGGTTGTACTGTCTGTAGAATGTTGTGATGAAATCATAACTTCACGACAGCGACAGAACTAATTAGGCGTAAATGAAGCAACTGCTGTGAAAAGTAATCCTGTAATCGTGATTTCCACAGACAGACAGACGGACGGACAGGGCTAAATCGACTCAGGAGGTGATTCTGAGCCAGAATATTTATACACTTTTCTATAACTGAAACGCCTCCTTTAATGCGTTACAAACGGAAGAAAAAAGTTAATATACCCTCATCCCTTCGGGTGTAGGGTATAAAAATGTTACACTCAATATTCAATAAATTATTCCTTATTACAGTAGAGTCGCAGTAACGTGAACTCAAAAAAACCAGGCCTGTTCACAGTATCGAATTTGTTGACGTTACCGGGTCATATTCAGTACATATTAATGTGCCAAAATAGTACGAGTTTAATAGAGTTTTTCGAACGACTTCATTCTTGTTTACAAAAAAGTGTCATTTATTAAACCATTTTTGAGTGTTCGATACAATCAATTCATTAATCCATTTTTTAGTATTCGATACAATGCCTTAGCCCACTGTATAACAGTGTTAGGAGATGAAATTGCCGTTTTCGAACTAATTTTACATACGTATTCTGAGATTCACGAACTATTGGATCGTCTCGAAATTGCATTGCAAACAACAACAAAGAGACGATTTTTGTTGTTGTTTGCAATGCAATTTCGAGACGATCCAATAGTTCGTGAATCTCAGAATACGTATGTTAGTTAAATGTTTCGTAATTTCAGGCTCACTTAATTCATTTTACGATACATTTACATTGTCAGGTTCTGGGTTTTCGTTGACCCATTCTCGTTAGTCTGTTACTGAACCTAAAGTATATACATATACCAATATCATATATCTATATCAATATACCATATCATGATCAATATGTATCAACTTGATCTAAAATTGTAGCCTTTTCACTCTAAGTAAGATACACAGGACTTTTGTTTGACATTCTTACGCAAACTGAAATTGAAGAAACTAGATAATGTTGCTCGATACGTTGGGAATGTTGGGAAATATACAATTAGTATGTGAAACAGAATTGCAGTTATTCTTTCCATTAATGAAAGTGATAAAGAAATTTGTTCACGCTATCGAGTCACAGAAGTTCACGTTATAAGGAGCTTAATGTTAAGAAATTCGAGTTCACACTAGCCGGATGTTCACGCTACCGCGACTCTACTGTATTTTATATATCGTTTATCATCTTAATGTGATAATAATATATCTTGAGCAAGCAATATTTTTATAAATTAACTGCTGATAATTGAACTAATTAGTATTCAGTAGCTTGAGTTAAAATCAAGATTAGCTGTTTTCTGTACGCTAAACGGACGCATTAGATTATAAGTAAAATCCCGGGATTTTTTTTTATGCCGAAACTGATCAACGACGAGGCGTAGAGGAAGCAGATGCGCAGCGCAGATGGATGATCCGGTCTGTGGGCAATGAATATTAAAGGGGGAAGACGTATACCCAATCATGAACGGAATTACTTAACTCTCCGACTTCCGGCGACGGGTTAAAAATTTAGGTTGTACTGTCTGTAGAATGTTGTGATGAAATCATAACTTCACGACAGCGACAGAACTAATTAGGCGTAAATGAAGCAACTGCTGTGAAAAGTAACGACTGACATGGCAACAATGTGTACATTAGTAAACAACACATAGACACAAAAAATATAGGCAGCTGTGAAATTTCCGCTACCGACTAGGATCGATCTTATGACACGACACAGCAAGGGCAAATAAGTTAAATAAATCAATAAAACGGCTATAGTATGTGTACATATAGACGTTGAGACATCACAGACGGAATGCCGTTCAAGCATGTCAGCTGACCAAAATGCATACATATTTGCACGCATTACTTTTTCGATGGTACTAGAAACTTTACGCAGGCTTCCAGAATCTTCAACTATGTTTAATTACTTTGATTTGTGATAAGGTTCTTCCCTGCTATATATGTAGAAAGTACCCTTATCATGCTTAACATATTGCTTATTTAGTTCATGCATGCTGTTTATGTTTGAAAAATACAAAGTATATATATATACTATAAGGATTTTTGCTTATTATTCACTCACCTTTATTCTTGGTCCTTTCTATATTTTGTGCTGGTGGTATCCAATTTTAAAATTGCTGCAATTTATACTTTCCGGTTGTTTAGAATCGAGTTGTTGGTGTGGATATTTTGCTTTTCAAGTCCAATTTCTAATTTCTATTGCTAAATTTTTTTTGTACCAATTGGTTACAAAAACAATTGCAAACTTTATGACACCTCTGCATTCGCCTTCGTTCTTCTAATAATAGCCTTCTTTGACTTTTCTCAACACACCTTTCGTTTTTCGTTATTATTCCATTCCATTTAATTTTTCTTTATTGGAATCTTTCGTTCAAGATAAATGTCAATAACTTCGAAGCTAACGAGCGCTAGATGGCACTGAAATGAGGTTATTTCCAACGAAAATCATCTCCAATTCGTGCTATTTTTTTACTGGCAAAATATCATTGTCGTAGTGCCAATATTTGGGGCATTAAATAAAAATAATTTCTTATTTAAAAACATGAATATTTTTAATGGAGTTAAATGATTGAAGGCAGAGCAGCGAAGCGAAACTACATGTTTAAACAATCCTACGCCACCTTGACTTTGAACTTTTCAAGTTATGGATAAATTGGTACTAGACGGCTTTTCAATTGGCAGGAATTTGTAATTATGTGCACGTATTTCCCTGAAGTCAACGTTTCAGAATCACAAATTCACCAATATCCTACCATCATTAAAAACTGCTTCTATTTTACAAATTTCTTTGTAAGACAAAAAATAAAATTAAAATGGTATTTTATTCCGTGGTTTTAATGCATTACAGGAGAAAAATACGCGCAGTACTCAAAGTCCAGTTTAAGCTCCCAAAATAATAATACTCAAATCTTAATCTACTTTTCTTTGCTAGTTGCTTTTCCACCACGTATTCTACCAGTACGACGGGCAGCAATGAGACCAACTTTGCGACCAGCAGATGTTCCTCTTTTAACAGTGGATGCTTTACCAATATGTTGATGGTTACCACCTCCGTGAGGATGTTCTACAGGGTTCATCGCAACACCACGCACCTTAGGCCAGCTGTTGCGTTTAACCTTGTATTTGTGGTATGCCCGACCAGCTTTGAGAATGGGCTTATCAATACGACCACCTCCAGCAACAATTCCCACCATTGCACGATTTGCTGAGGGCACAATCTTCTTGGCTCCTGAGGGCAGCTTAACGCGAGTCTTCTTGGAGTCCAGATTATGAGCAATGACGGTTGCATAGTTGCCAGACGTGCGAGCTAAACGTCCACGATCCCCTGTCTTTTCTTCTAAATTACAGATAATGGTACCTTCCGGCATTTGCGACAAAGGCATCACATTCCCAATCTGCAGTGTTGCTTTGCGACCACAATATAAAAATTGTCCAGTATGCATGCCTTCAGGTGCAATGAACAATTCTTTACGAATCTTGTAGCGATACGGATCTCGGAAATGAACAACAGCTAAAGGAGCACCACGTCCGGGATCGTGAATAATCTCCTGTAGGACGAAATATATTTAAATCAAGTCAACTGATGTGGATAAACATACCTTTACTACTCCTCTGATGTAACCATTTCGTTCCGAATAGTCCAGAGCTCTCAACTTAGCAGCTCCCTTACGTCTCTTAACGTGAGCCTTGAATACTGACCCAGCACCTTTACGTTGCGCACGAATAACACGACCCATTTTTGGCGCCTATGGACCTACAATGCGAACCGATAGAAACATGCAATTGATTTATTTCATCGAAAGCGAATTTCATAAGCATCATGTCGATAATAAAATATCTTCATCACAAACAATTGGTATGGACAAGTTTAGGCTAAATGAAATAATTAGCATCTCAGAAACATATTGTAATTGTACTAATTAATGGATGTTTCCATTCACATGAATATTTTTTAGGATTAAAATCTTCTGTATTGCACGTACCTAAAGCCGTCAAAAAAGAAAAGGAAGAAGGAAGAAAAGCAAATTGACAAACATTTGACATTTCTCTCAATGCAGCCAACTATTAGAATATGTAGTTTGTTGGCAGTTCTTAGTATTACCAGGCCGCATATCTATGTTTTTGTCAAGACAAACTTTTTTTGTAATAAAAAAATATTGCCTCAGTATTATTATAGAATTGTATTTTAGGTCCCAGACTTTCTTGGAATTAATTTGTTCTCATATGGAAATAGGCTTATGTTTACTGTTTCGACACAGCTCAAATTTTTGTTGTTGTTGTTGCTTTCGGTCCAGACCCCAACAAACACAACATTTTTGTCGATCCCTCTAAGAAGCGAGGCTGGAGCGCTTTGTAATTTGAGATTTACACACCGATATCTCCGAAACTACAAGAGATATGTAGATGATATTGGTACCGTTAAAAAGATAATAAAATACCGTTAATTTATGTTACATAACACATTATCGAAGTATTTTTAGTTTTTGAAATAAACTCAATGAACTCTTTTTAGTACTATTTTTTTAACCCACATAATTTTCCAAAAATTAAGAAAGCAAATACTATTACCTTACTGATAAAATATATTTCATAAAATTGGGTGCAGGATTTACGGGGAAAATTAATTTTTAAATTAAAAACAAACTACTTTCTGCAGTTAGCTAATTAACCTTTTTCTCAGTAATGCGACTCTGGTACACTATGGCATGTTGTTGTAATGGTATTGCTGTTGTTAGCTCTCAATTAATGTTAACAGCGACGTTATTACCAGAGATAATAATCATTTTTGTTGCTGGAGGTGGCCGTATTGATTAATTTCACTCATTTTTCAATATTTTCAATAAACTGAAAATTAAAAACTTCCCGCCTGCGGCAGAGATAAGTTATAACTTAAGTTAACTTATAAGTTATAACTTATCTCTGGCCTGCGGCGCTATTTCTAAAAATATTAATAAAATTATGTTTTTTAGCTCGTCTTCAATTTTTGCCTATTCCATAAAATGGAGCAAAGGATCTGCATCAAATTTTGTGTGAAAAACAAAATTAAGTGCGCGGACGCATTCCGAATGTTGCCTGTGGCATATGGTGAAGCTACATTGGACAAAAACCACGTTTATCGGTGGTACAAAATGTTCTCAAAAGGCCGAGAAGATGTGAACGACGAAGAGCGTGCCAACAACAGACAAAAACATTGATGAAGTGAAGAAAATAGTATTGGCCAATCGTCGAATCATCGGTAGAGAAGTTGCTGAGGACCAAAACATACCGATTGCCTCGTGCCATTCGATTTTTATTAATACTTTAGGCATGAGACGGGTCGCCGCGAAATTCGTACCAAAATTGCTAAATTTCGACCAGCATCAATTTTCAACAGCATCGCCTTAACATTGCTAAGATATTAAACTCTGTCCGCGACGACCCAAATTTGCTCTAGAGGGTCATAACTGGTGACGAATTATGGGTCTATGGTTATGACGTGGAAACCAAAGTTCCATCATCCCAATGGAAGCTGCCGCACGAGCCAAGACCGAAAAAAGCGCGCCAAGCTCGGTCAAATGTGGAGGTTATGCTTGCAATTTTCTTCGATTGCAGGGGCGTGGTGCATCATGAGTTGTTGCCACAGGGTAGAACGGTTAATAAGGAATATTACCTGCAAGTTATGCGCAATTTGCGCGAAGCGATCCACCAGAAACGCCCGGATTTGTGGAAGAACAAAAATTGGTTTTTGCACCATGGTAACGCCCCTGCTCACACATCGTATGTTCCAAAAAATATATTTTTGGGTCATATAAAAAGTTTGCGCTGTTTTTGATGACTAGATGGTGTTGAAGCCTATAGGTGTGGTTCAAAAAGTCTTTTCAGATTTATAAATTTAAACATTCATATTTGGATCATATAAGACTCCTTTCAGAGTCCCTTTGGGAGCGCACATATTTCCTTCTGAAAAAGGAGTCTTTTTTGAACTAATAAATATGAACGCCAGTATGCCAGTATATCTTCTATATATATAAAAATGAATGTATGTGTGTGTGTGTTTGTCCTTTATGGATTCCTAAACCGGCCATCCGATTGGGATGAATCTTGGACATGTTGTTGTGCGCATTCCCGCGAAAATTTCTGGACCAAAATTATTCCCCCAAAGGGGGACCTCTGTCCCCTATGTGGTTAAAAGGGGTCTGAAATGACAAAAAATGGCCATAATTTTAATACTAACAGGCTCAGGAAGCTGAAATTTTGTATGGTGATTGGCGGTTGGTTATGACGTACATAGATGTGCAATGAGAACACATTTTCAAGAATTCCGTCCCCTAAATGGTTAAAAGGGGCGTGGCACGGTCTGAAACTACCAAAAATAGTCACAATAAATGGTTAAAATGGGCGTGGCACGGCCGTGATTGACGGTATCACCGTGACTGACGGTAACACTGTGACTGACGGTATCGCCGTGACTGACGGTAACACCGTAACTGACGGTAACACCGTGACTGACGGTAACACCCTGACTGACGGTAACACCGAGACTGACGGTAACACCGTGACTGACGGAACCACCGTGACTGACGGTAACACCCTGACTGACGGTAACACCCTGACTGACGGTAACACCGTGACTGACGGTAACACCGTGACTGACGGTAACACCCTGACTGACGGTAACACCGTGACTGACGGTAACACCGTGACTGACGGAACCACCGTGACTGACGGTAACACCCTGACTGACGGTAACACCCTGACTGACGGTAACACCGTGACTGACGGTAACACCGTGACTGACGGTAACACCGTGACTGACGGTAACATCGTGACTGACGGTAACACCGTGACTGACGGTAACATCGTGACTGACGGTAACATCGTGACTGACGGTAACATCGTGACTGACGGTAACACCGTGACTGACGGTAACACCGCGAGGTGACGGGCAGCTAGTGTACTATAAAAAAGCAAAAATTTATATAAATACATTTTCGCTGAGAAGAAAAAATATGGGTGGTTATAATTTTTTACCATATTATTATTATTTTTAGCATATAATAAATAATTCAAAAATTTATATATTTAATTAATTTTAATACCATTGAAGACACACGTTGCAGTAACATACTACAGGCAAACCCCGTTTTGAAATCAAATGGTTGCACTGCAGTCAACATAAAAATGTTGCTATGTCAGTTTCAAGCCTTCAAAAAGTCTTGTGCAGTCTTCTAGTGCAATATGTATGTATACCTTGATTCGATTTTTAACTTTCACAATTTCTAAAAATTTGTCACTTTATTGCCTTTTACTTTATTTGCCATTATCTTTGAATTTATTTCTTTTAATTATGCAAACAACCAACATTTTTGTAATGACTTTGAACCTCAATCAAACGCAAAATCTATATCCCTCGCTGATGCTCATCCAGTTGATGGTCTTGTCTCTTTCACTGAAAGGTCAGCCTGATGCGCTATTGGTATTATGATTTTACAAAGACTCAGTCGTGTAAAACATAAGATGGGTGTAAGGCGTGCAACAGAAACGACAGAAAATTATTATATCATCCGACAAATGAGAGTGAATTCCGATTAGGAAAAGAAAAACCAAAACCAATACAACTTTATACGATTATATACATATTTATACTATAATTGTATAAGAAACGTTTTAACTATTAGTGTTTATACGAATAAAACCCTTTTTCTTGAAGAAATAAAATCAGTTTATAAAAACAACATCAAAACATACAGATAATTTAAAATTACGTATATGTGTATTTTTTCGTAATATAACGACATTTATGACAATCTGATTAAGTTTAAAATAGGATGGATTAGGACAAAAACCATCAAATGAGCCGTTTTCTTTGTTGTGTGATGAAGTCCACTTTATGGAAAAAATTGAGGCAATGATGAAAAAACTTATATTCTGGTATGCGCTTTATATTCTCATTAAATTTTGAGACCAATCTTTTCAAAACACTATACAATTTCCATTAAACAAAACATGGGTCTCCATAGAAATAGCATTGCATTTAAATTGCCAACCTCTCGAAATAAAAAAGGGTGGATTTGCAACACTCGCAAAGGAACACAGCCTTAAATATTTAAATCGGAAATTAGCTTGAAGACAAAAAGATGAAATATAAGAAATCGTGCCGCCAAAAAATAATCCGGTTTTTTGTTGCTGTTATTGTTGCCCGTTTAATGTACATATGTATGTTACAAAAGCGGCGAGGGAAAGATTGATTCAAAATTAATTTGGAATTTATAAATCGTACATATGTACTACACTCTATTTAAATATTACTCCTATCATACATAGTTTGAGAAGTGCGAGCGAGAGGATAGTACCGAGACATTTATGAATATAAGACTTAACGGTTTTTTTTTTCTCACACTAAATATTTATATATTTGTTTTATTGTTTAGTTTCGTTTTGTATTATTTGACCATTATCCATTAAAAAGAATATGTTAACTCTTGCTTTGTTCTGGTAAAACTTGGTTTCTGTTTGGGTGTGTATGTGTGGGTGTGTATGTACTATATGTTGCATGAAAGCGTGTTGTATTCTTAAGTGCATTGTTTGCCATATAAAACTTTCAGTAAAAAAGCTTATCTATATTAAATATACATATATATATATATATATATATGAATATGAAAAGATATATATATGAATATATATGTACATATATATATATTCGTCTCCTTTATTTATAATATTTATAAAGTTTCCTTTTCATAAATGTTATACATATACCTTCGTACATATACATGTATGTACGAGTATGTTGGATTTTTTTACGATATATAATCAGCGTATTTATATTTTTTTTACTTAATCAACATTTACGAAGGTTTCCTTCTTATTTATTGATTTCTTCTTTAAATACAGACGATTTCAAGCTTTAAACAATTTATTATCAAAACTTGATTTATCACTTAGCTTTTACAATGGCGTTTTAAAAATATACGATACATATTAAAAAAATGAAATCTAAGGCAATATACGATAATAAACCAACAATGAAAACATAAGGACAATTGAAAAAGTATTTTTATTTACGCATTTTTCTCCCCAAACGACTACAAATGACGAATCACGGGACTATTAAAAGGGAGAAGATTGAAGAAATATAATTATTTATTTTGAAAAAATATTTATTAAAATATGCATTGACATTTTTCACACAGAAAGAAAATGTAAAAACAATATATGTATGTAAATTCAGTAGTGGCAGTATGTAACATACTTCTCTTAGCAAAAGATAAATAATCCAGTGCTTAATTGGGCTCGTATGATTTCAGCTGGAAGAGAGATTATGTTTCGCTTCATTGATTACATTTTGTTAACACAAACGTGGCGCTTTGACATTTTCCACAAGTAAATACTTTACGAACATAATGTTGATATTTTTATCATACAAAATATAATTTTAGAACAGCCATCAATTTGAGGATGTTTTTAATAAAATATTAACATACACATTTGTGGACATTTTGACGCATATTCCAGACGCTTAACAAAAATTACGTTTTTCAATTTATAAAATGACCACGTAATATAAATTAATTTCATTAAATGATGATGCTTTAAAACTGGTTTGAGCGAGGAAAACGATACTCTACTAAATCTTCGTTTAAAATTCTAATGCATTTCGATACAAAATATTTCTATTCAAAGGATTTTCAACTACCATTTTTAAACTCTCTCTTTCATTTCCTCTCCACTGCTGATTATCACGTCAATATTTTTTCTAATTTTTCATAAATAGTGCAAATTTATTTATTTATACTTTTCTTTAATAAATACATATTTATAACTACCACAATAAGTTGACCAATACCAATCAAATCAAAATAAAAACTCAAAGAAATCATATCTTCTCTTATGTACGTTACAACATAGAGTAAGAAATAACTTACTAGAGTTATTTCTTACTCTATGGTTACAACAAGCTACAACAAGTACAATTAGTATCATGGATTTCTAAAAGCGCATTTTATGCCGTGCTGCTTTACCTTAACTGTTTCTTTAAGGGTAGCTGCTGAAGCTTTAAGCGCTAGTGCTCTGCATACTCTACTAATTTCATCAATCACAATGGATTGGAAACTGCTTATATTCTCGAAATTTCGAAACCAATTGAAACCAATCAACTGAATGAAATTCAATAAAATTTTCACATTGTGAAAAATCGAAATGAAATTTTGATTGTACATAGAGATGTAAAGATGTAATGTGACCCGCAATTGGCAAATTGAACAATTTTAAAAGATAAAGTTAGAATTAAAGTTGCAGTGAAATCGTCGACAGGATTTAATGTCATAATAACTGGCCGGCGAAAAGGTTTTATTAATGAGATGAAGAATTTTACAACCAGATGCAAAAGAATATGTAAATGCAAGCCAAGGCACGCAGTATCTTCCAAATTTCGAGGGCACATGAAGACGAAGAACGCTCACATCTGCTCCACAACTCTAGATAAACAAATTAATAAAAGATATCGCATAAAGAATATCTTAAAGAAGAATATAATAAAGAAGAACATCTTATCTATAAAGAAATAGATAAATGCTAATATGTATATATGCGTTTCTTTTTACGAATAAAATTTTTAAAGTGAAGTGAATTCAGTTGAATCATTTTTATAATTTTACAACCCTGCCTATGTTCCTCGCATAACGACAAGTTCGCTTTTTAATTGCTATAGTAATGCAAAGTACGAAAATTTCACGTGTCCTTGTTACCGTGAGCCCTCAAAATATTCGATTTGATCCAAATCGATGGCAGGCAAGAAAAGTTACTGCGGATAAATAATTATCGAACGTTATAGGCGGGCGGGGCCCTCTTGTAGTATATGAAATTGTTCTGAAATTGTAGCACTATTTAGTTTAATATTATGCACTTTCGTGAAATATTCTGTTTGTGTACGCGCGCTCTTTTTGAGAGTAAAAATAACTTTTTTATATGTATTTAATATTTTTGTCGAACAAATTCATTTTAATAAATTTTCACCTCATTTTTTTTTTACTTTATATACTTTATATGGTAATACACAAATTTTAAACTTGTGTTACAATATTAATAAATGAAAATCCTTAACTTCTTGTTTTCTTTTTTGCTACAACGTAAATTTGCTTTTTATGACTTTTTTGATAAAGTGCTTGTTTATTATTTTTTGTTTTAAATTATAATTCATTTACTTTAAACGTAATCTTTATAATTTACTTTAAAATAAATTTAGTTTCTCCTTTAATGCACACTTTGCGCGTACGCCTTTTTTATTTACTTAATTAACTGTAATGCTTACGAATTAAAGAAATTATTATGATTTCCTGGTTTCTCATCTACACACGATGACACGATGTCCGAGCTGGTTTGACCGACGGCCTACTCTACCAGTTTGCCATGCCTGGCTTATTGAGTGTCATGAAATAGATCTGGCATGATGAAGCACCTTTGGCACTACTGAAGAATACCTTGTCGTTGCGTTCACAAAGGAATTTTAAGCGTTGAGCTTTCTTATGCATGAAAACTCCATCCAAGTGACCACTCTCGACAGAGCGAATCTGAGTGAAATTAAAAAAGAGAAACAAAACAAAACCACGATTAATAGTTTCGCCAACAATGGACTTCATAGCATACACAATTTATTGTGTACCAGTTTGGTATACTCCTTACCTCAATTGCTTTATTGCCCCAACCCATGATTTGTCCAGTGCCGATGTATGCCACTGATGTCGGCATCTCGCCCCACTAAAACGCATGAAAAGAGCTACGCATTAGGCACCTATAATTATTTAGTTTCTTCCGAATAAAATCACCTGCAAAACAATGTTCTTGGATACGCGACCCACAGTGTTTACATAAACGCCCTCATTGTCGTAGCAGAGCAAAAGTTGCATGCCATTCGAATTCGGGAGCGCCACAATGCAGTGAGGAATGATTGCACCCTGAGTCTGAAAGAGATGGAGGACGCATAAATGCTTTTTCATAATCTCTAAAGTAGTTCATAGATATGTCGATGCATACGTGTTTAGGAAGATAAATGTCATAAACCTCTGCAGAGTCCAAGTCAACAGCATGGAAGCCTTCAGCCGAGCCGTAAATGACTTTCAGTCTGGATTGATCTTCTATTGTCAGATCGACTAACAGAGGACGGTGTTCCAATTCACCGAAATTCTGTATGGTTTTTTATTATATTTTATAAAAAGAGAAAACAAAGTCAATGAAAGTTTCTTTATAATGTAAGCATGCATCCGATTAGAGTTTACCTTAAATGCCATAAATTTATGATATGGTTTTGGAGCCCATGCATAAATCTCGATTGAGTCTTTTAATGCAATTACTAGGAACTTAATCCTTTCATATTTCACAATCTTAAAATGAACAGCACCTTGTAAGTCACCAACGTTTATCCAGCCATTACGACGCTCCACTTGCTGGACGATTTAAGAGAACAAAATAGAATGAAATTAACATTATAAAGTCATTACATAACATAACATTATAATCATAACATTATAAAGAAGCATATATCTCGCTATTCTTCTTACATCAGAGAGTCCATCCGTTCTTAGAATCTTTGATTTCAACCATGACAAGTAGTAAACGCGCACCCTGTTCTTTTTGCCAGAAATAGTTACCAGAATATTCTGACCCTCTAGCACCTCCATCTGTTGGAAACGGCGACGCGAAATGAGCTGGTATACCTGTAGGTACATATTTAAGAGAATGGAAATGGATCGATCGAATGTTCCAGTAAGTGAAAAACCTTCTCACAACGCAACAACAAACCTTGCCCTGACCAGATCGGTCCAGCAACATGAGACCGTTCTCCGTACCGATCAGCAGGTTCACGCCCCACAAAGCAGCACACAATATTTCCGAATTGAAGCGCTTCTTATACTTCCGGATTTCCGGAGTGTCGTTGGCCGCTTCGTGCGACGTAGGCGTGACATTCACATTGACGTGCGACTCGCGTCGTGATGGCCCCGAACCGCCTGCTCCGAAACCGAATGTTAAGAAGCTGCGCTGCTTCTGTTGCAGCGCAAAGGCGTGCGGCGGCAAATGGGCAGACGACGGCGACGATGTGGTGGAGGAAGAAGAGGCAGATTTGTGTAAGAGATTAGTAATGCTGCTGGAAGAGCGTGTTTTGCTAATGGAATTCTTAGGACTATTTTGCCGCGAGGACGACGACAGTGAAATGGTCGATTGGGGCGAGTTATTGGTGCCGGCAATAAACGATTTCGACGGCGTGGAATGCACGGATGAGCTGATGGCCGCTTGGTACTGCACGGATGGGCGGAAACGAAATGTAAGGAATAGAAAAGAAATAATTAATATTATACGATACTGCATATGAAGAGATCTATCTCAGGTTTATACAAAATTAAGCAAAAAAATTAAGTAAGAGAAAAAATAAATTGGTCTAGAAAACGAATAAAAAATAAAAACATTCCCCAACGTAAGCGCCTGCTTCGGGTTAAAGAGAAAAAACATGCTGTTTAGAAGAAAAGGACCTAAGATCATCATACGATTCTAAAAGGGAACGAGGTTTTTTTTCAAACGAGGTAAGATAATATTGTGAGACGAACGAGAAAAGAATGCGTTAAAGTTAAGCTTTAGCCCATAAAAGAGAACTTATGATGTAGTATATAGTATGTACGTATGAAAACAAATACAATAAAAACATCGCCATGGTATCGACAAATGAAAGAGTTGGCTTGATTAGTAATTATATAATGCTAAATGTTGAAATATGTTATTGTTTAACTAATAGCAGAGCATATAAAATGTGATTAGTCTTTCCCAGACGCCATTTAACAAAAGTCCGAAAGTATTCAATGTGTTTGTGTAGATAAATTTACGATATATAATAGCATACATATGAGTGTACATATGTATTTACAAATGTATGTATGTATGTAATATATAATGCTGAAAATATTAATCCTTTATAAAAGCTAAAGTCAGTTAAGTCATTTTGAAATACATAACAGTCAATACTAGAAAAAAAAGCAACAAAAATACATAAATCCTATTCTTTTTTCATAAATCAAAAATTCCGGCAGAGTTATCGATACAAAAATTGTAAAATGAACTTATTAATACAAACAGTTCTGTTTTTTTTTAGTAAGAAAATTTTTAGTAAGAAAAACTCATTTTTATAGTTTAAATTACAAAGTCAAATTCATATAAAGTACAAATACGTTGGTATGGGTACCGTTTCTTTCTCTACGCGATTTTTTTACCGCGATTTTGTTAATTTTTCTAACGCGTAAAAACAGAATTGGTTGTATTTAGCTTTCGTCACGTGAAATGGGTAAGTATCTATATTAAACTCAGAAGGAGAATATTTTGAAAGAGGAATGTGTTTTGAGAAGCTCAACAAAGCTCGTGTTTTCATCCCATTGTAAAATTAAAATTACATAGAATTTTTAACAACGTCTACATTTGTATAAATAGTGTTTTTTTCTGAGGCGTAGATTCTTTTATCGTAGATTAAATTTAAGGATGTGCCGCAAAAAACATAAGTCTATGCTTCAAATAATGTGGCATTAATTAATAGGAGTGACAAATTTCATCCAAAGCAAAAGTGAACGAAAAACACTTAATATCTGTTTTTAAAAGTATTTAACTATGAAAAATACTCCCTGCATTAAAAAGGACATTAAAAGCAATATACAATATGTATATCAGAGATCTGCAGCAGCTTCCCGTGCGAGTGAGTATACTTAGTATATTCATCTTTTCAAGCCTCGTCGAATACTTTGCTATAGTAGGTTTTGCAACAAATTGCCGTCATCCATTTGCAATATTGGTTTAGACATTTTGTTTTAGTTTTATATTAACATTTATGTACTTTGCTACGATTGATGAGTATGTATGAGTACTGGCTGATGGGTGGCCTTCCTTTCTTTCAAGATTACGAATTTTTTTTTTTACTCTTTTTCGGACGAGCAAAAAACCAAAACTGGATTCGTTGCAAATCTCTGAATTATGGCGGTTATTTCTCTTTTTAAATTTAAAACTCTTTCTGTTATACTTTGGTAATAATTTGGAGTTTTGGCATTTAAAATGAAGCTTTATATTACTCAAATAATTACGAATTGATGAGTTCTGATGACTCGAGTTACTCTGTATATCTTTTAAGGATTTTCTTTCTGTCCTCTTCGAAAATTTTTTATAATAACAATTAAACTAATACACAGATCGTTATATCTATACAAACATCTATGAATGATACAAAACAAGAAAAAACAACAACAACGAAGACATAGAATTATACAAGAAAATAATATTTATTACAATAGAATGAATATATTGTGTGTGTGTGTGTGTGTGTGTGTGTGAAAGAGAGGTGAGACAGTAAGATGTAGAGTAAGCAGCAGCCCTTACATATGATACGTTCATTAACAAATTCCAAAAAGAGGACAATTTATCTATATTTATTTAACTAAATGCGCTTTGCTGCTTCGTTTTTTTTATTTTTTTTGAGGAAAATTTCAGTTGTTTGATGTGTTTTGTTGCGTTTTAAATATGAAATACTTACTAGTTTCTCTTTCTTTCTTTCTTGCATTTTAGAAATGTTTAAAAAATTTCGTTTCATGGCCAGCAGCTCAAACGTCGCGGAAAGACAAAGCACAATGAAGAAAAATATTTGTTACAATCAAAAAAGTACTCATTGTTCAATATATTATAAGAAACTTTTTCAAAAACTAACTATTCTCGATGCATTCATTATTCATTCAATTTCTAATAACATTTAATACATTTTTCAAATCTTAGCTACTCGTAAATACTTAAAAACAGAAAACTACTGTAGGAAACAAATTAAAAAGAATATTTACTCGTATTCGTGAGATCTTATTATGAAGTGACAAAAATCTCGACAAAAATGTCGAATTATATGTATATACGAGTATTCACGTATTTTTTGGGATTTTTGTTAGGTAGAAATTTCATAGAAACTTTCCGTAGAGCGGCGATTATTCGTGCTTGCTTTTTTTGTGCATTATAGAAAGTGATGTGCTTTATGTATTTGAAACTCGGAAAATATTAAAAAAAATTATAAAAAAATTTTTGTATGTGGATTGCACTTAATTCAACCAATTTACTACTAAATAATACACTCAAACCAGACCACATAAAACTAAAAAACACAAACGATTTTTTTAATTTCTAAAAATATTCAGTTCCATAAAATCTTGTTAGCAACAAATTTCTAAAAAAACTTTCTCGACACCTAAGAATCGTCATCTGCTGTTGAATACATTTCCAAATCTCTATCTCATCTTTTAAGTTTTCTTTTTCATTTTCAATACATATATCGCTATTTTGCCCGCTTCTAAAAAAAATTGTCGCTCTAAACCTCAAATTTGAGGTTTACCTCAATACATGAGGTACAAATTTGAGTGTATATTCAAAATTCTGTATAGCATGACAATATTCTCGGTTTCAATAATATTTCTTGTGCTAGATTTGTTGGACTTACGCGTTAAAAAAACACAAAAACCTTTTCTGAAACTCAGGTCGTTAGAAAATAAGGAAATTTTTAGATTAGGAAGCAATCTTATTTGATTAAATCTTAATCTGATTAATCAAATCTTAATCTTAAGTATAAAAAACTGTAACGTTCTTAACGCACACGTAGTAGATCACGTTAGTCACAGAACACGACGCCGGAATCCATATAATAATAAGTCTTATTTGTAAATATTTAAAACGATGCATGTACGTTTTCATATTCAAAATGATAACACTAAACAGATTAAAGTTCTTAGTGTGGTTGGCACTGGCTTGACGGTTATTACTTCTAGCGCTAGGTAAATAAAACTTTTGAATTGAAACTTTTGAATTCGTCGTTTCCTAAAACTATAAAGAATACTATCATAAAATGTTCTAAAGTGTCAAGTTTTGACATCGTCAAATATTAACGAGTAAAATTGATAAATTTGGAACTTAACGCAAAATGTTGTGGGTACGAAAAGTTGTATGGATTTTTTTTTTTGGGGGACTTTATTGTCCAGAAATGGTACCAAATACCAAATAGATTACTTAAAGTTAATATTATATTATGTTTGACTAAAACTCAACATATAATAAAGAAGGTAGAGAATTTTTGAGTTTACTGATTTAGCAAATATAAAAATATATTGTGGCTATACTGTGGTGTCTGTTCCAGAATGTGGTGCTGATGCAGAATTAAAAATGCATCCTGAAGGAGACATAATTATGCCAACTATTTGTCTGCAAACCCGAGTATTTCGGGAAAGACGGAAAAGTCTGTGTTTAAGAGAACAGTACAGAGAGAATTGGGAATAATGGTTCTAAAAAAATCTCAATATTGGTCAGACAGTTTGTAGATTAATATATCGTATATAGAAGTTGATTTCTTTCTACCAACATCTTCTAATCTCATGTTAAACGTTAGTTTCGGTTTCTAAAAAGTTTAAACAAAGGAGCACAAGCTTTAGTATTTGGTACGAAAGCGATGATGGAAATACGCTAGCTTGCCATTTTGGTTATTATTTAGGTATTACGAATGACAAAAACAAAGGCGTTTTAAATAAAAACAACAACAATAACTAAATACAGAACGGAAAAACGAACAATCTTACAATTGAGTTTATTATGATAACATGAAAATAACTTCTTAGTATATGCATACTTAATAATAGCAGTATTAAAAAATTTCGGTAATACTCGTACTATCAATATCTAAAGGTCTGTTATGTAAGGCAATGCACATACATGGACAATCTATCGTATGTATATACGATATATATATATATATATATATATATATATATAGAGAGAGAGAGAACGATTTTATTACGTACCTCTTCACTGGATGACTTGTCGTGGCGCGGCGGTGTTGCTGGCGACGCTTGACTTAATAGATCCGGTAGCACGCTGCTAGTCCTTGTACCCGGTGTCCCAAGACCGCTACTATTTTCACTGCTACGATTCTGCTAAGATGAACAGAACAGAATAGAACAGTTTAGAACAAAATTAATAAAATAATCAGCATCAACATTTCTCTTAACTTAAAAACATACAATGTTTCGCTAGAAACTTTATTAATAACGTAAAATATGTATTTCGTTTTGATACGAATGCCAATGAGAAATGAGGATCAGAGAACTAACATGTGTATGGCTCGGCTCTAGTAGACAAATTTAAGGCGATTCCTAAGGTTGCAATTGCTGTTTAGGTCTACATATCATCAAGTTTAAAATTACAATATCTACTGTAGTAATGAACAAAGAAAGGGAGTGGAAGGGGTGGTAATTACTCCGTCTAATTTCAATAACCCACGTCTTCTACTTGCTTCTTTTTCGAATTCACAGGAGTGCAGAAATATACCAGTTTTAGAAACACTTTAGCAACAAACTGTAAGATAAAATTACTTGAGAGATCTTTCTGAAGAAAAATCTTTTAATATTAACGAATAATTTAAATTAGGACTAATTGTGTAAAAGGTTTAAAGTTTTTGAAGTTGTAAAACATTCTAAAATATGTTCACACGCTTGTAAATCTCGGTACATTTTTCGAAAAATGAATATTTTCAACTGCTCATAAAGAAATTATCCCGTACAATATATCCATTGTAAAGACATCTAAGAGTATTATTTGAATCTTGGTAATTCTTGGAGTTGAAATGTCCATACATTTCCGAAGACGGAAATACATATGTGAAAACAGTATTTCTTAAAATAACTCCTACCAAAGTGAAAGAAATCCAGCACGTTTGCACAAGAAATTAAAAAACTGAAGATTGATCGAAAGAAACTCATTATATTTTCATTAATATTTTCTATACATCTTCTAAGATTGATGATTACAATAAATCATACTGGTCTCAAATCTTGTACCAGAAATATACTCATTTAAGGTAAATTGTATAAAACTGTTACAAAATTGTTTTAAAGCGTCTTTATTTTGTTCCTTAAATTATGAAATTATGCGGATTATAATTCTTTTTTTAAATTTAAGTTTAATTTGTTTTTATTTGCTTTGATAATGACTTTCCATGATGACGTGCAGCTTTCCTTTGCCCCGCGGTGGCTAACAATTCTCAGCATTCTTCGACATACGACAAACTAATTAACGTGAAAACGGTAGAAGACAACAAACTTTGTACCAAACCAAAGTCTTTCTTATTTCTAAAATAATGGACATTTCAACAAGATGTATCATTTTAAATACATATAGCCGCATTTTTAAACTGTCACTATTCAACTTTCGTTGTAATGTCATTTGGGAAGTAAAGGCCGGGTGAATGGATCGATATGGATCGATACGCACTCGCACAGCTAATTGAAATTCGTGAAAATTCACTAAAAAAATGCAGGTGATAATATCAATCAAGCACACAGTTTTTCAAGTTTAAAAAATGCGCTTTTAGTCATCGTGAACGGTCTGCTCACACAGCTTTAGTGTACTCGTATTTATTTACAAAATTCGTTCGTCTTGGACAAGTTAGTGATGTAAAGAAAAGAGTCCAATTCGTGTTCGACCGGCCATATCAACTGAAAATATTGCCACTGTAGCAGCTAAATGTTACTGAGAATTCAGGAAATGGGCATATAACAAACCAGTTGGCAGTTTGCGCATTTTGCATAAAGATCTTGTTGGCCTGCATGCTTATAAGCTGCAGTTGAATTGAAGAACTGAACCCACAAGACCACTCACAACGTCGTCATACGTACATTTGCTGATGACACCTCTTGTTGAAAAGCCCTATAGTAGCACCACAAAAAACAGTAGGCACAACAGCAGCAGAAGCTTTAAAACAATTTCGAACAGTTCCTTTAACCAGTCAAAAAAACTACAAAGCCGAAAAAGATTGAAGAGATGAGAATCGTATAGACGACGAGAGTACTATATTTATATATAGAAGAGAGCTTGTTGGGGAAATAATATAAACTCTATTGTACAAAGAGCAGAATTGGTTTTTAAGAAATACGTATGTACTACATTTAAATGCAACTAAATTATAAAATTTATTTTTATATACATACGTAGTGCTAATAGCTAATACTGATTACTGATTATAGGCCGACTGATTTTCCTCATTAGCATTCCTTTTTACCTTATTTTTTTATGATTATTATTATTATTATGCAATAATTTTGTTGTTAGTTTTTTATATAGCATATGTACGAGTATATAAATACTATAAGTGACGCATAAATTGAGTAGTTATGGTTAGTTAGTGGATAACATTTGAATAGTGATCTTAATTAGTTTGACGAGGTTGGTGGTTTAGTGGCAGCAATAGCGTTATTATAGCGGAACAATTAGAGAGAAAAAACCAGCAAAGTATGTAAACATTTTCAAATTCTACCCTACCAAAGCCAAAATTTGAGAAAGAGAAAACGGTATCGGTACTTTTTTGCTTTAAAATAACTAGGCTATATACGAGGTATGTATATACTTTGCGAGTACTTCAAGATCGGGAGGGAGAGAGAAGGAAATGTTAACATTTTCTTGTAATTTATATTATATTTATTTACCCAAATTGTTTAAGCAAATGGTAGAGGTTCTTTTCCTTAAAAAATGTACCATAATTATACAATATATTATTAGTAAGAATCCTTTAACCAACAGAAAGAAATTTTCCAAAATCACATACGAAAGGATAGAAAAAAGAAGAAGCTTCTTGGAAAATTAAAAGGTCTAAAAAGCGACAGAAAATGTAAGCCAACGGATTAGTGTAAAAGCAATATGTATGTATACTACAAGTATGTTCAACAATTTAACCAATTCAACATAAAGATAATTATGTAAAATGAAAATAATACCACCACCAGGACATGACTTAATGCAATTTATATACACAAAATTAAAAATAATAAAACCAGCAAATACGAGTCCAAGAATTTTAAACCGTACGAGATCTATCATAGAACTTGTTGTACAAGTTTGTAAAACATGCAAATCCTCTAATTTCTATAACAACACTTAGTACATTTAATTTGAAAACATATTCAATGGCGACAATGGCATTATTACTGTTACTTACAAATGTTAACAATAATTATGGCTGCTAATAACAATTCAATCAAATAAACGAAAAATAAAATATAATGAAAATATAATAAAAATTCATTTTACAGACAAAATACAACGTGCTATGTTGTTACATAACATACATATTTTATATCACATATTTTAATTGGTGATTTTTGTAGTCACATTTCCTTTCCATTAAGTGATGTGATGCGTTGTGATATGAATATTTTGGGTTTGGGTAATGTTTAATGCATGATACGAGTACTATAGAGAAATTCACCATGCGATCTGATCGTGCAAAGAAAACCGAAGAAATTTCACAATTAATTGGAAATCTATGCAGTTGAATACTTATGCAAGACCAGAATTGTAGCAGAAACTGAATTTAGTGGACGATTTATTTAATAGATAATAGAAAAGTGACATGAGATGCAAAAAATGAGATATGATTAAGTTAGAGATTTAATCAATAGAAAAGTCATGATACATCATACACACATCCTTCTCTGTGGTTTATTTCGAGACTACTACTATCGTAGTTCTTACTTCATATTTTTAAAAAATTAAAAAATTTGTTTTCTGAAATTTTGCGTGCTTAAATTTAGAATGTAAAGTGTATAACACTTTAGGTTTGCGACACAAAAATTGCCAAATTTTTGAAGACCAGAATCGTCCAGAGAGATCGATGGCCGTAGAGAAGTTCTATTTTTTCATTAAAACAAACACCAAAACATATAATATAGGTCTGATCATTACCAGAGCTTTTTTTATCAGACTTTCCCAATACAAGATTGTCTAACCTTTTAAATCATGATTAATTGATTGAATATTGATTTTTTGTCAAGCTATGAAGTTGCAGCAAATTGCAAACTTGTAATTTTTTTTAAACCTAAACATTTAAAATCAATGAAATCAATTAAGTAAAAATGAAAATCTTATGAGTTTATTATAAATTAATTTTATTAATTATTGTTTAAATTTATAAGAATTTAGGACTTATTAGTATATACATTCTTACTGTATCAGTCTAATTATTAATGGAGTCTACTTGCATCATGCCTTTTCAATAAAATTTTAGGACCGAAGTTAATAGAATAGAATGGAATAAAATAGAATAGAAGGAAATTAATAAATCTAGTACAAATGCATACAGGTGATCGCTTTGGCTCAGGGTTCAGTTACAGTAATTAAATGATGTCTACTTAGCCGTTATACTGTGAATAATGTACAAACAAAAATTGTGGTAACGCCGCTGTATGTAATTAAAAAAATTATGATGAAAATTTTCGAAAGGATGAGAGATTTTGAAAGGAAGAAAAATGAAGAAATCAAGCATTTAAAATAAAAAATTGAATAATGATGAATTACAATGAGAATACAAATACAAATGAAATGCAAATGAAGAAACAATATTAAAACGATATTAAGTTTATGATTATTGTTAAAGTAATTGATATTATCGTATGAGTACAAGCGTAATTAAGGAAGAATATTGTAAGTACAATAAATAAAAAAGAAAATGGTTTGGCCGGTTATTATTTGTTTTTTTTCTTTTCTTTTCTTTTATCAATCATTCGCATTGAAGATGTCTTCTGTCAACTTTTGTGAGTTGTTTTTTTTTTTTCGTTTCTCTCTTTTTGTTTGTTTTTAGTATGCCGAAGGAATCACTTTTATTTTTTTGAAGCGTACCTGCTGCTGTAGAAGCTGCTGAGCCAAAATTGTCTGCTGTCTCACTGCAGAGTTTTGCAAAACGATAACAGATTCGGTCTTTTCGCGTCTTGGACGGAGAAAGTCTAAGTTCTTTGGCGTTAAACTGCTAGCCCAACTCGATTTCGTCGGTTGTTGGTGTTGTTGTTGTTGCGGCGGCGGCGGCTGGCTTTTACCGACGCCATCAGACTCAACGCCAGCGCCATTGCCACTTTGCGACTTGTTAGTGTTGTTTTTGTTGCTGCTGCCGTTGCTGTTGCTGTTGCTACCGTTGTTGGCAGGCATTTGCTTAGTTTTTGTTGTGGTTTTTGTGGTTAACGTAACAGGTGCAGCAGCCGAACTAGACGACATGCTAGCAGACATTGCATTCTCCTTCGCTTTATTGCTGGCAGCTGCCGTCGCTGTCGCTGTCGCTTCGTTCTTGAAAATATGACTGCTACGCTGAAACAGCGCACTCGCACGCTGCTGAAATATTTGCGACGAATTGAGATTTGATGTGTTGGCGGCCAGGACGGCCGAATGTCGCTTCGTGAGCGGAAAGAAATCGGAATTTTCTCGCCGAAAGCCGCGTACAAAATGTATGGGCAGTTTTGAGTCGGAATCTTGACGCTTGTGTGTTTGTTGTGGTTGTGCCTTTTGTTGTTGTGGTTGCGCTTGTTGCTGCATGCGACTCGAATTGCCAACACGCAACGGAGCTGGTGAAGGTGACGATGACGATGACGATGCCGATGCCGACGAAGCATTGTTAGGCATTTGTGTATTTTTGATGACGTCGTTATTGTTATTGTTATTAATATTGCTGTTGTTGTTGTTGTTGTTAGTCTTCTCCGCCCGACAGCTTGAGTTTGGCTCATTTTTGTTTGTCGCCGATTCATTTTGTTGACTCTGGCTCTGCCTGGTTTTAAATTGTAGGAATCCTGAATGGGCCTGTTGTGGTTGCGGTTGTTGTTGTTGTTGCTGCTGCGGTCGCTGCCGCTGCAATGGTGCATGCGACTGTGGTTGATGTGAGCTACGTGTCATTCCCGAAATGCTGCTGCGATGCAGTTTTTGTTCCGCCTTCAAAGTGGCCAAATTCGAAGCTCGTCGAAGGCTCGTCGTCGCACTGCTAGCATCGCGATGTGGAAAGAATTTCTCGAAATCCCAATCGCGCAACAGAATCGCCTCGTCGTTGGAAGAACCCGGCGCCGCCGACGATCTGGGCGGCAGGTTGGCGGCGGCCGCTGATGTTGAAGCTGACTTTTTTAATTGGCTCTCTAGTTTCTGTGTGCAGAATATTTTCAATGATTTTAGAAAGAGTCGTAACAGCTTCGGTTATGGTTAGAAGTGGATGATGGATGGATGACGGTTTCTTGTTATTGTTATCGTTTGTCATTGTTTCGGCTGTCAGCACATTGTTTAACAAATTGCATATACATAGAAGGTATAAGCAACCATTTGTATATATTGTGCATACGCGATACGATATGAGTATAAACGGGCCGAACAAAATCGATCGTGGCCGCGCATTTGCGTCTCGCAAAAAAGTAAGTTTTCTAAGCAAATCTATAAGTTTATACAACAACATACGATATAATATAAACACAATGCAACAGAGAGCATATCATTGAGTATAGTATGTATTATATACGATAAAAATTGATCGTCGTTTGATTAAAAATTTGTACAAATAATTACAAATAATTCAATTGTTCGATAAGAATGCATGATGTTATGAAACTTTTGAAAAAAGAAAATTTAATACAACTGAACAGAAATTAATATAATTAATATATCAACTGATAGTTGTTCGATAGAGATGACGACTATAAAAAGTAATGAATATTCACAAACTCTCAAAACATGTTTATATTGTATGTGTTTTATCCTGTCATTAATAAAATCTATACTATCTATCTATCACGTCTAACGCTAATAATCTTTTAACTTTTTATTTCAAAATTATTGAAACGTATTTGGTTTTTCTTTAACTTAAACTAACTTAAC
This sequence comes from Conops quadrifasciatus, assembly GCA_949752815.1. Lineage (NCBI taxonomy): Eukaryota > Metazoa > Arthropoda > Insecta > Diptera > Conopidae > Conops > Conops quadrifasciatus. The sequence goes on along the minus strand of OX457079.1, from coordinate 25,702,649 downwards.
TAACTTCGAAGATTTCTATATAAAAGAAAGTCTTAGGCAGCCTTTGGAAATTTGAGCTCAAATCGATGCTGCTGAATATTCATCGAACATCGGTGTAAAATTTGCTTTAAACATTTTTTCGGTCTTGCGCTTTTTATCTTTTTATTTGAAAAGTTGCATCATAACCTCTTTTGTATTTGTTTACACTTATGCACAAACCTTTTTTTTACCCTACACCCGACCCGAAAGGTAATAGCGTTTATTCTAATTGGTTTCTCAACTCTTAATTATAAATAATAAATGTGTCATCATGATTTGTGTGCGCACGAGCGAGCGAAAATTTTGGGCGATATCGTCCATGGATCTCGTTTCGACTGAAAAACTCGGTCGTTCCGTTCTTGGTGTTTGTCTCGTCTAATAAATATACGAATATGCACATTGTCTCATTCTAGGTTCGTGTCTCGTTTACACTAAAGATAACTCTTTCTATTAAGCGCAAGTAATTTTACAAGAGCAGGCCATTTCTGGTATTAAATCACATGTGACCACAACCTACCTCCAACCCACCCCTAACTGGGAAACATTCAAATGGGAGTGTTTCACCCCCCGCTCGCCTTGTTCTTCTGACATTGCTCCTTCCTCCGCCTGCCATAGTTTTATGCCCCGGCTAAAAACATTATTGTCCCAATTATGTATATTGTCGGTTCTTGTCGCGACTAAAAAGCATATGTCATACTCGTATGTAATTTACTCATCCCGTGCGCCACAATTCAATGCTACGAAAAAACACATTTTGAAATATATTATGAAACATACAATATACAATACTTAACAGCACGTACACCTCTTATAACTAAAAAGGTTTAAATAATTTTTTTGTAGTTAATTTGCAAGAAAATCTATTAAAAAAAAAAAAAATTTAAAACATTCTGCAAAAATTATAGGAGTAATAGAAAACTCATTACTAATGTAATAAACAATTTTTAAAAATTCGGAACAATTCAAGAAAAATTAGACTTCTGATAATTTTCCCTCTAAACAACAAAAAATATGACTTCAAATTAAGCAATTTAATTAAATAGTTTGATTTCGTTGTTTTCATAATTAGAGGCTATTGTTATTGTTATTATTAATTTGTGAAAAGAACCGCAACCACTTGTAAAGAAAATGTAAATTGTTACTCTCTGAGCTCTTAGCGTTCAATTCACCATTTTAGTTTGAAAAGAAAAAAATTCTATAAATCTCTTTTTCACCACTATTAATTTAACCTACGATTAAGAAGGCTTACAAAACGGGTTCAAACGGTTAGAAGAAACAATACGAGTACTTCTAGTACAACAATACGAGTACTTTTAGTACAGCTAAGAGATGTTCATTCTGCAGAAAAATGTCTTGGCACCTGCTTTATCTATTTGCATAAATACACATGTTTTCTTATAAAGTCGTATATAAATTGTTTAATATCCGAACTTAATTCCAAAGTACTTAAAATTTTTTTTAAAATCAAAAAAAATCACCATTTTTCTCATACATATTCTTTCAGTTGTAAATCGGTTCCTATCCATCGAAGAGCGGAACGGCATAGCTCCCCTTGGGTAATTTTTATTAAGAAAAAACTAATCCAAATCAAGTGAGAAAGTATATTCGAATACGAACGAGTACGTTGGACACAGCAGTAAAACAACGAGTACATTCATATAACAAAAAAATCATGTTTGATTGCTTTTTAATCCAGGGCTTTTTCCCTTTGGTAATTATGATCACTATGATCAATAACATAATGTGTAAATACTTACCCGCTTCATAATTAAAGTTCTATCACCAGCCTGATCATCATCATCCGGTGTTGGCGGCAGGGGACGATTCGGTGGGCCACCACTTCCGTGCGTTAAAATTGGAGTGCTTGTTGTTGTTGTTGTGTCCTCGGAGACGGGTCCAAGGCCGGGCCTATATGAAAATTCGGGACTGAAAAAGTTGACAAGAACAAAAAAAACACAAGGACAAACGAAGCAAACAGACCCAACAAAAACGTACGAAAGAATAAGTTTATTTAAAGAAATTCAGAGAAAAGATCGAAGAAAGAAAGAAATTCAAGCAACGAAAAGGGAAGAAAAAAAATATAAACCACACAAATTTTTAACGTAAAATTGTTCAAATAATCGAAACAAAAATAAAAAGTATGTTAAAAAAAAATTACATAGTTTTTATTAGTCCGAATTATTTAGGTTTTTTTGAAATATTATTTTCTCAGAAAATGCTTGAAATGAAATGAAACCTATAAAACAAATAAACCGTTTTTTAAAGTGGTATAAGTTCGCTTTCTGACAAAATGGAGACAATAAAGATAAGAATTTCTTGTTTACTCTAGTTTAAGTATTTCATCTTTTTATTCACCGTAGAAACCAGTTTCTTCTAAATTTGTTCGCTTTTCTCAAAACAACATTTGCTAAAAACACAAACTTATAAACACGAATTTACACCACTCACAAAAAAGGTCCTCAAGTATACGCAGAACGCAGATTCTGGGGGTACTATTAATCCTCTTTCATTTCAATCGTTACGTAGTATTAAAATTTATTAAATTCTATTCGTACATTTTTATAAAGTCTATACTTAAAAACTGATGTAGTAGTTAACTTTTTAACTATCAGCTGCGTATTTTTAACTTTTAAATTAGCTGTTTTTTTTTCTTTCTTCACCTCGGTTTTTTGATTTGGTTCAGGCTTTTTGCACAATTAGTCAATCATAACCTCCGTAACTTCTTTTTGTTACTCAGAAAGTGTTTATTGTTTCTAAAAAATAAACTTTATTTCGGAAAGTGTCAATTGTATTTCAGAAAGTATAATTTGCATTTTAGAAAGGTTCAATTGTAGTTAAAAAATCGTCATTTGTGCTTCAGAAACAATCCATTACAGTTCAAAAAGCATAATTTTTGCGGTCAAAATGTTTCATTGAACTTCAAAAAGGGTCATTTGTGTTTTAGAAACAGTCATTTGAATTTCGGAAAGGTTTAATAGCAGGTAGAGGTTGTTATTTGCATTTTAGAAAGGTTCAATTGTAGTCCCAAATTGCTGCCATTACGTAAGTATTTAATTTATTTAATAACGGTAAACCTTAATTTGGAAATTACTCTACGGTATATGCCAACCGAGAAGAACGTCGAAGAATTAAAAACATAACAGAAGGCATAAGAGGTATATAAATTTGCTGTATTTATAAGACATTTTAGGGAAAAACGATTATGGTTGTCAATAGATTACCATAATACTTGATTTCTATGATTTTGGTTTATTGTACTAAAATATCTGAGATCAGTTAAAACTATCTATAGATAATGGTAATCCAAAACCGAAATGAAGAAAGAGGAATTAGTTGTTGTTGTTATTGTTTTGTCATTGAACTTACAGTGGTTTTGGTGGATCGCTGGCTAACAAAGTACCATCGTTACGCCCGCGCCCATTCGGCTCGTCCGGCTCACTATCCGTGTCACTGCTGTCCAAAGGATCCAATGGATTAATCGGTTGAGCGTGATGATTATTTGAGGAAGGTGGGTTGGGAGCTTGTTTCACTTGTTGTTGTTGCGAGGATGATGATGACGATGATGGTGGTCCTGATTGACGATTATTGCGTGGTGGTGCTTCCGGCTGTGCTATTTGTTGTTGTTGCTGCTGCTGATGTAGCTGTTGGTGATGCTGCTGCTGCTGTGGGTGATGCTGCTGCTGCTGCAGTTGCTGATGTTGATGTTGCAGATGCTGCTGCTGCTGCTGTTGCTGTTGTCCAAACGTAATCTGTGGCTGCGGCTGTTGGGAGATGCCCAATTCATTTAGTTGTGCTGCGATCATATCCAAATCCTAATTTTTTGAGGGGAGGGATGATGGTAGGTTGTGTGTGTGTGTGTGTTGTTGGTGATGATGTTTTGCAAAAGGATAATCATTGGCAAATGACGATGATGTAAATCGAAATTGTTGTTTGCATTTGATTTAAATTTTGTCACAGGAGTTACACGGACACAAAGGTTGATTGTGTGTGTGTAGTGATTGATGGTAGGTAAAAGACGTAAAAGAGAATTAGAATGAAAGACGAAAAGATCTCTCTCTCTCTCATATTAAAATTGCGGTTAGGGCGAAAGAAAGTACACATTCAATTGAAATACGCGTAAAAGAAATACATATGTACTTGCGAGCAGTTTTGTTTGTGTTTTTTTTAATTTTCATTTTTAGAGAGTTAGTCATTGAAAGCAACACATACACAATTAGAAGGAGGTAATGCTTGGATTGGGGTTAATTTGCATGAATGCATACTCGTGAAAGATTACAACGTATTAGGAAGGAGAATCTTAATTGGAGATAACGATAACCATAACTATAACGAGGTTATGCCTCAAAAACTCTTAATTGATACAATAGAAATAAAAAATGTTGTCATATCGTATAAGAATAATATAAATAAACTCAATATTTGGGTTAAAATATAAATAAGAAGAAGACATGCCATCACAACACCTGTCATAAAATGGTAGTAACATTTAATCGTACGTCTTTAAGCGTACACTACAATAACATTAAAGTCGGGCTGAATAAAGGGTACATTCTTTTTAAAGATCACTTAAAGTTGTAATATTTTTTTTCTTTCAATTTAAGTTTATTTCTTGAGACCTTATTAAGAACTGAGAATGAACTTTTGGGCTAAATGCAAAACTTATTGATTTCTATTCCTTTTATAACGTTAAGTTAGGTCTTTTGAGGAACCTCTTCTTACTACAACGTTCGGTAAAGAAGACAGAAACTGGGAAAAAGGAAACCAGAATGTGACCATAATCTGATAACTAATTATAATACTCAATATTCCTGGGTTTACTTGTTGCTTTCTTTAGGCCTAGGCGTAATATTGCAAAAATCTCAAAATGATTCCTTCCAAAGAGCATTAGTTATCTATTTTCTTTCAAAGGAAAAGAATAAGAGAAATGAGGCGTTTTCTTTAAAAGTGCTGTAAGTCCATTATTTTTCATTTCGAGATATTTCGAGAGGTTTGTATTTGAAAAATGCAATGCAATTCTTATGGAATTTGAAAAGATCGGTCTCTTGGAAATTGGATGCGAATATAAAGATCATACGAGAATAAAAATGTTTTCATAATTTTTTTTTTCAAACAGAACGGCTCAAAAAGGTATTACACAAAATCCCAAAGTTATTCTTGATGATGTTTTATCATTTTCATTTTCTCTTAAAGGAAAGAATAGTCGAGGTGGCAAAGAATACATAATTAGCTGAACTAATTGTCAACAGTTTTATAAGATTGTGGTGTAAAATGTTATTTAAATTAAAAAAAAACTCGAAATCTTATAGTATGTATGTAGACAATATATGTATACACAGAGACGATATATAGATAAATAATAGATAGCTGCAGTAGCAAAGAATTAATTCATGCAGTGAATGTTTATTACAAATCAACACTTTTCTTATTAAAAAATTTTTTAGGGTTTGAAAATGACATTCTTCAAACAAAAAATGTAAAAAACTGCGAATCAAATAAAACAAAATGAAAGAAACGTACCTCAGGTCTCCTTGGTGGTAGCTACATATATATATTGTATTGTATATATAGTTGTATTTGTTTGTTATCCGCGATTTTGTTTTTTTTTTTTTAATTTGTATTTGTTGATAAAAATAGTATGGTTTTTGGTATGCGTTGTCGATTGATTGAGCGTGAATTGAACCAAGAATATGTGGGTGCGTGTGTAAATGGACGACAGCAGAATAGTTCAATAGAAAAACATGAAAATAAGAAAAGAGTTTTTGAAAAATAAGTCTACAAAATCATGGTAAATAAACAAAGAAATTGAAGAAAATAATATAAAATATTTAGATATACGATATAAATACATGTATGGGTATAGATAGATAGATAGAGAATATATATGTATGTGGCAACATATTCTTCGTGGGAAACACAATATAAGAGTTGCAGGATGATAGAGATAACATTTTCAAAGGCTTCAAAATTCTACTAAATTTAAGATCAACCCAATTAACATACTAGCATTACTATCAGCCAACAAACATCTTAACAAATTCTTATAAAATATTGTACTATAAAAACATCACTTTTTTTGCTTATAAGAAAAAGAAGAGAGGTACGTGACATGTGAAGCATGTCGCTTTAGCATACGCACCGATGGCTTGAAGTTATTTTGTACATTGCGTTGCTGCTGCAATGGCGTCTGTTGTGATGATGATGACGGAGACGACGACGATTCGCATATTTTTGGTGTTGGCGGCAGTGGCCGATTTGCATGCTGCGGCGGGTCCGGCACGACGATTAAGCGTTGCGGCAGAGCCGGACGCGATGGTGGTCCAGGTTCTTCAATGGGTTGACGTTGATCACGCTAATTAAATAAAATTAAAAAAACCCAAGTAAGTAAAAGGACAGGAACAACAACATTCATTAGGAAAGTTTCAAATGCAATAACAATTTTCATGTTGTGCTTCACTAATTAGAATCTTAGTTAATTGAAAATCTAATTATTCAAAAAATTCTAACCAAAATGCATCAAATGAAAACTGTTATTATATAAGATACCAATATACAATATAAGAATTTTTCTATGAATCTCTACCGATTGCGGTTTCTGATTGCGATTAGCTTGTGGTTGTTGGGCCTGCGCTTGTGCTTGTGCCTGCGCTTGTGCTTGTGCCTGTGCTTGAGCCTGGGCTTGTGCCTGTGCTTGAGCCTGGGCTTGTGCCTGTGCCTGAGCTGCTGCAGCAGCAGCTGCCGCGGCTGCTGCTGCCGCCAACTGCTGTTGTTGTTGTTGCTGCTGTTCAGCCGCCACACGTCCTTCTTGTATTTGCTGGAAATTACGACGCAACGTATCGCCGCCAGGAGCCTGTATAATGGAGCTCGGCTCCCCAGCAATTTGCGGCTCTTCATCATCGTTGTCCGAACCAGAATAACGGTAGTCTTCGCGCTCCTTTTCCTGCTTACGTTTCTTACAGCGATCGATATGATCTTTGAGCTGTATTCGCACTTGGCGATCCGTTGGTTGATCTTTGATGAATGCATGTTTCAAAAGCTGTTCCGTGTAGGGCCGCTGATGATAGTCTTTTACTGGAAAAAGTTCAGAAAACTCGATTCGATAGTAATGTGAAGAGTAATGGGAATTGCAAGGATGCTATATACCAAGAACTGTGTCAATAAATCCGTGAAACTTCTTCGACCATTTTTTCGATTTTAAGCGCGGCGGTGAATTGCGCGGAATCAAAAATAATGCACGCATGGGATGTAGGTCGCATAAGGGTGGTTGCGACTCAGCCATTTCCAGAGCGGTAATACCCAGCGACCATAAGTCGGAACGATTGTCGTACGTGGCCTCGGGATTCTCATCGCAAGCAATCACTTCGGGAGCCATCCAGTAAGGAGTGCCTATAAATAGAGCGGAGTTTATTACTTTCATTGAAGGAATTTGTATTAAATTGTAATGCATTTTACCAACCTATAAAAGTATTTCTGCGTCCTATCGTACGATCCAGTTGTGCGGATACGCCAAAATCCACCAGTTTCACCTCCGCATTGTCTGTCAGCAATACATTCTGTCCCTTTATGTCGCGATGAATGACTTTGTTCGAATGCAAGTAGCTGAGACCGCGCAGAATTTCGCGACAAATGTAAGCAATCCACTCCTCTTTGAGACTTTGTCCTTTCGTCGACTTGACCAGATCGGTAACCGAGCCAGCACCACAGTACTCCATGACCAGCCAAAGTTGATCATCTTTGCCGGGTGGCGATTTCTTAATAAAAGCACCATAATATGTAGCAATATTGCGATGATTTGAATACTTCTTGAGCACGTTGATTTCCAGTTTTATCTCCTCCTCCTCATCTTCCGTGACATCCATTACTTTAATGGCGGCCAACTGACCGGTCTTCGTGTGACGACCCTGCGATGAGAAAAAAAACATACATAGTTATTTATAACAATGAATAATGGTTTTCGTTAGTAAATTGTCACACAATTAATTGTCTTCTGAAATGTGAAATTAACACTTTGTATTGAGAATATAATTGTTGTTATTTCAATTTATTATAAATCTCTATATATAAAAATGAAAGTCCTGACTGACTCATCAACGCCCAGGCTAAATGCTTGGACCTAGAAAGCTGAAACGCAAAGACGTTTCCTTTATGATGTATACAAGCACTAAGAACGGATATTTCAAAATTCGACCCCTAAGGTGGTGAAAAGGGGTTGCAAAGTTAGTATGAGGAATATTTTATTTGTGGTCAGACTTGCTTGAAACTTGGTCTTAATACTCTTTGGTATAATTAATCAAATACATATTTCGGCATTTTTCAAAATTCAACCCCTGAAGGGGTGAAAACGGGTTGCAACCTTTGTATGAGGAATATTTCATTTGTGGTCGGAAGCAACATACGCTTTCTAACCATTTAACCAAAATGAGCCACAGCAACGCAGGGACGGGTACATCTAGTCTCTATATATAAAAATGAAAGTCCTGACTGACTCATCAACGCCCAGGCCAAACGCTTGGACCTAGAAAGCTAAAATTTTGCAGCGACGTTTCATTTATGATGTATACAAGCACTAAGGTGAAAAGGTGTTGCAAAGTTTGTATGAGGAATATTTTATTTGTAGTCAGATTTGCTTAAAACTTTGTCTCAATGCTCAATGCTTAATGCTTTGGTATTAATAATCAAATACATATTTCGGCATTTTTCAAAATCCAACCCCTGAAGGGGTGAAAAGGGGTTGCAACGTTTGTATGAGGAATATTTCATTTGTGGTCGGAAGCAACACACACTTTCTAACCATTTAACCAGAATGAGCCACAGCTACGCGGGGCAGGGTACTTCTAGTTTAAAGTAAAATCATAAATTATAAAAGAAAACCTGTGATTAATATCGTAAATGCGCATTTACTAAATGGCAGACATTATTCCATGAAAACAATGTCTTTTCCTTAGTAATAAAAAATACATGTTAATAGTGAGAGGCTTACGTTATGGTATTCGTATTTATTTTGTTGTTGTTTTTCTTGACTCGATTTCAAATGCGTTTTAAATGCATTTTTAATGTAATAATAAACACAAAGTAAAATACGTACATACAGATATCGTATGTATAAACATAGAGACATTTTTAGAGGGTCCACGGTATGACGGAAATTTGTTCCAACACATTAAGGTACAAAATAAATTATATAAATTATAAAAAGCCTGTTCTTCTACCTTTAAAACGGTATATAATATGATACACTTACTACTTTAGTTCATGTAGCTTTAGCCTATTTAAAAGATGTTAGCAGAATCCTCTGAAATGTGAAGTTTTTTGCATGATTAGATATATATTCTTTTCACCAACAGTACATTCTGTACCGACTGAAAGACGGTTTAGAGGTTATTCCTGAAATTTTGTAATTCCCAACCGATATCCCTTTCCGCACTTTTTTTCTCTCTCTCTCTTTCTCTCATTTTTTCCGGTTAGATTTCTTCTGCTAGTTTTTTATTCGCCAATAATTCAATAAATAATTGGTTCATGAGTATGCGTTTTTTGTTCAAGTTAAAATGATTACAACAAAAGTTTTCACTAACGGTTCTTTTAGCTAAGAAAAGTAGACCATGAGTAGGCCACTTGCAACCATCGTTAGAGCAAAAAAAACCCAAGTCATCTCGTCATATTTAAATACAGTTAGCTGCATTAAAAAGAACAAACATATTTTACGTCAAATATTGATAAGCAATAACCCGGTTGCACTCCTGAAGTATAACCCGGTTGCCGACTTCAAAAACGTAAAGAAAATTTATGGGAATACCACCGAGATACAAGTCGATAGATAGACTCATCAATAATGACAGTGATGCAATTTACCCGGTTTTTTAAGTCTTATGTTTATTTTTGACAAGCTGAACGAAAAAAAAACGCACAACACGCTGTTGCTTACAATGAAGCTCGCTCTCTTACTTAGCTTCTTTAAAGTCTTACGAGTCGAAACAACTTTCGTATAATAACACAATTTGTACATGTTGTTGTTGTGCAATACTATGTCAGTACGTGATAGCTATCAATGATGATGATGATGAGATGCTGAGATGGTGCCATAGTTGTTTCATGTAGAGAGAGAGAGCACGTCTAGTTAGTATCATTAAGGTGTAATTATCGCATATCTAATGTTGCTGTCAATCGCAAGGATATACTCGTAGTGCTTATGAGACAGTCTTAAGGCTGCACAAGCAACCCATACGCAACCCAATTTTGCGGCTGTGGTGCAAGTACACAACTGGCACAGACGAATTAGCGAGATGTTACGCTAAAGATAAATAAACAATCTTAGCCAATTATCGACGAAACCGGTCAAACCGGAATCAATATAATCAATACTTAAGTTTAACATGTAATCGAAGGAAGCAGATCGAACCTCATCGACACAATTTCACTTGACTGCATTTGGTATCCACAAAAAACCTCCTCGAGAACACTAAATAATTTGTGTCTCTAATGAGGTTCAATGCATAGAAACAAAACATGAAATATGAACTGGCTGTTGACTGTTAAGACGGTATCTATCTTTTTATCCAAAAATATGTGTTAGAAGCAGGCGAAATTTTTCAAACAAACTGTTTGCTGTTTACATTTTGGTTGCCTCTTTGGCTGAAGGCTGAACGAAATCAGGATTGTAAAAATGTTTACAGTTTAAACAACAGTGTTTTGCTAAGTTTACAAAAGAAAAAACAACATTATGTCATCTCTTCCATAATAATTCATCAGTGCCCACAAAAGAAACATCATTAGTTATGATTAAATCATCAAAATTATAAGTTAACTGTGAAAATAGTAAAAAATACTATCAAATTGTAGGTTAACTTTTAGAAGTCGTAAACTTAACCATGAAAACTATAAGTTCACTGTAAAAATAGTAAATATAACCATCAACATTTCTAGTTAGCTGTAAAAATAGTAAACATACAATCATCAAAATGTCAAGTTAACTATAAAAATAGTAAACATAACCATCAAAATTGTAAGTTAACTGTAAATAGTAATAGTAAATATAGTAATAATAACCATAAAAATTATAGGTTAAATGTAAAAAAAGTAAATTTAACCATCGAAATTATAAATCAGTTCACTGTAAAATAGTAAATATAAACATAAAAATTTCAAGTTGATTCTAGAAATAGTAAATATAACCATCAAAATTTTAAGTTTACTATAAATAATAATAGTAAATATAATAATACTAAATACAATAATAATAACCATGAAAATTGCAGGTTTAATGTAGGAATGGTAAATTTAACCAGATTCGATGGTTAAGTTTACTGTAAAAATAGTAAATATAACCATCAAAATTGTAAGTTTAATATAAATAATAATAGTAAACACAGTAATAATAACCTTGAAAATTGTAGCTTTAATGTAAGACTGATAAATTTAACCAGATTTGATGGTTAAGTTTACTGTCAAAATAGTAAATATAACCATCAAAGTGGCCGCATTTCGAGATTTACAAGATTATGGTCGTCGTAATCGTCCTATTGAGCGTAAAATTTCAAACTTATTGAAGAAATTCGAGGAAACTGGATCGGTTACAGACATTGTAAGGCCTGTGCATCATCGCTTCTCACGCTCGATCGAAAACATTGCCGTTGAGGACGACCAAAATTGATCGATTCTACGGCGTGTTTGACATTTGGGCTTGTCATGCGGCATATTGTGGCCTGCACTTGAAATTATGGATCTGAACGATATGTGGTTCCAGCAGGATGGCGCCACAAGCTACACAACACGGCTTTACTGCGGGAGATATTTGCAGGACGATTGCCACCAAGATCCAGTGCGATCTGGTGGCTTTGAATTTCTTCTTGTGGGGCTATGCGAAAGACCGTATTTAAGACCGAACAATCCCTCAACTTTGGAGCATTCAAAGAATGACATACGTCAAGTTATGGCCGACTTATTGCCCGACTTTTGTTAAAAACTCATCGAAAATTACCTTAAAAGGATTGAGGCCTGTAAAAGGTCCCGTGGAGGACATCTGAACCATATTGTTTTTCACGCATAATGGCAAAGTCCAAGCATCATATTGAAATAAAAATTCAAACGATATCTGAATATTTAGTGTGCTTTGTTTTTTCTTCACTTTCCGAAAGAGAAAATGGATAACCCTGTATTAAATTGTTAATAGAGGTTCGAAAGCTTGCATGGCACCATTACTTGGTAGTTGCTACAATTGTCTATTAGTAAAGCATTAAGAAATTGCCATAAATTGTAATTCTTATGTATTGGTTTAATGAACTCTTTTATATTCTTCGATTTTGTAGAAGTGTATTTTATATGAACGATACGATACGTACGATTATATACTCGTAGCAATCAGTGAGCACTTTGTAGCAATGAATATAAGAAGAATATATACACATACACACAAGTAATTACTGATAAATTACATTTAAGAACCTTAAAAAGGCATTACTAACTGAACTGTGATAAAAAATATCCGCCCGCCATTCGATTTGACGTACGTACATACATATGTATATGCGTGTAGTGAGTGAGTGAGTGCCTCAAGCATATCATCCACAATTACGCGTTCTACGACCAAACCGAAGTGACCCATAGATAAAGCAGGAACAGGAGCAGCAACAGCAGCAGCAGTGGAAGCAGCGGCGGCGGTGGCTACAGTGATAGTTGTGGTTAGCAGCAGTTTGTCTGTGACGCACATACCACTTCAATCCATTATCGCACTTGCTGCTTGAAAGGAAAGTGTCACTTCGGGTCAATGGATCATAAAATTTCCTCAATTATAAAGAAGTTCATTAAAATTGAATTTATACTCATCATACTTGTGATGAATTGCATTCGTAAATGCGACTAAGACTGAGAAAGGAAGTGAGTATTATGCATAGCAATTCTTATCCCCGCCTACGCTACTACCTCACCGCATCTCTGCCTCCTGAGTCTTACTGATCTCAGCAGCAACAAACCACAACAACAACACCATTAAGCATAGATAATGAATTCAAATCATAAGGAAAGTTGTTTAATTAATGATGTTGTAAATATCAAATACGGGTTGTTTTCCCGATTATAACTTTATAGTATTTTATTTCATTTGTTTTTATTGACTTATTATTACATTCGTTTTGTTTGTTGTGAAATCGTACGCAGTACGGAAGCAACAAGCGCAGCGCACATTTGCTTTCGCTGCAAACTAAAGTCAAGTCGTTTGATGTTTTTTTCCATTCTTTTCACAGAATATCATCCTGAGTCATAACAAGCTTATGAAGTACGAGTGTCTACAATCAACAGATTTTGTGATAAATTTAAAGTTTTATTTATTTATGATGAAATGATGACTAATGCCGTTTGTCAGTTTGTTGAGTTCAAGACGTATAAACGAAAGTCCAATTAACTGTCAACCAATCAACGGAGAAATGCTTTCAACATAAAATACATAGTAGAAATTTCTATTTATACTAAAACAGTAAATAAAAAATATTTTTTGTTTAGTAAAGTGCTTCGTAATTACATATAATGAATTGAAATTCGTTTGGCGCCTTTCATAAGAACTACACATAATCAACTTGAAACAATAGTAATATGTACGTTGTTGCTGTTTCTGGATTGAATGGACTTTGGCCTTAAGCTTCCTATAACTTTTTGCATTAAGCATAACACGCTTGAAAGCCTGAACACATCAAATGCTGCTTTGCTGCCGCAGCAAGATGCAATGTCAAAATAACATTGGCTCTTATGGGAAGCGAGGAAAAAAAGCAAATTGCATCTCAGCGACAAGGCCGCTACCGATTGACTTTTTCGTATTTTGCATCCTGCCGCTGCTCTTCTTCTTCTTGTTTTTTTGCTGTTTGTTTATTGTACTTTCTGCCTTTTGTTGTTGTTGTTTAATTACGTTTTATCACGTAGCTTTGCCGCTCTCAGCTATATCTATTGAAATGTTATTGTGTGTGTAGCTCTGAGTTTGACAACTTCTGCTGCTTGCCGCAGCCGCAAGATGCGGCAGATGTGTTCAGGCTATTAAGCTTCAATTAGACGCGAGTCTATATGAAACGTGACGGAGAGTGAGAGAGACCTATCCACTGTAAACGATTACTCAAATCGTAACATGACAGTCCGTAAAGACCCATTTTAATTTGGTCTCTCTCCCGTCACGTTACGTCTAGACTAATTGAAGCTTTAGGAACTTACTTAAGTTAAAGAAGAAATTGCACTAAAACGAAGGCAAAGAAATGCCAAAATGACTCACACTGCATCACGACAACGAAATTGTCGCTGAAGCAAAATGTTAAAATTCCAAAACAAAATGTGACCATTTTTTCACTTCATTATTACCGTAGTAGTATTTTGACTTTTTTACTTTTTGTCGATTTTTATTACATTTAAACAATAATATTGAGTACATTCATTGCATTGCTGATTGTTGATTACTTTTAACTGGCTGATTGTTTGTTGGTTGCTGTCGCGTAAATGGGTCAAACGCGTTTAAAATATGCTTGGTAAAGTAAGAACACATGCACAGCTGACACAAGTAACGCGAGGTTGTCGATATTGTAGGAAGCACAGAAGGTTCTGGCTTTGGTTGCAGAAAACCAAAAAATTATTTGCCCAAAGTGCAAAAAAGACAACACAAACACAAAACATAAGAAAAATAAAATCAGGTCAATTTTTTGTTACCAATTTGATTATTTTTAAGTTTTGAATAATTACAATATGAGGTCAACAACTTTATATATGTATGTATATATGCATGTGTGTACTCGTATATCTCTCTATGCGTTGAAATACTGAAGTGTCATTACCAACAGATGACATCGTGGGCGTGTTTTTTCACGAGGCAAAATCTAAAGATTTAGGTTGTAAAATCAAGTGATTGATTGAGTAGTTCTTGAATCGTGAGTACTTAGTTCGTTTTAGAAATTCGAACCCACTTCAACTCGTCTACTCTTTTCGTTAAAACTTTTGCCATCTCTAGCTGCAACGAGTATAAGCCGAGCCGCTTAAGCGTCAGCCAGCTGTAACGATGTTTTAAATAATTTATCGACCATTCAGTGGAGCTAATGCGAATGCGACTACTGCTGCCACCTTGAAGATATTTATTGAAAATCAAAGTCAAAAACTTTAATATTTTTTAGATGTTTTTTCTCTTCTTCTTCGGTCATAATTCCTCGTGTAAGAGAAAAAGTCATTGTCAACCGTCAAACGGGGCATATACAGGATGGCTTACTTACAATGAAAAACGTATACTCGTAAGTACTATTAAGGAAAAAAAATAAGGACGTTCTGTAAATGCATGAAAAAAAATTCATGAAAAAACGGCCATATATAAAACGGTTCATTAACGATATATAAATATGTATTTATTAAAAGTAAAGGGTTATACATTTCGAGTTACGGAAAGTAAGCTGCCCTTTGGCAGCTGTCAAATGTCGGTGTCATCCGAACTAGCATTTGTTTAGTTAATGGTTTGCCATTTTATAATAGGGATCGTTTTACCATCGAACAACGTGTTAACTTTGTTAAAGCATTCTACACGAATGCTGATTTTGATGTGGCCGCATTTCAAGCTTTACGGCAAGAATATGGTCGTCGTAATCGTCCTACTAAGCGTACAATTTCAAAAGTAGTGAACAAATTCGAAGAAACTGGATCGGTTACAGACATTGTAAGGCCTGGGCATCATCACTACGCACGCTCGATTGAAAACATTGCCGCTGTAAGCCGTAGTGTTGAGGACTAAAATTTATTGATTCCACGGCGCGCTTGACATTTGGGGAATGATAAAGGACTTCTTGTGGTAGCGGAAGACCGTATTTATGCAAACAATCCCTTAACTTTGGAGCATTTAAAGAATGACATGCGTCAAGTTATGGCCGAATTATCTCAAAAGGATTGAGGCCCTCAGAAGGTCCTGTGGAGAACATTTAAACGAGATTGTTTTTTATAATGGCAAAGTCCAAGCATCATATTGAAATAAAAATTCAATCAATATCTAAACATAATGGGTGTTTTTTTTACTTCACTTTCCGAAAGAGAAAATGGATAACCCTGAAGAAAAGGCAGAACAGAAGAATAATCTCGCAAAATTATGTACGGACTGAAAACCGTATTCAAAAGAAAACATCCACAGAAAATTACGAACTGTCGTTCGAATTTACGGATGGCCTTTCGGTTGGTTACACACAGGGTTATCTATCACCAGGCTGGTTATATTATAGTAACGCCTGGTTTCGATTCTGCGAATTCGCTAAAATGCTATCAGTAAATTCAACTGCGAAATACTGCAGCAAATCAAGGCTTTTATCGGGAAGCCACAGTTTCATTTACATTCTTTTTTACAATATTTAATAGACACAATATTCATTGTCTATTGAGCAGAGCTCTCTCAAAACAGTCCTCCCCCGGGGGGACAAGTGTTTCCCCTTACACCTCACCGGTATGATTTTGGCATCGGCTCTCTGTTTTTGTGATTATGTGTAAAAGTTTCGAATAAATTCATTCCAAAAATAATGATGTTCTTTTTCAAAACTAAGCGCACGAAGTTTTTTTTCGAATCTTCCCCAAAAGAAATTATTATATACGCCACTGTATAGGATACAACTACCATCGATTGAATACATAGCTCGTATGTACATACATACCTACATACATGCAAATACAGATGTACACACGTTATTATGATACGTTATTTTTGAAAAGATTTGCTATTAAGAAATGAATATACTCGTACAATAAAAAACAGGTTTTTTTTTTATATAATCATAACATATACGGGAATATGGTTGGTTTTGGTATTTTTCTTTCAAAGTTAAGTTCGCTGAACCAGCAAAGATTTTTATTAGTTAATCACGTAAGAGGAATTATTTTATTTTATTTAAAGTATTTAAAATTGGGCGAGATAAATTTAAAGTTTGTTAAATTTTGTTCGACTTACGAGTATGTGCATATATGTACCATAATATTACCGATATTGTGACAACGACACAACATGACTCGTAAATATCGTATAAAAAGTCCCATATTTTTGCAGACAAAACAAGACAAGTACAAAATGTATAAATAAAAACCTTCATAAGTAGATATTTATTGGGACAATGGCAGCATCGTAAAAACTATGCAATATTTTAACTTTTGGAAAATAAAAAGAGAAAATGTATATACATATATAAAAAAAAGTATGTACAATAATACAATACAATGCAATACAATTTTTTTCCAAAGTTTATATTAAAAAAAAATATTGATAAAAAGTAGGCAGACTTAATTATGATAATTTACGATAAATGGCCAAATTTATTTAAAATATAAATAGTTAGGAATCTTTGGAGTATTTTGAAACTACAATCTAAAAAAAATACCAGGAAGTGGAGTTAATCACTTTGACAATTGAGCGGCTCATATAGTGCTCGCAAACTCTTAAATGGGTGAAAAAGGATTCCGTTAAAACTGCTCGAACATGCCGGCCAAGTAGTCGCCATTCGTCGTTTACTGTATGTATTTCATCCTAACCTCTTGATTAAAACGAAAAAAAATTAATTTGTCAGCGTCGCAATTTAGGCAATATACCAACGAGTTTTAAGTCAAACGTCACATAACGAGTGCAAATATTCGTCATATGTTGACATGACAGTTGACGTCCTTTGTGACTTCTAATTTGTTGAAGTCTTTATACACTTTACGCGTTAGTACAACGTACATATATAAAATAATTTCTTCTATGAAATATTCTATAAAATATGAAATTCATAATACTAATGGATTTGATAACTGATTTTTGTTAAAATTAAATGTCTCTGTTATCTAATTAAATATATCTTACCTTTATTTATATGTACTCGTATACGATATATGTATTTTTTTCCTATAACAAATCGGATGAGCGCAAACGAGTTGAATCAAATTTGTTAAGTATTATTTTTACTATATGTATGTATCGTACGATATATATGGGATGTATGTACATGTGTACGTATTACTTTGAAGCAGTTAAGCAAGTTCTTTGCTTTTGTAATAAAGTCGCATGTTGTTGTTGTTGTTTGTATGTGGAATAACCAACTCGTCGGCATGCTTAGCGAATTACTCACTCATGCTAATTTGCTGTGGGTTTCCATATTACGTGTAGAGATTATATATATATATATATATACATATATGTGTGTGTGTATGTAAAATGAAAAACATACATCCATACGTATTGCGCGACTTGTTGACGACATACACGTAATAAATAAAACTAGAGAAATACTAAAACAAATGCAACAAATGACAGTACAGAATAATGAACTACTTAAAAAACTTTGTGTATGTACATCTATATATCTATATATCGTATATATTGTCTGTTTATCCTGTATGTACATTATATGTATCTATAAATAAATTTAGTTATGAATATTTTATAGAAGAAATGATTTTATATATGTACGTTGTACTAACGCGTAAAGCGTATAGACTCTTGAAAAAATTAGAAGTGACAGGACGTCAACTGTCATGTCAACATATAACGAATATTTGCACTCGTTATGTGACGTTTGATTGTAAGTACTCGTATATTGCCCAAATTAATGAATTTCGTTCGTTTCAATCAAGAGGTTAGGTTACATACAATATTCTATAACGACGAATCATGCGGTTCGAGCAGTTTTAACGGAATTTTTTTTCACCCATTTAAATGTTTGCAAACACTATATCATCGATGAATCCCCCGCATTGGTAATCGGTGCGAATACCGAAGCACACTCCTTCTTTCCTAATAAATATTCAACTCTTCATAACAAAATATCAACTTAACTCGATATCACCATTTTCTGAGATATGGTAAAACTTCTGAATGTAATGTAGAGAAGCACGAATTGAATGATAGACAAGAAATGGCAGAAAATGAAACAACTGCTTGTTGACTGACTGATGATAGTGTCTGTCACTGGTGATGGGGTGTATTATGCGATATTAACCCTAATTAAAAAAAAAAGAAAAGAGACAAAGTCAAGCAATGCTTCATGAAAATAACTACATACATAGTAGTAAACATCATGTTTCTATTTTCGTCTTTGTTAGTTTTACAGACCTAGGCGGAGCGAAAGAAACGACATATTATCGCTCACTCACTGCTTGCGTTTCTTTCGTTCCATTTCGTCGCTACTCGTACCGATCACGTTATCGTACTACAGAATTCTCTGCAACACTTCCTGGCATACTACATGCAGCAGTAAGTAACATTGATAAATAAAGCCATTGTTGTTGCATTAATAATAAATGTGATTATTATTGCTGCTACAATAATTGTAAATAACAAATTTCTAGCCTTCTTGTCATTTGCCTGATGATGCTGGTGGTCTCGAATAATGGCTTGCTGCAGACTGACAAGCATGCATGCATGCATACATACCTATGTACGTACATACTACATATACACTCGTACAATTCTTTTTTTTATCGATTTGTTCAATTAATACACATAAGAAGCTGCTGTTCAAAAACAATATGATCTTGTGGTAATTAATTAATCTGCGAAGAAAAAGAGAGGGAGAGAGAGATACAAAAGCCAATTTGTATGGAGCGACCGCATTGAGCCGCAAAAGCTAACATTTTCTGAACAATTACAATTAACTGACAAGAAAATCTTCGATACCTACTTTTAACAATAGCCATTATTACACACAATAATTAAAGTTATTAAATTATATTAGTTTAGAAAAATCCATATTCATTATTATTACGGATGTGTATAATCGAATTGAATACTATATAATGAAGTTACCTTATAAACTTGACCATAGGTGCCATTGCCAACCACTTCTATTAATTCAAATATACCAGCCGGATCCTGTAAAGAAAATGAAGTATGTTTAGTCAACAGAATAAATTATATATTGTCTGGTTTTCATCTAAAACTATTCGTAAGTAATGAAGAATATACATATGTACATTGTGTGTGAAAATAACAAGAGTTATTACGTATGTATGTATATTTTCCGCAATCAATAGAGAGATCTTTGACGTAGGTATGTACGTACATAATTGTCATCAAAGCAAGAGATAATCACGCTGCTGCCAAGGACGAGTTTATATTAACGTCAATATCGATGGATGCATCACAAATGTCAAAATTTGTTGTTGGTGTTGTTGTTTGCCAAAATGTTAATTTTCCGTTTTTTACTACCAACCACCACATTTTGACATATGTGCATACATAGTTCACATGGTGTAAACTCGCCCCAAAAGAAGCAACGAGTAGACGTTTTTGAACTCATCACCCAATAAAAAAAAAACCAACACAACCAAAAGCGAGCGAGAAAACTCAAAATATTTTTTCGTGCGTTCCTGTTTGATGGGACGGACGGATGAACGGACGGACAGACGGGAAAGGCCAAACCAAAAGTCGACAGCAAAGTTCGAGAAACGTTGCCCTGTGCTCTGTGTTCGCTGATATTATCTGGTTTTTCATGAGGTGTGCATTCCAGACACAGATTGAATATGCCGACATGGAACATGGAATTACCTAATACCTAAACATATGTACATACATCCATACATACGCACATATGGTATATAAGTACTCGTACATTGTTATGATTTCTTTTTTGATATCGTTAATACGTTTCTTGTGTGCCAATTGTTTGTTTATACTGTATCCATTATAGTTTCAGAGTGATTATTTGTAATAAACAGCCGCATAATATACACAACATAGAGCAACAACTGGAAATGCTGGATGCTATAAAAACAATACAAAATTAAACAAAATTTCTAAACCCATAGTCGCATCGCACTATGAATATACATACATATCGCGCTACGTGAGAAATTTTCAACAGCTCGTTATCTAAACTTTAAAAAAAAATACCTTATATTTCTAATACTTGGGTGAGCCGATTTTCTTGCGCCTCGGAGAAAATTTACATACAGACTTCAAGTAATCTTCAGTGAAATGAAAAAGATTACATACGAGTATATAGATACATACACTTGTCTTAGAATATCAAAAGGTGAAACCTGACAAAATATTTGCTCTAAATATTGACAGTGTACCGAAATATGTACGATATATGCAAGTATGTATACTACACTAACCTACAAAATTACTTATTAAATTCATCGTTTTAGTTTAGTCCGTATAGCTTTGGTTTGTTTTGGTATACTACGAGTAGGTAAA
This sequence comes from Conops quadrifasciatus, assembly GCA_949752815.1. NCBI lineage: Eukaryota > Metazoa > Arthropoda > Insecta > Diptera > Conopidae > Conops > Conops quadrifasciatus. The sequence goes on along the minus strand of OX457079.1, from coordinate 25,681,483 downwards.
GTATTCAGAAGTAAATAAGTTTCTGACCACATTGTTGTTCCGTGGAAGGTAAATTGGCGATGAAATTTTTGTCTGGCAGATTAACACGCTTATTCACAAGATCACTTTTATCCATCGTCGTCGTCTAAAACAGCCGTTTGTCATCTTTTGCTATTTACAAGCACGACGCCGCCTTTTTAGCACGAGACGATACCTAAATTGCTGTCGTCTTAAAATGGACGTTTTGACGTCTGCTATCGCACTTGTGAAAAGCTTTTAGTCACCTCAAAGTCGGTCCACTGCAATTTACGTACTACTAGCACGAACAATTTTATCTAGTACACAAACCTCCGGGGCACATTGCAACTAAGGTAAGCGTCAAATTACACAAGTCACTTTTAGAACAAGTGAGCTTGTGAATACAACTTCGGCCAAAAACTATGGTTTAAACAGTTTAAAATTATGCTAGGAAGTACCAAAAGCTTATTACGCCGACTGTCCCGATTGTTTCCGTAGGTTATAGGCCAGTGTGGAGGTTATGTGAGGTTATGATGAAGTGACTATTTAAGTTTATTTCTCTTCAATCAGAGGTGCCTTTTTGTTGGTCTGTTTTATTTCGAGAAAAAAAATTCATTATAAAATATAATACCAAAAAATCAATGGTGATCTACATAAAATTTCTAAAGATTTGAGCTTTGAAAAAATCATACGAAGACTGTCTGAACGGTTTTAAGGTATAGTATATTTATTAAGAATTGAACCGAAAAAATCTGTATAGAGATTAATTTTTTTCAACTGATTTTTATTTCGATTTTCTTCGGAATAACATGCTTTTTATTGTGATAAATGTTTAATGACCTCCAAAGCTCAACACCCTCATGTGATTATAAACACTCGCATGCATAAACATACGCACATACTTATACACATTCAGATGCATACACATTTACGAATATTTGTGTATGTATATACAACTTTATGGAATCCATAAGAAATCCTTTGTATCTACGATTGCACATAGAGCATGCTGCACACAAACAAAGCGCTCATAAAGAAGCCGAATTGATAATGAAGTAAACTAAAAAAAAGTTCAAGAAGAGTTCATTCTTGTCTCGTTTTTGTCTCGGCGTCGAAATGAAAAGAAAAAAAAACATTTCTCGTTTTCATCTCACTTTCTTTTGTGGTGGAAAGGGTGAATGGGTTGATGGGGTGGGTGGGTGTTTGCGTTTGGGTGGTTGGTGGTGGCCGAGGTAAGCAAAGCACAACGACACCGGTCGTCGTCTGTCTGCCGCGCCGGCCCGCCCGCAACGGCAACCGGCAGACGAAGCTACAGGGATGAATGACACAAACTGTAGAACGAAAGATAAAAACAGTCGAGAATACAAGTTTCTTAAACAGACATAAATTCTTAGAAAGAAAGCGGCCTTACCGAAAACAACTTTTCTGTGGGTAAAGGCAAACATAAATTATTTTATATTTAATTTAAGATGTACGATTATATCAGTGTTCTTAAGACATAATTCAGTAATGGCAAAGAAATTACAAGAAGAGATTATAAAAAAGCAATTTATGTATGTAAAGTTTAGAAAATGACAATTATTTCCACAGTAATTTCACCACAATAAAGTGGTAGAATTCAAGTTTTTCGATTAAAAAAAAAAGAAAAATATTTGAGCCCATTAAATACATTGATGAAAGCTTTTGAACTCCTTTATTCCAAAAATTATTGCAATGCAAAGAGTTTGACAAAACCTGGGCCAAAACACATGACATCTCCTAAACTTTTTGAACGCTTCAGTATCGAACTATTTGCCACAGACAGCCAAACATGTTACTCAGAATGTTACTCCTATTGACATTAATTTTTATCAAAACAATTTTAAGACCAAATAAAAAGCATTGTAAAATGCTTTTTAAGAAAAGCCATAGAATTTTGAATGCGTTTCAAAGTTTCACAGATATCGCCCATTCCTCTCCACATCTTTTACGTGACGACTATGACTCCTAAACGAAAAGAGTTCAACTTTTTTTTTGACACAATCGTGTTTTATCGCTCGCTAAACTTTAGGGGCCGATTTGACAATTTCTGGTTATGTGCTAAGCGAGACTTTTAAACGCCAATTTGTAAACCATTTTGACGTTTGAAAGTCCCAAATAGCACTTAACCGGACATTGTGAAATCGGCACTTAGCCGGACCTTGTGAGATCGGCCCAAATTAGGCCTTAATAACAATAATTTCTGAGGCATCACATTTTACAGCCAACAAATAAAACGTGGCAATAAAATCTCTGAACTGTCAAATTCTATTAGATCTCTTCCTAAAATATGAAAAACTCCCTGCAAAAACTCTTCTACAATATTATACAATAACAGAAGTTATACGAATTGAAAATTGAAGAATAAAAATAACCCATTGTTTAAATAAAGCTACGATCCGTGAGAAGCGAGCACGACTACCAGCCACACCTTTTACAATTGAACAAGTTAAATAGAATATTAACCAAACAACTACGAGATTCATTTAATGAAGAAGCAAATTCGTAGGAGGTGGTAGGAGCGGATACCACAGCGGCTGATTGAGCGACTGAAGAAAATGAAACCAGTGAGGAATACAGCAACAAAACTCAGCGGCGAAAGAAACAGGTGATGATGACATGAAAACAAAAGATGTTTATTAAAGTGAGTGAGGCAGAGGAACTAGTTGGACTGGAATAAAATTTTGCAGAAATTTACTGAATGAAGGAATAAGGTCTGGACCGAAATTTTTAATATTCGGTTAAATAATGATATTTATTATATTTAGAAAGGAAGAAAAAAAAAGAAGTCTGTGAAGTTCTTTTAAAATTTCGTTGTTCTTTGTTTTCAGTCTGTTTCCTTTCCTTCCTCTTACCTTTAGAGCATTCAAATCGATATCGTCCAATGAACAATTCACCGATGGGGCGAGCTGCTGGTGCGCCATTTTGATTTGATTTTTTGTTGCTTCTACTTTTATTGCTGTGTTTCTGCTTCTGTTGTTGTTGGCTCTCCCCTTCTCTATTTCCGGAGTTTAACTTATGATTATTATTAGCCTGAATTTTGTGTTAGTATTCGTAAATTGCAAAAGTTCCCCAGTTGTACACTTAAATTCCGCTAAATTATATTTACCACTCCGTATAAAAAATAGTTTCATTATTCAAAAATTAAGAACTCGTACTTAACGAAATTGCACACAAGATCAGTTGCTCTTCTCGATTGCCCTGCACACGAAAGCTCTTATTCACTCGCGGTCGTTGTAAATGCGGCACCTTGCCAGCCCTGTCAGAATGATTAATTTTTAAACACTCTCATCAATTAATGAAATATACGGTCATTTTAATCGCTTGTCTTATAAAATATTTTTCACTTGATTAAGGACACGATTTCGAAAAAATCTTGTATCTTTATCTCAATTCGCAGCTTGTGCAAGTCTGGCCAACGCAGTGCAGTATGTTGCAGCGCAGCAACAGCAGGTTTATGTGGGTAGACAACTGATGAGAGCTCACAGCAGCAGCAGCAGCAACGGAGGAGTAGTATAGGAAAACGGAGAACTTTATTCGAAACTTTGTTTTATTGATTTTTACAACTAAACTTAAGAACTTGCTACAGTTTTTGGCATTGCTCTTTCATATGAGAGTTATTTATTGTTTTAAAGCACTTTTCATGGTGATTGAGTTCCGGCAAAAATGTATAAAAATAAAATCTTTTATTATTTATCCACGCCCGATTTTTGCTGCTGCTACTCTTTCACACCATGTCGGCGAACGAACGAAGAATGAACGGCAACGAATTTTGTCGAGCAGCGAGTAGCTCGACTGGAAGTAGTGCTGTATTGAAATGTCAGGTTTTTAAGAGTAGTATACAATTTAGAAAAACGTAATAAAGAGGAACTGATCTGAGTTCCTGATAATTTTAGTTTTCAAACTAATTAATAGTGCTTAGTACATTTTCACAGAAGACATTTGCAATAATATTTTATAGCGTGTATATAGAGACATCGGTCTTATTCTAATATTTGGTAAAACTTATATCAACTTATTACATTGGTAGTAAGAAGGTAGTAAAATACACGTAAATGTTATAAAAAACAAGTAGTATGTTCGATAGCTCTGTCTGGAAAGGTATTAAATAAAGTCCACACTCGTTTATAATTTCGGCCGAACTAACGAATACTGGCAAAGTGGCTTTCACAGGCTCGTACGAATCAGTGAATTTTGTCTGATCAGATAAATTTTAAACCTGCATATAATTCATATTACAATCGAAACTTTGACTTTCTGAGAACGATTTGCATCATCTCACTATTACATTTGTAACATCAGATTTCCTTAACTGAATTAACAACATTCGTTAACTGAATTATTATAATTATTTATATATGTTATTACAATTTACTATGTGACTTTTTAAAAAATCCTTTCTATTAAAAACTACATGGTATTAAAATATTTCTGGAATGACATTTCAATTTACGGAAAAGAAAATTTGAGAAATAAAGAATTTAACACGAACTGTTGTTATTTTCCGAAACGGATAGAAGTAAATAATTCATTTACAGAGGGCAGCACCATACTATATCTAAGACACAAGCCTCTTTGCCAAATAAAAAAGTATTGAAATTCGGAAAGGAGGCTTATCTCGTTGATAGATTGACATGCATAGGCAATATGGGAAGCAATACAATAATTTCTTGGCGGCAGAATGTTAGCAGCACACAACGCTTCTTGGTGCAAGATTTCGTTCTATTTGTACTTTGTTTACTTTTTCCAAACCTCACTTACGACGAATTTCGCTTAGCAGAATTTCTAGCAGCCATAAATGCAATGTTTTTTTTTTTGTATATGCAAATATATAAGAGCCATAATTTTATTGCGAAATGTGGCTGCCATTGAAGATAGAAGGAAAAAATTTGCCGAATGTGTATCTCCGGCATTCTGTTGGCGTGTAGGAAAAACAAAAATTTTCTGGTGATTTCATTTTTACAACACATCGAGTAGCAAGATGTACGAGCCGAACGAGTTTAATTAATACTCGATGAACTGTGCTCGTTACTTGAGCCACTCATGCTGTCATCCTATCAATTTTTTTTCTCTCGATTTCTTCTACTTTTTGAGTTTTCTTATATGAACTGCCAAGCTTGTGATGCGATGTTACCAGAGCATAAAAACGAACACAATAATTTACTTATATGATCTAAAATGGATAATGAAATCGCTAGCAGAATGAATCTTGAAAAACCAATATGATATAGCAATAGCTGCGGATATTCACAGTAAAATAAAAAGTTAACCTTTATTTTTGAATTATTTCAAAGATCCTTTTTACAGGCGACTTATTTCTTGCGCATATATTGTACTTTGCTCCCGGCCTAACAGTTGGCAACTTTGGTTGTTGAGCTCAAAGCGAAGATCAGCGATGTGAATAGCTATATCAAAACGGAAACGAAGAAGAAACGTTGGCAAAATCTGTGCGTTCAAAATCGGTTTCAGTTTTGAGTTGTTTTCCGTGGCAGAAGAACGTGTAACCGCAGCGTGACGATTACCATCGGTTTTGGATTGTTGTCTTTTTTTTTCTTATACCTGTAATAAATTTCTCCACATTAAAAGCAAAAAAAATATTAATAAATGTAGCATTAATTTAATTGCAATTAAGTGAAACGTTTAGGTTTGAGAGCGCGTGCGGCAGTGTAATTTTTCCGCGATTTTCTTGTGATTTTAGTTTTGGTATTTGAAACCAGTTTAAAAAATAGTTCACTTCTCAACTAATACATGTACGTTTGGTGCATACGGACGGCGTCACAAAGTTATTTACGTGCGTACCTGCCGAAAGCGTAGCGCCGCAGCAGCGACCGCGAACAAAGCAAGCGCAGCGTTGGCGCAGAAGCAACAGAGCGATTAAATTACTTACTGAAGGGTGGCTATTTACTGCCAAATGGATATTTCTATAATTATGCTATACGTACAATATTTCACACTGTCTTATTTGAATTTTTCGATATTCGATTTCGATTTAAATTTCATTCACACGCGCGGGCTCTCATTTTCGTAGGCTCTTTAAATTTTTTCTTTGATCTTGTGTTTAAAATTTTTTTGTTTTTCTCGTTTTTTGTTATGCCCCCCCAAAAGACGAAATCCAATGCAGTTTTAACAAAATTATGAAAGTGGAAGTGTGGAATAGCTTCTAATTTAGCTACAAAGAAAACAAAATCGTCTATCGCATTAACCCATCGTGAAAAAGTTTACGCCGCAAAGAAAAGCAAGTAAAAATAAAAAGAAACGTAATATAAATTAAGGTCACAAAATTCGCTAACGTCAAACGAGCAACGCTGCAGAGAGACGTAGACGTTAGCAGAACAAACTACAGCGCCGCTGCAACAGTTTGCAACGTGAAGCAAGAAAACGGAATTGTTGCTCTTTTCTTCTTGTTTCAATTCGGAGATTTTGCTTTCCAGAGATATATATCTATTTAAATTATTATTGTCGTTGTTGTGTACTGCCGAAGCAACATAGTGGATACCGGAGCTTGTTTTTTACGCCACACAAAGTGAAATTTTAAGTAGAAGTGTTCAAGACTTCATTCATTTTTCTCGCTTATTGAAATTATTAAAATCATTCAAGCTGGATTTGGGATATTACGAGGCGGTTAAAAGTAAGTTTCTTTTGTTTTTACGTGTTTTTGTTGCTGTTGTTGCCTGAATAGGCATGTTTGAAAAATTCGCGTTGTTGCCCGTTGCCAGACGAAAGAAAATAGGAGTAAAAAAAATATATACATATACATAACCTAATTTTAGACAGCTGAACTGTCTAAACTTTTAAATTTTGGACTCGAATTACAGAATTTAAAACGAAAACGATAAAATAAATTCTCCAAAAAATCTTTTCTAGTAATTCAATTTTCTTTTATATTAAACTCATGTGATCGGATTGGTTGGAAAATGTATACCATTTATCTTTTCCTTTTCTCCATAAAAACCTCAACTAAAAAAAAACAAATAATAAAATTATTTTAGTTAGATTGAAAAAGCGAATATATTTAGGTACATTAGATCCGGACAAAGTCAGTTAAATTGTCAAAATAACTTAAATGTTCACAAAGAAAAGTTATAACCTAATCATGTAAAAGTAGTATAAGCCTGAAAATATAGGTTTATACTCGTACTTGCCAGACATATGTACATACATACATCTTTTCGGAAGAACTAACTCTTTTTTAAGTTGTACGGCAAATACATATAATGTAAAGATCACTCTTTTATGAAGATGGAAACAGTTTATAAGTTTATATTATTAATTTTGTAGAAAGTAACTAATTAAGAAGAAATTCATGCCTGAAGTGAAAGTACTAGATGTACTACAATTTTTAATGTCAGAAAAGAGAGACAAGATCAGCTTTGTCTCTAAAGTGACACAACAAACATAAAACAACAAATTTTTGATTTGTCAAACTGCGCTCAGTTATTTCGTTTTTTTTCGTAGCCTACCTTCGAACACACACACGAGTAATTAGTAACGAGTTCTTTTTTTTAATTACGAGTACCTTCTTGGACACTTTTGTTATCGTCGCCAACGATATTATCACAACGTTTGTGATAATAAAAATGATTCTGTTCCTAAACTAAAGCTCTACCTTTTTTTTTAATTCACTTTTATTACCATTTTAATACGATATTTATAACTACATAAATAAAAAAAAATTAATACGTTATTATAATGTACGTATGTATGTATGAATTTATTATTAATTAAAAAATTTAGTAGATTTGAGCAAGAAAAATTTATTAAGTACGTATTTGATTATGTGTATAATTAAGCACGTCTTCAATTGTGTTCTAAAAGATATACGAAAAAATATGCTTAGAAAGTATGTATTTGCGCTTAAAAAAGATTTTTCCATTCCAAACGAATTTTCATTAAATAAACGCTTTCTCATTATTATCAATGTAGATAATAATGATTCATTGTACGTTATTAACAATTGACAATACAAAGTTGTGTCATTCTCATGGGATTCGTCGTTTGCATAATATTATTAACTGCTAAAACATGTACAATTCTTGCTGATATCTCTACCACCTTAAAATGGCAAAGATTGACCCAGACTGCTTTCATTATTGTGCGTTAATTACACACGGGTAATTCGTAACGCGTTTTTTTTTTTAAATTATTTTGCAACTTTGTTATTGTCACCAACCAAATCATCAAGTTTGTTGGTAATAACATTTTCGCCCTGGTTGGAAAGGGCCACCAACCAACCAACGCCTTTCCTGTAATTGTATTCGCGAATATACTCGCATACAATTCGCATATACAATATGATGAGTAGGTGCTTATGTGCCTCTCGGTTCGTGGCTTGATTCTTCAGAATCATGTTTACTCAAACCACGGAGGAGGAACAGGTTCCTAAAAGCGGTGCAGTTTTTGTGTGTTATATAAGGTTTTTTTTTCTTCCTCTTCGAGTATATAGAATTTTTGTTTTGTTTTGTTTGCTTTTTGATGACTTTGGACCATTTGTAGGATATCGGCGAACAGTAAACCGGTCCCATTCAGTAGTTCATATCTCTCTATACCAGGTCCTAAAACCGAAAGAACAAGGTCAATGCAAGACTTATTTTTTTATGGCTCGGAACTACATTCGCCGACGATCGTCAGAGGATCGGATCGTTGAGCTTGAGCTTCAAAAGTGTATAGGTACTAGAAGCAAAAAAAGGAACACAGTCGTATTAAACGATGAGCAGCGAGCGCTCTTAAGTCATAAAACAACAAAAATTCCGATTTGGAGAAATCTTGCAAGGGCGAAAATTCGTGCCGATATGACGTTTAAAATGGTGCAGGCAGCAGAGCCCGATCCGATCGGATCGGTTGATGTCGGCTGCTCGAATGCATGCTGCTGAGTCGACTGCATTCCTTTGGCGGAATTGTTTTTTTTTTTGCTCTCTCTTCAATGTTTACATTATAATTGCAACAACGTATTATTGCAGGATAAACAGTAGACAGACAGACAAAAGAGTTGCCAGCGTGCGGTATTGGAAAAAATTAATTTTGTAATTATACTAAATTCTATTCAATTTCAGCTTGTTGTTTTAAAAAGGTCGTAAGTATCGTAGTTTTGATGTGAAATTATTTTGGAATTAAAAATATCCTTCAAACTTCAAGTTTTTATTTTAGAGCTGAAAATTTCTTCATAGTAGTCCAAAAGTTAAAAATTGTAACTAAATATGGGTTAATATTTTACATAAAAAGAGGAGTCCAACCGTTTTGATTGAAACCTTGCATGTTTTTAGTTGAAAAACTAGCTACGAATTTTTTGAAAAAGAGTTTTAAAGGCTAGAAATTTTATGACTAAACATTTATCATTTACATAAAAGTTACACTTTTTAACTCAAAAATTGAAACCTCACTGGCGAAAAAGTATATTTCCAATTTTTTAAGTGAAAATATAAAATTTCAGTATGTCACAATGAAATTAAGTTGAAAGTTTAGACCATTTAGGCCGGAGCGGCTTATTAAACAGCCTTATAGTACGTTTACAGCGACCTCAAATCACGCATTTCGGCTTCAAGTCACAAATGCGAAGCAAAATGCGAATAAAAGCAACAACAATCCCATACAAACTGACAAATCACGCATTTGGAAATTATTCGCACTTCTGGCAAAAGCGAAGCAAATGCGAATAATACACACTGCTTTTCTTGTTAAACACAGATTTTCTTATTAAACACAGCTTTTTCCCAATTCACCTTTGAACAAATTCCACAAGGTGTCAAAAATGTTATGTTATTCCACTCAATATAACAGCTGATCGTTTCGCCAACATACAATAATATATTTTTTTTTTGTTTTTAAAGCGCGATTACAGATGCGCATTTGGGTTCGGTGTAAACATACTATTAGATAGTCTTAGAAAAAAAGTTTAAATCATTCGATTCAATACGATAATAAATAAACGATAGATTAAATCATTGCTTTAATAAAAGGGAACTATGTATTCCTTTTAGTAGTATTAAAAGGCAACAGAGATGTTGGAAAAAGTCGAAATGCACTTTATAATAAGGTTCCCTTTTAATTCTGCAATCTGTAATGATTTAACCAATCATTATGTCAGGAATGGATTCAGTCTTACTTTATCCATATCAATATAAAACGGATGTTGCTAAATGCGTTTCTATTTTTAAACACTGACCAAAAAATGTTGAAAGTTCAAAATAGAGATATTTATGAAATCATGTAATAATATCAATTAAGATAATCTGATCCTTTCTATTCTTTTTCTTTCTTATCTTTTCAAAAACAATGTATTGTACATACAAGAAATGTATGGATATTAGTTTTTCCTCATCATTTGGCAACTCTGTTTTGGTGACAATTACTGAACTGAATGCTTAAATATTCGTTATACATACATACATACTTACATACATGCATACATACTTATAGGAAATACAATACGAACCTTGTTGCAAAAGCCTAAGCCAAGCTTTTTATTTCACGTTGCAGTTGCAGCAAATAAAATAAAGAAAAAAAATTGGCGCGCTCATTTACACGAGCAAAAAAATCCATAATTGTGAATATGCATGTATACAAGAATGTGTACGTATTGCAGTTTAGTTGGTTGTTTGGTCGGTTTGTGGGTTGGTTGGTTGGAGACACTATCGAAACTTACACCGAGTATCGCATGCGTAAACCGACGGACAAAGAATAAATATGTTTAGGGTGGTAGTATTGTATCGTATAATACCACATCCATGCAGCCAAACATACCTGTAAATACTCATAGTACATACATACATCCATACATACATACTCGTACATTGTGGCATAAGGCAAAAACAACTCTTTTTAGCTTTCCTTCAGCGAACTGAGCAAGCACTCGAAATATTTTTCACATACATACTTGCATACTCGAACACACACACACACGTACACTCGTATTGTACAATACATTGCGCACTTTATTTTCAATGGTCTCCATATAATTGAAACGTCCGTTAGAATGCACTTAGTGAGTGATGAAATGAGTGGTCCACGTTGTAGTTTACAATACTCGTATATACTCGTAAATATCGAGTATGCTATGTATGTACATATGTTTAACGTTTTCACTGAGAATTAAAAATTGCAAATTTTCGGTAAATTCATACTTATCGCCCGATAAGTATTGTATTTATTGCGTATAGTAATTTTTGGCAAGCATTCAGAATAGAAATTTGATACCGAAGTTACTATATCACCATAAAGTTATGAGATTTATGTGATTTATGAGATTTATGATATATTTTGTTTATTTAAAAACTCAGAAGCATTCTAAGCGCACATCAGCAAGTCTAAGCATTCTTCTAGATCTAAAAAATTTTAGATCTTTTCTAAATTGGTGATAAATGTTCTTCAATAAATGAATAAATAAATATGTTTTTCGCTACGACTTGCTATTATCTCTAGTTTGAACTAAATTAGTTTTAAGACAAATCGGTTTTAGCCATTTTCACACATTTTTCTTTTTTCGTTCAAAAGAATGAATGAAATAATTAAATTATATCATTCATTCTTTCTTTCGACGATTAAGAAACTAAATCATAAATTTCTGCTTAATAATTTCTTAGGAAATAATTATTTTTAGGAGGAAAAATTTTAACAATTTGCTAAAATTTCAACATTATCACAAAAGGAGTTCACAAAAATCATTAGTGAGCTCCTTTCTTTTACAATACATACTCGTAGTTACTTATTACTAGTTTTAGAAAAAGTAATGAGCTTAGAGCTTTTTTCTTGTGCGTCTTTTGGTTATTTCTTGGCTGACTCGTTTAATTGTTTGACACCTTAAAATAACAGTTATATTCTGGTTTTTTAGTTATTTCTGGATTTTTTTTTGCTTATTTTTTGACTTGACAAATTAGAAAACCTGCTTTTATGTACTATATACATACAATACTATGTATTGTACATACTCGAACGTCGTTAGCAAACAAAATGAGCAAAATGTAACAGGTTGTTGTTGTTGTTGACGAGCTTGGCGAGCTTGGCGTATCGACCTGGTTCGAACGACTAGTCAGTCAAGTCAGTCAACCGACTAAGCGACCGTTGTTTGCGACCGACCAGACTACGAGAATGCAATGGAATGTGCATTCATCAAAAAATGGTGCTAAATATTTGACGGCGAGTCGAAATGACTAAACGAGTGAGTACGAAAACGCTATGATGATGTTTCGTGTAGCCAAAAACCAAAAAAAAAATGTAACTACTCGCTGGAGCTTGCAGACGTAGGAGAATAGAGAAACAAGCAGCGAGTGTCCTCGATTGAATCGATCGCCAACGGGGTTGTTGTTGTTGTTGTTGTTGTTTTTCTATTTTGTTCTATAACAAAAAGAACGTAAAGAACTCTTAGAATAATTTGTCTGAATATTTTCCTCATATTCTTTAACCTGAATGCATTTGTTTACCGCTTATTGATAATGAATGCGTGATTTGATGGAAATTTCAAATTTCAAATAAATTCAGCACTAGAATATCAATATTTTGCAATTATTTATTAGGTGGAGATTTTTTGTTTGAGGATTTTTTTAAAAAACGGTGTTAAGGAAGAGGTATTCGGTGTTTTTTCAGTAAAAAAATACAAAGTTGTTTTTGTATGTAAAAAAACATTTTATTAATGCAAATATTCCCCATTTTTTTTAACTATCTTCTGCTATTTTTGGAAAGGTATAACCATTATTCCCTTCTTGTAGAATTCCCGAGTTTTATCTTGGAAAAACTGGCACACTGACTGCTTTTCGCAGTCCTTTTTTAAGGCCAATTTTTCCCAGCAAGAGCGTGTTGGAGAGCTCGGAACAAATGATAATCTGACGGCCTTTTTTGGACTCAGTATTGCACTCTTTGTGAGTTTTTTTGGGAAACCAACCTTATGCAAATGGTTTAAAACTGTTTTGTTGTCGATCTTCAGTTCCTTCCATGTCATGACTGCTCGACTGATGGCCTTAACCATAATTTCATCGACTTTTTCGGTCGAGCATCGAGGAGCACTTCAAAATTCCCAGAACGAAAGCGACCGAACCATTTCCTGGCAGTTGATTGGGATACAGAACCTTCGCCATAAACACCACAAAAAGCTTCTCACATGCCTGTGCAGCATTCTTCCCCGTTTGTCGTAGTAAAATTGTAAAATATAGCGAATTTTTTTTCAGAAAATTCATTTATCTTTGCTTCGGAATAACTTTTACCACGATACACCAATCTCAATAAATTTCTCACAAATTATCAGTCGATTTATCACCTGTTAAGGAAAAAAGAAAAAAAGCTGCCAGCTGCCACTAACCGTTTCAAAGTTACGACACTACAGTGAAGCGATGAGAAAAACGCCGAATACTTTTTCCCCAACCCGATACATACATATTTAAATACATACATACATACATTGTTACCAATTAACTTGTTTATTATTTGCTAATTGATATGATTATTTTTTCAATATTGTACACAACTATTAATTATCATTTGTTTAGTATGTCAAAGTAAATCATTCCTCCGTCATTGACTTGAAAATACTCGTAGATTCAATCATTGTCTTATGCTCTTAATTAGTTTGAATTGAAAAATGCTTTAATAACCTTTTATAACTTCTAAACTATGAATTTCTCTTATCACTTTTGTAATTTTGTCTGTAGCTTTGCGACGCACTTATTTCAACGCAAAACTATACTAAAGTTTTGATATCTCAAACATTCTTTCAATCTTTTAAAAAGTTCTTTTTTGACCTTTTAAAAAAGTTCTTATACGGTCTTTCGATGACAACAGTTTTTCAATAATTACCGATTTACTTAAATATAGTAAAATAAAAATATGATAATTGTTATAAAAGCTAAAAAACGAAATCGGAATTTCTAAGAAATTTTATTATTGTTTTATTGTTGAAAGAGAGACAGACTCGGACTCAGATTTTTCGAGCGCTATAAAAAGAGCAGAGACCAATTCAATTGCAATTGCAACGATATATCAAAAGGGGCCAAAAGACAAGACATTTCTTCTTCAACTCTTAATTCTATGCCACACTTAATTCAATAAAGTACTCGTATCTCAACGAGCTGATGATGATGATGATGACTATAATGATGATCTGACGCTGCTGACATTGTTTTCTTTCTTTTTATTTAATACGATCATTGACTTCAATCATTTAATTTGCAAGTCTGCCCGGATTATCTGACTCCGGGCCTCTTGTTGTAAAAGCCTTTTCCCGTGCCTGTCAATGGGGCAGAACCCGCCCCTCCGTCGTACATACCACTAAATACATACGATATGATAAAACCAAAAGCACTGAAATTTATTCTCACACATTCTTGATTACAAAGAGTTTGTTACTTTGTTGTCTGCAGCGTTATTCCGTGGTTCAGCTTAAATCCATTTATTAATTTATTCATTCATTGCTGCGTGTAAAAGCTTTGTGATTGATAGTGCTGCACCATTTGTCCATAAACGTATTGGACACTTTGCTCATTATCGTATAACGCATAACGCATACAGCTTACGACACCTCGCAGATGAAATTAGTAACGCAATCATTGTGATTCATTGTGCGCTGTTCTTTACATATTCGTGAGTATATTTATTGTACTTATTGTACTTATTGCTAATACTTGTAAACGTTTAGTATTCTCTTTTAATCTGCAATCGAATTTTTAGGTTAAATTTCGTTTGGCATAAAACTAATGCAAACAATCGGTTACGATAAGTCTGCTAAAACAAAAACATGCAATAAAATCCAATTAAATTAAACATGTCTCTTTTTATTCCGCGCTCTCTCGCTCTCTCTCTTATTCTCTCTCTGGCTCTCCTAATACAAAGATACCCAGTGGTAAATTATCGATGACTGGGTACTAATTTTTCCGTACGTATTGCGTATACAGCTCTTACGAGTTACTTTAAGTCCTTTAACCAGGGTTGGCATTTTACAAGCACTTCTGGACCTTGTATGTAGTCTACGTCGAAAACTGTAAAGTACTTTTCTACATGTCGAAAACCTCAACCTTGTCGAAAACTCTTAAACATTTAAGAATTTAAAGAATGACTCATTCAAATATCGTTTTTTTACTCGCGTTAAATTCGACATGACAACCCAGCCTGTGACACGTTAATGTTATTGTGAGGTTAATGGAATGTAAAAGTCGAGAGGGAGAATCAAGTCGATACGGCACACAAAATCATGAGAACAACAGCGATAATGATCTTTACCACTGGGTACCTATCTATATGTGTAGATATGTATGTATATTTATATATTCTTGTAGAGTGCCACTTTAAACCGAAATAAGAAAAAATAACAGTAGTTCTTATAACTATCATTCATTTAGTTTGTCTGCCAATTTTACGGTCCGTTCACACGATACAGTTTACTCAGTCGTGTCGATAATCGGTTAAATCCAATTAAAATGATTTCATGATATGACGATGGTGAGCCCGGCTCACGATTTTGGTGCAGTTACTTCACCAATCAGTGTAGTCTACACATATACGGTTTACGACAGTGAGAATAGTATTGTGTCAGTAGCATTACATGTACCTACGATTTTATATGACTAGGTTTATACAATTTCGCTTTTACACGTTAAAAGCCGCATAAAGGGATTTTTTTTTTAAATTAAAAGTTAACACATCTAACACAGCTACCACATTTCGTTTATGGAATATATACATTTTAATATTGCATAATATTTACTTAGATTTTACGCTGAAGTGCATTATGCACATTTTAGTTCGTTTTCGATTTACACGGTTTTATGCATTAAAATTCACGATTTCGATTCGACACTTCTAACTTCTAAGAACTTAGAACTGTTTTGCAACGAAATCAGGCAGGAACCGATAAATAGAGATTTCCGATTCGCTAAAGCAATCGATTCGGTGTAGTGTGAACGGGCCCGTTAGGCTTAGCCTTAGTTTTTTGTATTTATTTTCCTTGCTTTTTCTTGTAATGCATTGCATGCTATGTTTATATGGACATTTTGTTTTTGTTCAGTGCACAAATAGCTATTGCTTTTTGCGCTTTTTTTTTTACTTTTTCCTGCATCGTGGCAGAGGAAGCCGTACGAAAGTATTCGTACCATTACTTGGTTTGTCATACGTGACGATGGATGGATGGGATGGTCTTCGACTGACTACGAGAACAACGCACGGTCTTGGAAAATAAAGAACAATTTGCTCAATGAATGCAGATTTATTCCGTTTGTATAATTATTAAAAGAATTATAGTCGTAATTAATTAATTGTAGGTATAGATTTTGATAATTATGTCATTGTGTATTTAGTTGAAAAGCTTAAAGAGTTGATGAAGTTAAATATTTTTTGGCTTTAAAACGTTTAAAAATATTAAGATTTTCCTCTTTCCTTTAAATGATGTAATACTTCTCTACTGAAGAAGAGATATTACTCTGTAATTCATTATTTTTTTGGTCTAAAAAGTGGAAAATTACGATGGTGGTGGTATCGCCGGCCTCGCATAACTCCGTCTCCTGCTCTTCCTTCACATACAGCTTTCTCTTTACTTTGCACAACCAAACGTTAATACATTTGTTTGCCGGATAAATTTATCGCTATTGTTAGCTAACTATACGCCGCGGTTGTAAATTGCATCAAATTAATAAAGAATGAAATCAATAATCAAAAAGCGTAACCGCGTAACCGAATAAAAAGAACTGAACTGAACAACTTTGGCTGAAAAGAGTGGAGGAGGCCCTCTCTTTTAGTTTATTTATTAAACATTCTTTTTTTTGAATATTCTGCACAATAACCAAGGGCGTAATTGGTTCTTTTTTTCGTTCGGTCGGTCACTAGGCTTGATTTTTTTTGGCATTGAAAAATATTAGTTCTTTTTGAATAATTTTTATATTATGAGTATGTTACAGAAAAAATTCTTTTTATTAAAATTAAAATTCATATTGAATATCTTCAGTTTAAAGCTTTCTAATTTTTTTTTTGTTTTTGTTCCTCTCGAAGTAGATTCGAACAATCGTACAAGTAAAGGTCCAACCAAAATATGTAGGCACAACTTCATGAAAGGCATCGCACAGGCAGAGGCCTTACAATGTCTGTAACCGATGCAGTTTTTTCGAATTTCTTCACTAAGTTTGAAATTGTACGCTCAGTGGGACGATTACGACGATCATAATCTCGCTGTGAAGCTCGAAATGCTCGGCCACAGCAAAATCAGCGATCGTGTAGAATGCTTTAACAAAGTTAACGCGTTGTTCGATGGTAAAACGATCCATATTGTAAAATGGCAAACCTTCAACTAAACAAATGCTAGTTCGGATGACACTGACATTTGACAGCTGCCAAACGGCAAGGCTTTACTTTCCGTAACTCGAAATGTATAACCTTTTATGTATCATAAAAATAAGTATATTGAACATATTGTATACTCGTCCAAACACGTATGTGTGTATGTATATCCAGTGGGTTTAAAAAAAAATTTTTAAATATAGTCCTCCTGCATCAATAAATACACTACTGGCAATACTTTTCTCTGTTTTCTCACGCTCTCTGGAAGCTGGTGAAGGCAAGACTGTCCAGCCAGCTCTTCGAAGTGACTCAAATCGGCCTCAAACCGATGACCTTTCAGGTTTCTTTCGATCCGTGGTAACGAAAGTAAATCAGAGGGAGCTAAATCTATACTCAAAACCTTCTAGTTTTTGCTTGCTATATGACAGCACAATGACAGTTGTATGTTGACAGTTCACAAATAATGCCTCGCTGTTTTAAAAATGACAATCTTTCTTGTTGAAAGATCTATTATTTTATTTTTAATACATGGTTAATCGTAGAAAATTCACGCCACGTCTCTTTTCTTTTTGAAAAAATTGCAAAACTGTAATCTTTCGTCTCGGCAAATTTGATTGGACCTTACGTTTTCGCCCAAGACGGACAAGTCTTCTGCAATGTATTGTGTGCTGTGCCTTCGGCAATTAAAATCGGATTCTCTCTGTTGATTAAAAAGCAATACGCAGAATACAAAATTTATGGCTAAATGCTAATATTAAAAAAAAAACAACAAACAAACAAAAAATACCAAAAGAACAAGAGAGGTAAATAACAACGCAAAAAAAAAATATTGTGTGTACATAAACGTACACGTATGTATGTATGTAAGTGCCTGAATCGAGTTGACAAGCCATGAAGTTATTATTGTTGCTTTAAATTTATCCATCATGATGTCAGTTTTATGCCAATATTTATGCAGTCATTAAGTAAAATGGGCCGGGGCATGCCAGAATACAACGTACTCGTATGGAAAAATGAAATAGTTAAAGATTCAGCCAGGGCGAGGCTCTCTTTGTGTGTGTGTAGACACAGCCCGCTTTAGCCATGAACAACGACAAACGACGAAAGACTAACCGTATGTAGTAAATACTCGTATTTTTACGCAAGATCAGTCAATACAAATCGTGATATCAACTCAACGCGGCCAAAAAAACCGGAGCTTAAGAATTCGACGTTCGTTTCAAAAATGTTGTGATCGAGAGATTCTTGATGGTCTTACGAGTATGTATGAAGTCAGCGAAACAGACTAGAAAAGAAAAAAACGGGTTTACAGGTTACGTTTTTAATCAATTCATTGTCTCGATCAAGTCGAGGCAACATTTTTTCACACAATTTATTGTAATTTGCATACGAAATGAGATGCTACGAGCGCACGGCGGCTATACCAGGCCATATAGACAGGCACAGCTTTCCTCGGACTTTGCCTTTTACATAGCTTCTTTTCTGGTCCCATCACGTTTATACGTATCGTACGAGTAGAATGTTATGTTTTGTAGTAGATGATTTTCTTATTCAGTTTTAAAATATTTCTAGTAGGTAGAGAGGCGTCTCTCTACTCCCGAAGAGAGTGTTTGAATGCGAAAGGTCAAAAAGTCTTCGGCATATGAATATAAAGAAAACACATCATACAACACAAATCAAAATGGATCAAATACGTATTGGCTGATGTTATACTATGTAGTCTGACTGCACTTCAAAGCTCTGCTTGAATGAGTGCATTTACCTTTATCTAACGAGATTCTCAATGTACATATTTATCCATAGCTTTGTAGAGTGTTGAGTTTTCTGGTTTCTTAAGATTTGAATACACCTCTCCTATGCCATTAGATAGAGAGAGAAAGTTATAATTTATTTATAATTGAAAAATTAGAAGACTAGTATTATTTATTTATAATAGATTTAATACTTACTTTAAAGCACCCAAAAATCATGGGTAACATTTATTTATTAAAATAATTTATTTTTAAAAGAATTTATTCAAAATATTAAAGTGTAAATTTATAATATGTTTTTATTTTATTCATTTATGCGTTTAAAAATTATTTATATGCGTATTAGGTTTATAGAATTCTGTACACTTTTTTATTTAATGAGCCTCTGGTGAGTCGAATGCTTCAAGTGCATATTTTTTAAAACAATCGCGTCATTACAAAAAAAACCTTTCAGTGAAAAATTTGCGGAAATAATTGCATTCTACTGGTATTTAAATAAATACAGACATATATTATATTGTATGTACGAGTATATACGATACATACGATAAAGAGCTCTTTACAATGCCATTAATTCATATCGCGTTATATGAAAACTGCTTTATTAGAGAACTACGAAGAATTAATACGAAGGATTCATGTATTTCAAGAAAATTAATACAAATCAGATCAAATAAAAATCGAAGATTAATACAAATCAGATTAATACAAATCAAAGATTAATAAAAACCAAAGATTAATATAAAACAAAGATTATTACAAATCAAAGATTAATACAAATCGAAGATTAAAACAAATCAAAAATTAATACAAATCAAAGATTAATACAAATCAAAGATTAATACAATTCAGATTAATACAAATCAAGGGTTATTACAAATCAAAGATAATTATATAAATTAAATCAAAAATTATTACAAATCAAAGATTAATACAGATCAAAGATTAATACAGATCAAAGATTAATACAAATCAAAGATTAATAAAAATCAGATTAATACAAATCAAAGTTTAATACAATTCAGATTAATACCAATTAAAGATTAATACAAATCAAAGATTATTACAAATCAAACATTAATACAAATCAAAGATTAATACAATACATACCGCCCTTAATGAAAACCTTAGTTAAAAAGTCTCCTTGTTATGTTAGAAGGGCTTTCCCAATTTCAGTCTCGCGTTTTCTATAACAAAACCTCGGTTTATGACACTGGAATATAAGAATAACGCGTTAGAGGAGGGTTGACTGTAAAAAATAATCAACTCAATTAGTCTTAAAACAAGCTACTATTAGTCATACGAGTACAAACTCTACAAACTTCGATTGAATCATCACAGCAGTTATTATTAAATCACGTTCAGTAAGTTACACCGTAACATAGACATGTGTCAAATGAGGACCGAGCCTCACCGATCCTCAGTAAGAGAAACAACACAGAGAAAATTCTAGAAAGGAAGAGAGAGTGAGAGAGAGAGAGAGAGAGAGAGAGAGAGAGAGGCGCGTAAAGCAACAAAGCTAACGAAAAGCTAATGTGCGCAGGTACAACGTGATTCAATCAATTCGTTATGAAATGTTCCCCACAAAAACTTATCAATAATATTCTTTATACTCGTAGTTACTAACTCGCTTTCTCCATATCCGTAGGGAAGGAAATACATCATGGCATCCGAGTTAAATCAGGAAAAGTTTAATACAGTTGAAGATCGTTATGATTGTGTCTATGATGCTGGTTCTATGACATCGACACTGAAAGTGTACGATGTTCATAATTTTTCCAAGCAAGTCGTCATAATGCTATAATTTTAAAGTAATAATTGAAATTTAAATTATTGTAAATTGCTGCAGCTAATGTGTTTGTGTTAAGTTTATGATTAATAAATTAGTTTTATTTGCTCGTAAATAGTATTTTTTTATGGAAATCATAACTCAAATCATAATTAAAATTTATATTTATGGAAATAATTTTTAAATGTTTATAAAAGGTTTGAAAATTTTAAAATGATTTGATGAAAATAATGATGAGCTATAAAAATGTGGAGTACTATAGTACAACTATTAACAAGATCTGTATATACTCTTAGATCAGTTGAACAAGTGTGAAAATTTCTGCTATTATTGAAATTTTATACTTTTATAAGATCTTGGTTTTTGAGTTGTTGCCTCAAATATCGTGTTTTTTATTTTTAAACATAGTTTATTTTTTTAACGTCTGTGTTTAGTTTTTTTAACATCTGTGGATTTTCAAAAAGTTGGTTTGTTCATTCGTTCAAAAAAAATTATTTTTTTTACGTCTGCAAAATCTATAAAAAGAGTTTTTCGTAATTTTTAAACCATGTACACATTTTTTTGTGATATCTTTATTTTTATATCTTTTTTTTTATATCACTCACTTACAAAGAAAGTTTCGGAAAGTTTTCTGTTTTGTAGAAAGAATTATCAGAATTTTTCCAAGTTAAAAAAATCACTAAAAAAAAGTATGCATTTTTCCAGTATGCATTTATTTTACTAGCTGTAAATTATCATGTCAGTCAGAAATCATTATCATTACACGTATTTCGGAAGCCTTTCCATCGTATTTTGAAAATCTTTGACTTTGTTGGAGTCAATGAAAGCAAAAGTTATGTCATAAAATGTCTATAGATGATTATCAGTTTTCTTTATTAATTGCCGGCCGGTAAAAAAAAAAAACAAACGTCAGTGAATTTTAATACTTGTTTTCGTTTGTGTGTTTGTGTGTATAGCCCTGAACATAATGCTGAACTTTCAAGGTTTATCCTGCCGCTTCTCAATTTCTCTCCGCGCTCAATTCTTTTATCTCAACCGGCGGCGCGCATTCACGTGAGAACATTTTTGCAGCGAAAGTGTTTTTCGAAATTATTTTGATGAGAGCTTTTTGTGTTAAGAAATACGTGCAGCCATACTCACAAACACACATGCACTCTTACGAATGGACTCTAGTGTGTAAGTATGTTTGCATGAAACCATTTATTTAGGCACGTACACGGTTAATTATACGAATTTTCTTGAGTTGGCCGTAATTTTGTAAATAAAAATGTGTAATGAATGGAACAAGACGAGGTCACTGTTGAACATATAATAAAAAAATAACTATAAATACTAAAAACTGGTTACAAATGAACAAATTAAACTAAACCAAAATGATTCATTCATTTAAGATTGAAAATTGATTGCGAAATAACAAGTCTACACTTATATATGTCGTCGCCCTGCCCTTCTCACTTCACAGTTCAAAAAACTGCCATAAAACAGCTAAGATTTCATAATTCTAAATAGTCATTTAATTTAATAGGATTTTTTCGAAATGATGTAATGAAAATGTTTTGAAATTGTGGTTGAAGGAAGGAAGGAAGGAATGAATTGAGCCTTTTATAGCAATTTTTAAAATTTAGATAATTTTTTTTTATTGGTTTCTAGTTTCTTCGTCTGGGAAGTTTTGATGCATCCACCGTATAGTCCTGACCTACTGACCATCTGATTATCATTTGTTCCGAACTCTCAAAAGAGGACTGTGAAAGCACCTGTGTCAGTTTTTCCCCGATAAAACCCCAGAATTCTACAAGAAAGGAATAATGGGTATTACCTTTCGAAATTTCGGCAGAAAGTAGTTGAAAACAAAGGTCAATATTGGGATTAATAAAATGTTTGTTACATACAAAAAAAAATCTTGTATCTTTTTACTAAAAAAACGGCGAATAGGTACTTGTTTCCCAACTCGATAGAATAACAATAATTATAATTTATAATTAAAGCTGTCAAAGTGACATTTTAAAGAATTATGTAGCTGTTATTCTTTTTAATGTGTGAGTATGTATTTTTTGCCCAATCTATCATTAAATTATTGAATAAACTGTACTTTAACTATTAATAATTTCAATTCGATTGCGGTTTACGATCGCACACAAAATTTCATTCAAATTAAAGTGGGTAAAAAAAAGTAAAAAAATTATTTTTAATATTTTTTACCGCTGTATTATTCATTCAGTCTTCATTACTATATGCCGTTCGTTTGTAGCCACAAAAAAAAAAAATACAAAAAAAAAAAAAATTCAGTCAACAGTAAAGTAATTTCGCTTTATTGTTGAACTTATGACATCATCATTTCATGATGATCATCATAAAAAATTGCTATCTTTTTAATTGTTGTTCGAAGTTATTTGCTCTCGCATAAGCTTTTTTATTTACGACGAAGACGACGACGAAGAAGAAGAGAAGTAAGTGAAGAATTTATTGCTGTGGTTTTATGGTTGCTTCTGTTGTCCCTTGTCGTTACTTATAATTCTTATGATTATTATTATAATTAATATAAATTTAACACATTCCTTCCTTCCTTCCTTCCTTACTTCCTTCCTTTTAAAAATACTCCCGTAATTTCTATTCATTGCGTTGTTTTTTGTCATTTATAAGGTCGTGCGCGTCTTAAATTACATCATCATCATCATCCAGTATTGTATGGCGACTGCTACGCGAAATTGAAAGAATATTCTAGTGTTAACGTTTTAAATTTTTCAATGAGAATAAATAGTAGATTTTAGGAATCTTAAACGAAAAAAAAACAAAACAAAATACCAAATAATCGAGTATATTTTTTTAAGAAGTTACTCTACTCTTCTCTACAGCTATTTCTTTTTTCTGCTTAGTTGAAGGAATACCAACTCAAAAGCAATTCAGCCGTTAACAATCGAGCCGTTTTCTTTGAAAGTGGAGTAAGTAAATTTTATGACAAAATTATCTTAATATTTTCATTCAATTTAGAGAATAATCTTTTCAAAATCTGTACAATTTTCATAAAACAAAACAATGCTCTCCATAAGAATAAAGACATTCAGGCATGGATGCATGGACTGACTACATACCATCTGAAATATCCTACGATACAATATAAACATTTTTTTTAAAAAAACGGCAATGTTTATTTATTTTGTTCTAATTTTAGATACATACTTCCTAAATACATTTAAAGCATTCAATAATACTCGTAAAATTGAACTGTTTCAAAGTCAAAGTTGCTGTTGTTTTTTTTACACGCATTTACACGCACACATGCACACACTCACGCTGCAGCAAACGGCTGACGGTTACTTTCTAAAAATAACAATGTCATTTACAGTGTATTGACTTGATACGCATCGTGCAACGTATGTGCACAAGATGCAGATGTACGATAGCACATCGTACGCGTTTCCAAAAGAGTTTTTGTTTTATATATATTTTTCCTTTTCTTAATGTTGCCCTTTTAAGAAACATACAGCATTCAAATTTTTAGCACTTTATGCACGAAAATAAGTACATATTGAGATCTTATGGAATTCCTAAAAATACGAGTAAATCGTACAAAGTATTATTTATAGAAAAAAGGAAAAGCAAAAATGGGTTGTTGTGAACCGAGGAGAAGGAGGAGGCAAAAGTACCCTCGCTTCTCGATTGTAAACAATTTAACTTCATTATAAAAGTCTTCAGGATAATCACAAATGATCAACAATAGAAAATGGTAACAACTTTAAAGCTTATTATTATCATAGAGAATAGATACGATATAGAAAAAATCAAGTGCACTTTTGTTTTATGAAAAAACATACGTCAAATATAGTGCAACATTTTACAAATATTTGCAATGTGATATATAAGAAATAAGAGTTGTTTCTGTTCTAGAATACATTTCTCGAATAAATTGTCTCATTTCTGTCGCTCTACGCTCTAATTAAACGATAAGATCGATAAGATAAAAACCAAAAAGCTCTCTGATAAGCCCTTTTTTGCTGTATTTCACTTTTGCTTTGATTCTGGTAGTACTCCTCTCCCCCTCCCCCTCTTTTTCTTCCTCTACACCATTCATGATGAGACACGATGAAGAGAAACAAGGAATGACTTGGTGAAAAGGTACACTTGCGCAAATAATGCCATACAAACTAAATCGTTTATGCCGATAATGATTAAGTAGAGGCTAACTGGGCTTCACTACAACAAAAATAACAACACCCCCTCCCCCCACACCACCACAAAATCAAAAGGTATAGGCTATATGGCACGGCGTATTTGCTAATAAGCGGTTCAGTGGTAAATCGGCGCACACGGTGTTAAGAACATTCGAATACGAAGAGTAGAATAACGTCGTATATAAAGTAGAATATAATTTATTGAAACAGTCGATATTTACTTAGTCGATAAATTGTATTTTTTTTTTTAAAAGCTTAAAAAAGTCTTCTCGAAAAAGTCTTGCGAGTTTTTCGGCGTGAAAATTCAATGAATACTTACTATATTGCATTTATTTTAACTTAAAAAGAGTGTCACTTTCTTCATTTTCGTGCAAAGAATGCGTTCAAATTTTAATAGATTTGAATATTCAAGATATATTTCTTACAACAGACAATCATTAGGTAAGTGCGACGCGAGGAAGCGAGGATGGTACTGCTGCCAATCTTTGGGCCCATACAAATTCCATAACTAAAATTTAGTTTCAGTTAGCACAAGTACCAAGTGCCAATACGTACTAACTCATTGTTAGTGCTTATCGAATTTCTGCCGATTTGATAAAGAATATTGGTGTAGCATGATAAAGTATCGTGGTATGTACTATGTACATACTTACTACCGCCATAATAATGATAACAAAGGCTACCTATTGATTGTAGCCTTCTTATGTTTTCGAAATGGAAAATGTAATGTGATTATTAAGTCATGACATCATTAAAATCAAGAATGTAATTTGAATTTTTTTTAAAATTCTATGAAATGTTAAACAAACAAACGAGCTCAGTAAAAAAAAAACCTTTCTCGCGTTATAAGATACTTATGAGTTACTCTTTTATGACGATAAAGCAATTTATCGTAAAAATTCGTTTGATAAATTCGGAATGCGAGACTTTACGTTTCATTATATTAATTTCTTAGACGTACATAGCTCGACATAAGCTTTTCTGAAATAATATAAAACTTCTGGCGTCTAAGACTGCCTGCCTTAACCAAATATTATCTGAAAATTATTGTTATTTGTTATTGCTTTTTGGGTTGTTACTTATCAGTCAAAGAAAGAATTCCTCCTAATACGATACGATACAATACACGAACTATTTTACACAAACAACACAAATAATTCTGTGAATTTTTCATTATTATAAACAAAACCAACAATTTTAAACGCAGATTTTATACTTTTTAGGGCTTTGCCTTAAAAAAAAAAGGTAGATAAATTTTTTTTTTGGTATTTCTATAATATTCTGTAGCTTTTTCAGTTGATAACTTTGAATTGAAAGTTAGGTGTTATAACTTCTGGCTTATATTATGGATATTTGCATCTCAAGTCGGTTTTAAGACTTATTTATTGTGTTAAAATAACACTGAACCACTAAAATTGTCTAATCTTCTAAACCAGTAATCAAATTACGAAAACCTTTAAAAGGTTTTTAGACAATTAAAAATGATAGCATGAAACGTTGGCACTTGTGATTTTCAAAATGAGTTTTGTCCGTAAGGATTATCTCCCGATTTGTAAGCAGTATATTCTCGATTTCACCGAAAATTGTGTTTTTCTCACATTCATATTATTACGATATCTCGGAAACCGCATTCAATGGAAATGGAGTGTGATTTAGTTCACTCCATGACATATGGAAAACATTTCCATGACATTTATTTCGTTTAAATTCATTTCTCATAATATATGTATATTATAATAATTTCTATAAAAAAACCAATTTATGTACGTCTCATTGCGCGGTACATGAATAAAAAGAATGCCCCTGAAGAATCTTTAACCGTGAAGTGGCTTTTGAATGTGTTTCTTTCTTTTCTTACTGTAGTTGTAAAGCTTTGGTTACTTTTAGCCAGCTACATACTTGTTTTGCGGGACACCTAGCCCCTCTTTTCCTTCCCCCCACCATCTTACTCTTACCACTATTCACCAGCCACCTCGTGCTTTCTCTTCATAAACTTATACAGTTATGTACGTACATACGTACCTCCTTGAGAGACAAGTCTTTTTATAATAAAAATATTGTACAAAACTGAGAGCATCAAAAGAATACAATGCTTTGAAATTTTGTAAGGTTTCAAAGGTTCTTTCTGTTACGATATCTATCTATCTATCTATTTACGAGTATTTATGTACAGACAAGTATTCTGGCGGCAATGACACATTTTTACAGGCAACTTTATTAGAAAAAAGGCCTTTTATATAAGCGGCGGTAGCGTTATTTTTCTATTGCTTTTATTTAAAGAAAGAAAAAAACCTAATTTAAATGTGAAAAATGTGCCAATTAATGTTCTTTGTTTAATTCCGAACGCAGCATCTCAGTATGAACCTGGCGGCTATTCTCTGCAAGCACAAAATCGCAATTCGGCCAACATGACCCAACGAGACGGCATCATCAAATTCGAGAATGAACGCATCAAAACGTTGCAGGAAGAGCGGCTGCATATTCAGAAGAAAACCTTCACAAAATGGATGAATTCATTTCTCATCAAAGTAAGAATGTTAGCTTAACGCAAATATTATGTACACTACGATACTAATATTTAAATAAACGATTGTTGATGTTTTTCTTTCTTTTCTTTCGCTGCTTTAGGCCAAAATGGAGGTTGAAGACCTCTTCACAGATTTGGCCGATGGTATCAAATTGCTAAAACTGTTGGAAATCATATCATCGGAGAAACTGGGAAAGCCGAATAACGGACGCATGCGTGTCCATAAAATCGAAAATGTCAACAAGAGTCTGGCATTCTTGCACACCAAGGTAACAAATAGCTCGTAGCTCGTCGTTGCATGAATATTAATGAGCGACGGTGGCGGCGACAGGGACGGTGACGGTAAGAGAAAACCGGTAGCCGTAACCGTAACCGTAGTCATCAGCTTGAGCCTAAGCCTGAGCACCATGCGCAAACCACATTCTTTCACTTGACAGACAGAGTCAAGTTTTATTAAATTGAAAATTGAAATAGGAGTAATTTTTTTGGCTCGATAGTTTAGCGGCGGTAACAGAAGAAGTAAAGTAAAATGACTAAATGGTGTTTGTTGGTACAACAACTGCTTTTAGGTTTCCGAAAAATTGCTTAGCAAAATTAGCAAAATTGAAAACTAATCGCAAAATTGTTTTTGCAGTTGTAAGTGCAGATTGTAATGGTGGGTCTTTCAACAAGAGGTGTCATCAGCGAAACCTCTTTTTATTAAAAGATTGATAGTTTATGCCAAGATTTTTATGCAAAATACATTCTGCAAACTGTATTTTGCAAACTGATATGCTCAATTACTGAGATGGTCTCTATATAGTACATATGTAGACAAATCTGGGTTCTCAGTTACAGCGGCGATACTTTTGAACGACCTGCTGGCAGGACGAATACGAACAAGCCTTCGAGTCTGAGTTACATCAATAACACGCTTATTCGCAAGCTCACCGAGTCACTCGTCGTCGTCGTTGTCGCCTTTGAAAAGTCACTTTTTGGCAGAAATCGTATTCACAAGCTCACTTGTTCTAAAAGTTAGGCACTTGCGTTATTTTACGCTTCCATTAGTTGCAATGTGTGCTAAAAGGTTTGTGTACTAGATACAATTTTCAGTGCTAGCATACACAAATTACAGTGGCACGACTAGGTGACTTTGAGGTGACTAAAAACTATTCGAAAGTACGATAGCAGACATCAAGACGCAATTTAGGTGTCGTCTCGCGTGCTAAAAAGACACGCGACTAACGGCTGTTTTAGACGAGGACGACGTCGGCGGATAAAAGTGAGCTAAGTGTATAAGTGTATAACTTGTCCGAGTTGTTCGAATTTATCGTATTCGTTGTCATTTATGATCTTAAAATACTTGACTCATCGGGACGACTCGTATCGCGTGGTACTTTAAGTCAAATACTCTGATTGATGAATATATACTCTGTGAAGAGTAAAGCGTCAGAGTCTCTCACACGTCGCAGAGTACGTCTGTGTTACCGAAACTCTTCTTATTGGAAGTTATGAGTCTCGTCTCGTCCTGTCATACCGAGATTCGTATGATTCGTTGCAGATCTCGAAACGGTGCTACCTTGAGTCGGCCTTTTCTTTTCTTTTCTTTAAATTATTAGTTATTTATTATAACATTTTATTATTTATCAAATTATCTAAATGATATTAATGTATAAAAATGCACTTTACATCACGTTACTTTATAGATATTTAATACTTTTTAATTATTTGCTCCTCCTCTTTACGATGAAAACTTCGATTAATCAAGTGTATTTACGGTTAAACCTCACACATGCAAGCATACATACATATATACATTTAAACAAATGTATAGAGTACAATACATGTACCATTTGCAGTATATGCACTTTTGCTTTATCAAGACTTGTTTGCTATACTCTCAACATCTGATAATTGTCGTTGTTGTTGTTGTTGTTTGAGGCCAGCCTGTCTTTTGATTTTTTCTCGCAGTGTACACGGCGTATACGAGTACATTTTCTCTTGTACGAATTTGTATTTGTTTCGCGTGCGACACAGTTTTTCTTCAATTCGCTTAATTCAATTAAAACAATGAATGAATGAATGAATGCATTACCGAGTGCATTTAATCTCAATTGAATGAATTCACATTCTCAGTGAAAGTTTCTTTTTTTTCTTATATACCGAACGAATTTCTCTTTCAAATTGATTTTTGTTTTTTCGATGCGTGTTCGATGTGCGTTCTGTGGTTTACTGAGGAGGAAGAGTATGCGATAATATTTATATACGATATTTTGTCATCACAAAAAGTTTTTAAACAATTTTATACAATTTGAACAAATTACTTACTAACTTCATTTGAGCTCTATACGAGTTACGAGTTACTCTATACGAGTACCTGCTCTATGTTTGTATGGGTATATGCATACATCTATGGCCGGAATAGCGCCCTTTGAATTAAGCCATTGGTCGAAAACTCGCTGCTGCACCTGTTTTTGCCTGCCTTGAGTGTGATTTTTAAAAAAAAATCGTCGAAATTCTTAAGCATTTCTAATTGTCGCAACGAATCGACGACTGTAACACACACAAACCTCGTTTACACTTACATACATGCGATGTCTGTGTGGTAACAATTTTCTTTTTACCAACAATTAATATCGATCATTATAGGCGCTCTTGTAGTGGCATTGAGAGCATTGAGATATGCACAAATGTATCGTCTATTACTTACTTGTTTTATGTTTGCATGCATTAAGCCCGAATTCTCCGAGTTCAAATTAATACGATAACAAAAATCGGGTCAAAGCGTTTAACGGATTCATTCCGATTGAAGCGTTGCCGTCGTCGTTCATGTGTTAAGATTAAAAGCTCCCACGGTGGGCCGCACCGGCCTCTCTGTTTGTTTGTTGCTCATTATTAAGTTATTATTACGTTAAAAGAGATTTAAAATTTTAATGAATTTAGTTTAGTCAAGTCTTATATTGAAAATCATACATATATTGTCCATTTCTACAGGTTCGTTTAGAGTCCATTGGTGCTGAAGACATAGTCGATGGCAATCCGCGCTTAATTCTGGGTCTAATTTGGACAATTATCTTACGATTTCAAATACAAGAAATTGAAATCGACGTTGTAAGTGTACTCATACAATACACCTTCAGTTCTATATACACCCATATACATATATAAACCTTAAACCTTAACGAAAATACTGGTTTAATCTAATGCTTTCCTTTTTTTTTACAGGATGAAGAAAATGAATCATCGGAAAAACGTTCCGCCAAAGATGCTCTGCTCTTATGGTGTCAACGTAAAACGCACGGTTATCCCGGTGTCAATATACAGGACTTTACATCGTCGTGGCGTTCCGGTCTCGGTTTCAATGCTCTCATTCATTCGCATCGTCCCGATTTGTTCGAATACAGCACAATTGTTAATGCCAAAAACTCTAATATTGATAATTTAAATCATGCGTTCGATGTGGCTGCCTCCGAATTGGGTATACCGAGGTATGTACACGTTCTTTGTGAGGACAATAAAATACAATTTAATAGCAAAACGTTACCAACAGCAAGATTCTCAAGACCATCACAACTTTCCATAGGCCCTTATTCTATATACACCCAATTCTGTTTTTAGATTATAAATTTACAGATTATAAACGATACTCAGACACTCTCAAATAAATACATTTATTTATATTATTGTATTATAGTTTACTTGATGCCGAGGATATCGATTCGGCACGTCCTGATGAGAAGTCGATACTTACCTACGTAGCGTCTTATTATCATACGTTTGCACGCATGAAAAACGAACAGAAAAGTGGCAAACGTATTGCCAACGTAAGTATCCATTAATATGTGCATATACATAGATGTTTTTAAAAATCTTTGAAGAAACTTTAAAATACAAAAGAGTTATGACGGCTATTAGACAGGCCGACAAAATCTTCTAAACCAAAAGAACGAGTTTTAACGACTCGAAACCAAGCAATTCCTCAATAATTCCGTTGACCACACTCCGTGAATAATTAGCATTAACTTTTCTAAGATCGTCGGTCAACTCATGGATGCCGACCGAAAGAAGATCTACTATGAGCGCCTTACGACAAATCTACTTAGCTGGATTAGGCAAAAAACCTTGGAATTGCAACAGCGTGACTTTCCCAACTCTTTGGAGGGCATTCAGAAGGAGCTGCTGGCATTCAAAGAATACAGAACCATAGAAAAGCCGCCAAAGTGAGTTGACACATTTTCGAAGATGTCGTCTTTATGACTAAATAAACGCAAAACCGTCATTTATATATCATCCATTCTATTCCTTCTTTCATCAGATATAAGGAGCGTAGTGAAATTGAAGCCTTATACTTCACCATCAATACATTACTGAAGGCCCTCAACCAGCCGCAGTATACCCCTCAAGATGGCCAATTGGTCAACGACATCGAGAAGGCCTGGCAACAGCTCGAATATGCCGAACATCATCGCGAGGTGGCACTGCGAGAGGAGTTGCTGCGCCAGGAAAAACTCGAACAGCTGAACTATAAATTCGAAAAGAAGTCGGTACTGCGTGAGGGATACCTCAAGGAAATGATTCAGGTTCTCTCCGATCCGCGTTATCTGCGCCAAGTCGATGCCACACTAAAGAAACACGAGGCCATTTCGGCGGACATACTCGCACGCGTCGAACGCTTCAACGACCTGACCGGCATGGCTAATGAGCTGGAACGCGAAAATTACCACGGCAAGGGGCGGGTTAAAAGGCGTGAAACAGAAGTCATGGCTAAATGGCACAAGCTGTTGGAGCTGCTGGAAAACCAACGTCTCAACCTGTCACAAATGAGCAACTTGATGAATTTGTTGCGTGAAATTGCGAGCACACTCGAAGCCGTCAGCGAGCTGCAGACTCAGTTCGCCTCCGAAGATGTGGGTCCGCATTTGCTGGGTGTGGAAGAGCTGCTGCAAGCACACTCTCTTCAGGAATTGCAAGTTAACACGTTGGGCGAGACGTTAAAGCGATTCAACCGTTTGGCTCAGGCCTATAAGTCGTCGGACCAGAAGGATGCCGTCCTGTTAACGCAACGTTTGGCCGAACTGGAGAAAGCGTATGCAATGTAAGTTTTTTACCACAAAAAATTCGTTCAGTTTTAATTGCTCTTGTCGTTATTGTCGTTTAGACTACTTGAGCTGTGTGCCAAACGTCGCGCCTGCCTCGAAGAAGCACGCAATTTTTACCACTTCATGGAAGATTACGACAATGAGGAGAGTTGGCTGGTCGACAAGCAGCGCATTTGCCAGACCGGAATTTCAGCCAAGGACCTGCGCGCCGTGTTGTCGCTGCAGCAGAAGCATAAAGCGCTCGAAGACGAAATAAAAGTCCGCAAACCGAAATCTACCCAAATGACTGAGGCGGGAAAGAAGCTGATCGGTGAGGACCATCCGCGCTCCAACGACGTAAAGAGCCGCATTGATTCTCTGGCGGCGCACTGGAAGGCTTTGGAGGATCTGGTCGAATTGCGACGTCGCCAGTTAGAAGATGCCGCTGAGGCGTATCAATTTTACACGGATGCAAACGAAGCCGAATCGTGGCTCAATGAGAAGATGGCGTTGGTGAACTCTAAGGACTATGGCAATGATGAGCCGTCGGCGCAAGCACTTCTGCAGCGACACCGCGACTTGCAAGGAGAACTGAACGCGTATTCCGGAGACATACTTAATTTGAATCAGCAGGCGGAGAAGTTGATCAAATCAGGAATTTGCACGCTGGAGGTACATAGATACAGATTAAGTTTACATGCTCCAAAAAGATTTAAGATAATAATGGGTTGGTTTTTCCTCCTTCGAAGCTTACTGCCAACGAAGCGGAACAATTGCCGGAGGTGGAAGAGGAGGAATGGGTGAATGAAACACGTCTAGTGCCCAAAGAGGTCTGGGAAGACGAAGTTGTCGAGAAGTTGGAGCACAAGAAAGTTACCGAGACCAAACTACTGCCGCATGTTCGAGCAATGTTTCCTTTCGAAGGGCAGGGCATGAAAATGGAAAAGGGCGAAGTCATGCTGTTGAAATCCAAGACCAACGATGACTGGTGGTGTGTGCGCAAGGAAAACGGATTGGAAGGTTTCGTTCCGGCCAACTACATACGCGAAATCGAGCCCCGGCCAGTCACGTGTGTCGTACCCAAAGCTGAGAAGGTCAAGACGATACAGAAGGTCAAGAAGACCATTCTGGTGCGTCAAGTAGTGCCGGTGAAACGTATTAAACTGGTTGCTGCTGCGCCAGTGAACGCAAAGCCCTTGATCAAGCGTCGTGCTTCGTCAAACAGTATCAATGAAAATGCCGACAGCGTTGAGAAGCGACAGAAGCGCATTAATGGCACCTACAATGAGTTACAGGAAATGGCACAGCGCCGCCATGCGCTGCTGGAGGACTCCATTCATTTGTTCGGATTCTATCGTGAATGTGATGATTTCGAGAAGTGGATGAAGGAGAAGGAACGAATCATAAAGTCGTCGGACGACGAGAATGGTGTGGACAGTGCCAAGCGGAAGTTTGAGAAGTTCCTTACCGACCTCTCGGCCGCATCGAAAAGAGTGGAAGAAATCGATGGCGCCGTGGAGACGTTCCGTCGTCAGGGGCACTCGCAGTTGGACAAGATTATTGCGAGGCAAAAGCAAATTCATCTCATCTGGCAGCGCTTGAACAATGCGAAGGCAGAGCGCGAAAAGAGCTTGGAAGGTGCTTCGAGTGTGGAGTTGTTCAATCGAACCTGCGACGAAGCTAAGGTCTGGATGAATGAGAAAATGATTCAGTTGGACACGGCTGTGATCAGTCCTGATCTGAAAACGGTGCAGGCTCTGCAGAGACGTCATCAGAATCTTGAACGTGAGTTGGCGCCGGTGGAGGAGAAAGTGAATCGTGTCAATTATTTGGGAAATTCGTAAGTTTCCCCCTTTTTTTTAAATAAATCTTTGAAGTCAAATATTGGATGAATTTTCAAAATTCAGTGAAGTTCGAGAAAAGATTTTATATATTTTTTGTTTTGTTAACATTGTTTTTTGCTTTTTAAAATAGCGTTAAGAACGCGTATCCGACAGAACGGGACAATGTTACAGCTCGTCAACAGGATGTCGTGAATATGTGGCGGCAGGTGCACGCCAAAGGTATTGAATTGAGATCGCGTATAGAAAACGCAGTTGGTCAGCAAATATTCAATAATAGGTACGTAGAAGACGGCTCGTCATGGTATCATAGACATGGCAGGGCGTACAGTTTAATGGAGAAATCATTTTTATATCGTACCTATTTCAATACTTTAATAATCAATAACTATTTTCTACATAGTGCTAAGACCTTGCTCGCCTGGATCGATTCTGTAAAAGATCAGCTTAATGCCGATGATACGGCGCGAGATGTCGAGACCGCCAACAATCTATTCAAAAAGCATACTGAGTTGGGCGACGACATCAGAGCGCATGATAATGAATTCGCTGAAGTCATAAATCTTGGCAAACAACTCACTGAGGGCAAGCCGAATGTGGAGGAGACGAAGAAGGTGATTGAACGCCTAAAAGCCGAACAGGATGCCATACATCGCGGTTGGGTGGAGAAACAAAAATGGCTGCAACAATGCGTAGAGCTGCAGATATTCAATCGCGAAGCTGACAAGATCGATGCCACGACCAAAGGCCACGAAGCTTTCCTGGAGCCCGATAATTTGGGGGTGAGCTGAGCCAACCAGACATTATATTTCTTAGTTACAACGCAACGATTAATATAAAACTTTCGATATTCAGAATTCTCTGGACGAAGTCGAAGCCATTCTCAAGCGACACTT
This sequence comes from Conops quadrifasciatus, assembly GCA_949752815.1. Classification (NCBI taxonomy): domain Eukaryota; kingdom Metazoa; phylum Arthropoda; class Insecta; order Diptera; family Conopidae; genus Conops; species Conops quadrifasciatus. The sequence goes on along the minus strand of OX457079.1, from coordinate 25,646,194 downwards.
GGACTTCGAGAAGAGTATTATTGCTCAAGACAAGGTTCTCAAAACGTTCTCTGATCACGCAGATAAATTAATAGCTAACGATCATTACGATTGCAAATAGTAAGAAATGATATGATAAACTTTTTCTCCACAAAATCATTGTTGTCTTCTCTTCATAGCATCGATGAGCGTAGAAATCAAGTCCTGGCTAAAAGAAAAGCCGTTAAAGACCGTTCTTTTGAACGCAAGCGTTCTCTGCAGGCATCGAAGGACTATCACAAATTTTCCGCCGAGGCCGAAGACTTAGCCGTTTGGCTTAAGGACAAGACGAAAATAGCCAGCGATGAAAGCTATCGTGATCTTTCTAATTTACCCAGAAAGCTGCAGAAGCATAAAGCTTTCGAGCGTGAACTGCGCGCCAATGAAGGACAGTTGAGGAACATTAGCAAGGATGGAGAGGCACTAATTGTGGCGAAGAATCGCGTGCCGGAAGTCCAAAGCAAGGTATCGGACTTGAATAAAAAGTGGAAGGTTCTTTTAACTATATCTGAAGATAAAGGTAAGTTAACTAATGATGGCTTCGGCCAGACCGAAATCAACCCGTTTATTTCTTATGCTTCAAATTCTTACTTCCCTTCTTAACTAAAGGACGAAAACTGGAACAGGCCGCTCTGCAGCGAGAGCACTATCGAGCAATTGAAGATGCCAAAAAAAAGGTGAACGAGCTCGACTTGGCGCTTAAGAGTAAAGACGTTGGCAACGATCTACGAAGTTGCAAGGATCTCATAAATAAACACCAGATTCTTGAATCCGAAATAACGCTTTGGGAGCAAAAGATTGAGGAGCTGGTGAATTCCGGCGAGGAAATGGCGCACGAGGGACACTTCAATGCCGACAACATTAAGGATGAGACCAAGGATATTCAGAACCGCTTTAAACACTTGCGTGATCCAATTCAAAAACGGCGCGAAGAATTGGAAGAGAGTCTGAACTACCATAAATTTGTGTTTGAGTTAGACGCCGAGTTCCATTGGATCAGCGATCATATGCCCGCTGCCAAATCGAAAGAGCTCGGTCAAAATCTCCATCAGGCGCAGACGCTCTACAAGAAACATAAAAAGCTGGAGGCTGAAATTAAAGGACACGCACTTATGCTGAACAAGGCTTTACAGTCGGGACAAAACTTGATTGCGCAACTGCACCCACAAACGGAGAACGTAAAAGCTCTTTGTACAAAACTGCAAAATGCCTGGTCGGACCTGGAGACGCATTCACATGACCGCACCAAAAAGTTGGAGATGTCTCTGAAGGCCCAGCAGTATCTGTCCGATGCCGGTGAGATAGAATCATGGTTGGGCGAACGCAGCAATGCATTACGCTCCACTGAATTCGGACGCGATCGCGACTCTGCCGCCAAATTGCTTACAAAACACAAAACCATCGAACTTGAGTTAGACACTTACTCAGGAATTGTTACCGAAATGGGCCACAATTGTGCGGGCATGATAGCCGCCGGACATCCGGACAGCTCCATTCTTACAGCCAAGCAACAATTGATTGAGAAAATGCTGAAATCTCTACACAAGTTAGCGTCGCAGCGTCAGTTGCGTCTCATGGAAAGCCTGTTCATGCACGAATACTTTCTGGAGTCCGGTGAAGTCGAACAATGGATCAGAGAGCAGGAGCAAGCCGCATCTTCAGAGGATTACGGCCAGGATTACGAGCATTTGCAGTTGTTACAAAGTAAATTCGATGATTTGAAACATCGCGTCGAAGTTGGGGCGGATCGTGTGGATCAGTGTGAGGTATTAGCTAAGAAACTCATTGATACAGAAAGTCCCTACGCGCCGGATGTGGAAAAGAGACAGGAGCAACTAAAGTAAGTACATATACTACATACTAAATACAGAACTATAATTGCCTATTTAGCCTCCTTTTGTGTATCGTCATCAACATGTTGGCAAACTTTTAGGCCGAATTAATCATGATAGTTGAGTTAACTGCTAGCAAGCGATCGCATTCTTGAAAGCAGAGAATGTGTAAGGCCAATTTCCGAAAAAATAATGTTGAGGCCGAAAGTCGGTCAAGGCTTATCTTCTGCGTTAGATGCAACTCTTGGATTGCGCTGACGCAACGGAAGAACATAAAGAACACGCAAAGAATCTTGACGGCCGTGCCGTTGACAACCATAGAACTGTCGCTTTACAAACCTAAGCTCTCTTTCTTTAAAACATATTGTATGCTTTGTATCTATCTCTTTTTTATTACTCAGATCATCATGGGAAAATCTTCTAAAGCTGCTCAATCAACGTGAGCATAAACTACATGCGGCTGGAGAAATCCATCGCTTCCATCGTGATGTAGCCGAGGCCCTTTTCCGCATACAAGACAAGAATGCCGCACTTTCCTCCGAACTCGGCAAGGATTTGAATTCTGCCCTGGCTCTTCTCCGCAAGCATGAAGGCTTCGAGAACGATCTGGTTGCACTGGAGGCTCAGCTGCAAGTTCTCGTCGAGGATTCCGTCCGTCTCCAGGCCAAGTATCCGTCGAATGCGGCTGCCATTGCTCAGCAACAGGAGAAGGTTGTCAGCGCCTGGAATGATTTGAAGGAGCGATCGGGTGCGCGTGGAGACCGATTGGCTGCCAGCTCAGATCTGCAGTCCTTCCTCACCGATGTGCGCGACATAATGTCTTGGTCTTCGAATTTGCGAGCTGCCCTGCAGGCCGAGGAACACGTCAGTGACGCTGCTGGTGCCACTGCGCTTAAAATCCAACATGATGCCATCTATGGCGAGATTGAGGCGCGCGAGGATAAGTTTCGCTATCTGAACGAATTGAGTGATTCCATGGTGCAGACGGGCCATTACGCTGCCGCCGAGGTGGAGGAGAAATGCACGGCGATGTTGGATGAACGCCAGAAGCTGCACAGCGCTTGGAATAAGAAGAAAATCATGCTGGAACAAAAGATCGATCTGTTCTGCTTCTTGCGCGATGCCAAGCAAATCGATAACCTCTCAAGTTCGCAGCAGGCTTCACTAACGAGCTCCGATTTCGGGCAGACCGTTGAAGATGTACAAAATCAAATCAAGAAACACGACGCCTTCGAGCGTCTCATACAGACACAGGAGGAGAAGGTCGGTCTGCTGCAAGAACATGGTCGCAAACTGATCGAGCAGCGACATTATGACAGCGCCAATATACAGATCATATTGCAAGGGGTGCTGGCACGCCGTCAGAAGATCAAGGATCTCTGCGCTGTTCGTCGTTACAAGCTAGAAGACGCGCTGCTCTACGCCCAGTTTGTGCGCGACTGTGCCGAAGGAGAGTCCTGGATAAACGAGAAGAAGAAAAAGCTGGAAGCCGACGCCGGTAGTTATGCAGAAGTGTCGAACTTGGATGAGAAGATCAAGAAACTGCAGAAGCACCAAGCCTTTCAGGCCGAAGTGTCTGCCAATCAGGGTCGCATCCGGGAAATTCAGGAGACCGGACTCATTCTGCTGAGCAAGCAACACGTATCATCGCCGGAAATAAAGCAAGCTATCGAGCGGATAGTTTCTTCGTGGAAGAGTTTGCTAGACGAACTCGACAATCGCGGACGAGGCCTAGACGAAGCACAAGATATTCTGGAATTCAACAACCAGCTAGACAAGATCGAGGCTTGGATTCGCGATAAGGAAATGATGGTGCAGGCCAGCGACACCGGTCGTGACCTGGAGCACTGCAGTGCCCTCATTCGCAAGCTGGACGACGTGGACTCTGATATGCGCGTTGATGATCAGCGCGTCCGACACATTAATAACCTGGCGGACAAGTTGATACATCAAGGTGAGGTGCCGGACGAAACAACGAACATTGATAAGCGCCGTCGCGAGTTTAACAGCAAATGGCGGAACCTGCAAGGCGCTCTAAACGCGTACAAAACGTTGCTGAGTGGCGCACACGATGTGCACGAATTTTATCGTGACATCGATGACACGGCCGATCGTATCGCAGAGAAGGCTTTGGCCATGAGCTCGGAGGACACTGGACGTGACTTGAGTGCCGTTGAGACGCTCATCCGCCGCGAAGACGCGCTGGAGCGCGACATGTCGGCCGTAAAGCAGAAGATCGCTCAGCACGATAATGAGGCGCACGCGTTGCAGCAAAACTATCCGGATCGCGAAGCAGATATCGAGAAGAAGATTGCTGGGCTGCGCAAATCGTGGAACAACCTGCAGGACTTGGCGGTGCGAAGACGTGTTGTTCTCAATGACGCGTATTTAGTACACAAGTTTGTGTCGGACGTGCGTGAGCTGGAGTCGTGGGTTAACGACATGACTAAGAAGATGATCGGTGCCGCTCCAGCACCGATGACAATAAATGATTGCGAAACGCAATTGGAACTACATCAGGAGCGCAAAGTCGAGATCGACGGGCGAGACAAAGCGTTTGGCGACTTGAAGACACACGGCGAAGCGCTGAAGAGCATTCAGAAGCCGGAGAATGTTAAACACTTTTTGAAAATCTTGGCAGATCTTCACCAATCATTACACGATGCCTGGAATGAGCGTGCACGTGCTTTAACGGAGGCACATCAGTTTCACTTGTTCAGGGCTCAAGTAGAGCAAGTGGAAAAATGGTTGTCCAACAAAGAAGCCTTCCTCAACAATGACGACTTGGGCGATTCTTATCCCGCCGTTGAGCGTCTCATCAAGAAACATGATGCTTTCGAGAAACTTCTGGATTCGGACAACGTTGATAAGTTGGAGAAATTCGCCCATAGTATTTTGGAAAGCGAGACGAGCGACGTGGACGTCATTCGTGATAAACTTGCGTATATTCTGAAGCGCAAAGAGAAATTGCTCGCATCGTCGCGCGATCGCAAGCAACGCCTTTTGCAGTCACTCGAGCTGCAGCAGTTTCTGCGCAGTTTATACGAAATCGATCGTTGGCTGCTGCAGAAAATGCAGATCGCACTCGACGAAAACTACCGCGAACCGAACAACCTACAGAGCAAGATACAGAAGCACGCCGCCTTCGACAGTGAATTATTAACCAATGCCTCGCGCGTGAAGGATGTTATACGAGAAGGTGATCGACTCATTCAGAATGAACACTTTGCGCAGGATGAGATTGCACAACAACTGGAAATGTTGGAGGCGGACTGGAGCAAACTCACAGCGGCCTCTCAAGAGAAGAAGGCAAAATTGAGGCAGGCCTTCGAGGCTCAAAGCTTCAATCGAACTCTGGATGAGTTCAACAACTGGATGGACGAAGTGGAGGCGCATATCTCCAACGAAGACTACGGCAAGGATTTGGCTGCAGCAACAAATTTGCTAAAAAAGCACGAGCGCCTCGAAGCGGATGTGACACATCACAGCGATCTGGCCGATCATATCAAGCAGACAGATGAGCAGTTCTTTCAGGCTGATCACTTCCTGAAGGATGAGATTCACGAACGTGCCTTGGGCACCATTAAGCGCTACCACACACTCTACGAACCGATTGCGATACGCCGCGAAAACCTCGAAGACTCGCTGAGCTTACAGCAATTCCTGCGCGATGCTGACGACGAAATGCAGTGGCTGTCGGAGAAAGAAACTCTGGCCGGCTCGCAAGATTTGGGCAGCAGCTTGATAGCGGTGCAGGTGCTGCAGAAGAAGCATCAAGGATTGGAAGCCGAGCTGCTGTCGCAGGAGCCTTTAATTCAGGCGCTGTTGCAACGTGGTCAGCAGATGGTGCGCGACAGCCATTTTGCCAGCGAGCAAGTACAATACCAATGCGATCAGCTGCAAAAGAAATTGATCAATTTGCGCGATTTAGTGAGTGTGCGCCGACTGCGCCTACTGGACGCCGTTGAGAGTCAAATGTTCTACGTCGAAGCCAACGAAGCAGAAGCCTGGATGCGTGAAAAACGACCCATACTTGTGTCCAGCGACTACGGACGTGATGAGATTTCCGTACAGTCGCATCGGAAAAAACTCGAAGTGCTGCAGCGTGAACTGCAGTCGTTTAAGGTTTCTGTGGAGAAGGTCGAGAAGCTGGCCACCGGTCTGGTGGATCGCAAGCATTTCGATAGTGACAATATTGCGGGCAAAAACAATTCCGTTACCCAACAATACGTCGAGCTCATGCGACTGGCCCGGGATCGCGAAACACGCCTACTGGAGTGCAAGAAACTGTTCGAATACCTGCGAGAGACGGAGGACCTGCAGGAATGGATTGGCGATCAGATGACTGTGACCGCTTCGGAGGACTACGGCGAAGATGTGGAGCACGTGGAGCAGCTCATGCTGGCTTTCGAATCGTTCGTGTCCAATTTGACGGCGAATGAAGCACGCGTTGCGGCCTGTTTACAGAGAGCTGACGATCTCATCAAGGAGAACAATTCGTATCGCAGTTCCATTAAGTCGAAGCGCGACGAGACCAAGCAGCTCTGGGAGGAACTGAAGGACTTGGTACATGCTCGTCAAGACGCTTTGGCAGGAGCCAAACAAGTGCACGTCTACGATCGTGTGGCCGACGAGACAATATCTCTTATCAACGAAAAGGAAACCTCACTATTGTCGCAAGATTATGGGCAGGATCTGGAGAGCATTCAGGCCTTAAGCCGCAAGCATTTGGTTTTCGAGGCTGAGCTGGTGGCCATTAAGGAGCAGGTCGATTCGGTTCTTCTGGAGGCTGTCAAGCTGGGCGAAATATATCCCGATGCAAAGGAACACATCGAGGTGAAGCGCGACGAAACTGTCGAAGCCTGGAGCGACCTCAAGGAGAAGACCAGCATACGCAAAGAGAAACTGCAACAGGCCGAACAATTGCAGTCCTACTTCGATGAATATCGCGACCTCATTGCTTGGATCAATGAAATGCTTGCCAAGATCACGGCCCCCGAATTGGCCACCAGCGTGGCGGGCGCTGAGTCTCTACTGGCTGGCATCAAGGAGCACCATGCGGAAATACATGCCCGCGATGAGACATTCGCCAACTTCACCGAAAACGGTCAGAAATTAATTAAAGAAAAACACTTTTTGGCCCATGAAATCGAGGAAAAGATTCAGGTCCTGAAGCAGCGCCAAGAGTTGCTCCAGAATACTCTACAGCAGCGCAAAGAAATCTACGAACTCAACTTAGACACTCAGCTGTTCCTGAAGGACGCTGAAATACTGGAGAATTGGATCACAAGCCGCGAACCGTTGTTAAAGGATCCTAAACTCGGCGAATCAATACCGCAGGTGGAAGATCTCTTGCGGCGCCACCAAGATTTTGAGAAGACTGTAGCTGCGCAGGAAGAGAAATTCCAGGCTATCAAGCGCATAACACTGCTGGAGCAACGCTTCCGTAAGCAAGTCGAAAGCGAAAAATTGGCCAAGATTAAGGAGAAAGAACGCCTCGATAAAGAGCGTCTGGAAATGCTGAAACAAAAGGAATTGCAGCGTCTTAACGAGGAGAGACGACGTTCTGAGAAGCTGGCGGAAAGTCGAAATAATGCAACAACCCAAGAAAAGACACCGATTTTCTCAACACCTATGGTTACCGTTAGCGCTAGCGCTGCCGGCGGTCCTCATTCTCCAGCCAATGCCTCCGTTGGTAACACAGGGCCGCCTCCTTCGCGCCTACCCTTCACTGACGATCAATACACGTCGTTGCAAAAGAGCAGCTCGAGCAGCATTTTCGGCGATCGTCTGCGACGCGGCTCCGACGCGACTGTTAAGCGCGCCGAGAGTATGAAAGTGCAGCCCAAGCAGCCGAAACGAACACCGTCATTCACAACACGTCGTCGCGCACAATCGTTCCGCAAGAACCAAAAGGGTAGCGATGGGTTCGACCTGCCGCCGGTGGAGATACAGGGCTTGCTGGAACGCAAGCACGGCCTGCAGTCGGGCGGCAAGAAAGCTCCGGTCCGTTCGTGGAAGCTATTTCATACCGTGCTGTGTGGTCAACTGCTGTGTTTCTTTAAGGATGAGAACGACTTTATTCAACAGAAGACAGCAACTGCACCGGTCAATATATTAGGCGCCAAATGTGAACGCGCCGAAGACTACACCAAGAAAAAGTACGTCTTCAGGCTGAAACTGCCTGATGGCTCAGAGTTTCTGTTCGAGGCGCCTTCTTTCGAGATCATGAACGACTGGGTTCGCAAGATATCATTTCACGCGAGTCTGCCACCGAATCTACAGCTTCTGAGTTATGACGAATCAGTAAAGGTAGGTGAAGTAAGATAAACCTTTAAGAACTACTTGCAGTTTAGTCTTCCTTTTCTTTGCTGCAGCAACAACCAAATGCCTTCCCCGAAATTAAAGTCTCCCACAGCAGCAATCAAATCGATTCTCCCATCAGCTCGCGCGCATCATCGCCCGATTCTCAGCGACGGGCCAGCTCACGTAACGATTCTATGAATAGTAGCATGTCGGCCGGATCGTGTACAACGCCGCAAATGAATTTCCTGCAGAAGCAAATGCAACACCAACAACCGCCGCCAGCATCACCATCTTCCATCAGTTCTTATGCAGCAGCTGGCTTTGATCAAAAACCGCCGATTCCGCCGCGTGGAGCTCCTCCGCCGGTGCCGCATCGTCAAAGTACAGACAATCTCAATCAATCAGCGCTGAGAAATCGGAATAGTGTCGGAAACGGTAAGTAGAAGCTTTATTAAGTAAGAGAAGAAAAGAAAGAAACTTCATTGAAACAAGTTTTAAGTAACTTTGAAAGTCCTTAACCTATAACTGTACCGTAACCTTAACCTATACCTTATTCATCCCGACTGAGGGGAAGAATTAAGAAGTCTTAAGAATCATTTCCCAAAGAAAATCCTTTATAAATAGCCTTCACTAAACCGCTTAATTTTCCTGCAGAACTACCGGAAATGGCGGCCAACAATTTTGGTGGCAGTATGACGCGCATAATATCATCATCATCGACACTACCAGCTGGCTTATCGGGCATACAGAATGGCTCAAACGATGAAAGCTTGCACGTCATTAAGCGCAACAGTGAGACGAGACACTCAGGTATATTCTCATAGCTTGGCTAAAAGCGTTACTTTTCAGTTAGCTCTAGAGAAGAATGCATTTTCCCTTCCCTCCTCCTTTCCGAGAATGTTAAGCAGTAAAATTTGCCTCTGAGCAAGCCTCGAGGAATCAGAATTTCTTACCATTACCACCATTAAGCGAAAATATACATACATACATAAATTTGATTACCTTCGCCCATATCTAGAAAATCCTCCGCCATTGCCCGCAACCATGCCTCCTCTAGGTGGCCCACAACAACATTCCGCACAACAACATTCCGCGCATAACCATCATCATCAAGTTCAGCAGAAAATAAATGCTTTCAATGCAGCAACTGCATCAGCAGCCGCCGCCGGTCAGTCCGAGCAGCCGGGAAATTTAATGCGAGTCCAACACCAACACCAACATATCGCTGCAATTGCAACACCGCGCAACGCCCCTGCCGCTCGTATGGAAACAACTCGAAAGTTTATAGAAGTAGAATCTAAGGCGACTGAAAGAGATGATGGCATTTCGGATGATGCCAAATCTAGGGTCGAAATAAATGCAGCCAAGCGACTTCTACATGCCAACGTTTCTAATGCAAGCAGAGGCGGCGGCAACAACAACAACAACAACAACAACAGCAATAACAACAACAACAACAGCAATAACAACAACAATGGTAATCAATTAATGACCACAACAACGCAACAAACAACAACGACCGCCAACAGCCGAACTGTGTGGCATTGTAGCACCGACAATAACTCCTTTAACAATCCAAGTTACATGGGCTTGAATAATAACGATGGAACCGGTTAGCAGACGATAGATAATATATATATTCATTCATCAAATAAACTAACGCATGTGCATGCAACAATAACTCCTTTCTCTTTCTCTGCTTCAACTGTTACATACTCGTACTTATGCGATGTGATGGAAACCTAACCTTCGATTAACACGCATCTTTGCATCTTTTTTTCTTAGTAATTAATTAATACATACATATTTCCGTTTATATGAACCCATCTCTGTACATATATAAATGATGTATGATGTACTGTTGTATAACTTCTCATTTTGAAGAACAAGATGATGATTACTGAGTACTTAAGAGGATTCAAAAATCAATGAATTTGGTTTTTTAGGAAAGTAAGTCATTTGTATAATGCATCAGATACCATTTTATCTGCTTTATTATTTTTTATCGCCTTTTCTATGCAAAATTAAAACCTCTTGGAAGACTAATACATGCATTTATTCTTTCATTGTTGTTGAGGAAAGTTCTTTTATGCATGAAACTGCATATATACTGACCTTTTATGGTACATATAATTTGTATGTACATATTTATATTTTTAAAATGCAACAATTCAGTTGCTCTGGTTTTTAATTTTTAATTGTTCTGCTCTTTATTTGATTTCTGTTTAAAGGTTTCGGTAATATCAGAAAGGTTTAAATTGCTTTTCGGCTTAGAAGGTCAACTAAATTTTGACGGCGCAGAGTCGTATTATTATTCTTGAATTATTTACTCATAAAAGTTTCATATGAAACTGCTTTAGGGATTTGTTAATATTAATACCAGCTACTTTCTATATTCAAATATATTTCAAATGAAGCCTACTAAATACGTAGAATACTTGGCCTGCAGCAATGATATATATACATACACAGTGCGTATTTTATTGTACATTTATTCTTTAGGCTTTAGCTTTAGCACTGTCTTAATTCAATAGTTTAACTTATTCAATCTAAACTTAACATTTCTAAATGTTTAGTTTAGACACCTTCTTTCTTTCGTTCTTTCTTTTTCTCGGAACAATTTACTGCAATGGTTTTTCCTTAAAATCTGATTTACATACTTTGAATTTTCTGAAATTTTCTGCTTCATACAATACAATTTTCTTGTTTTTTTCTAGGTTGGGGAACAAGCCGTTTTGAAAGTGTTAGCCGTCCGGTCTCCCTTCAACCAGATTCCATAACATATTCCCGTGCATCGGCTGAAAGTTCTAGCGAGAGCGAAGCTCAATCGATTTCATCATTATCCGGCGTTAAAGGAAGTAAAAACAAGGAGGAGCGACGCAGTGGAATGTTCAGAATATTTGGTCGAAAAGGGGGAGATAAAGATAAGGATAAGGAGAAGCGAAGATCGAGTCAGGCGCCACCACAGTAAAAGCATTTCATTTACAAATATACAACGTAAACAACTACACAGACAAGAACACACACACACACATACACATGAACACCCACACACACACACTCTCTCCCTCTGTCTCCTGAACCGTTTTGTATTTTAAAAGGCAGCAAAACTTTTGGCAAAAAATAGAAGTACATAATTTATTATATTTCTATTAAATTAACATTTATTATCTATTAAAATATATATTTACTTAAATGTTGTTATTTTATATTTTTATATATCGTACTCGTATTACAACAATAGAAAGCAGAACTTACATACGTCAAGCTCCTCAGTAAAGTAAATTAAAGTAAAAGAGGCCGACTTTTCAAAAGTATCTTCAAAAGTTTTTATGTGTGCAAATATCTCTATATATGTATGTACGCATATGTCCATCGGTTTTTTTTTCTCCTCAAAGTAAAAATATGACTCTCATTTGGTAAGGAACAAAAGGCACAGACAGAATCTTGTTAAAAATCAAAGAGGAGTGTATCGTATAATATCAGAAATATTTATTTATGCCCTTTTTAATGTTATCGGTAAACTTATTTGTGTTTCATAAAAATAATAGCAAATAAATCGTATTTTACAATCTTATCTAATGACCTTGTATACAATACTACGTATAGTTAGTTCCTGGTACGTAACACTTATTTTACTCGAAATACGTTATCTTAATTCCGGTCCAATTGGATTTACACATTTAAACCTAGCTTCAATTACGATTAGTTTGAGTGTTGACAATTCAAAAAGTACGCGAAATTTAAAATGACAGCTCTCGTTGAAGGAGCCTATATCCAGCTAATAATGGTGCTGGCGGAAATACTGCTCATATCACCTTTTCCATAAAAAAAATCGGATGCGTGTAACACATGACTTCCTTGTACAACTATTAATTGAGTTACATATATGTAAAATTCTACAAAACCCTTTAAGAAAAGTTACTCTGCACCACAACCAATCATAACCAAAATCGGACGTACACACTTAGATATTATAACATTCCAAAATACAAAGTATCAACTTTCTATGGCTAGCCGTTTTTGAGTTATATACAAAGTTCTACAAAAACCCTACAAGAAAAGTGCCCCTTCGTCACAACTGATTGGAACCAAAAAGGGATGTGCACAACTAGATGTTAAAACGATCCTGAATACAAAATTTCAACTTTTCGTTTTTTAGTAATGCGAGATACGTCATACGTACAGACGTCACGACGAGAATATTCAAAATGGATTCAGGGATGGCCAAAATGTAAATTTCCACTGAAATATGAAATTCGAAATTTTTCGCGTTTACAATGCTTCCTCTTCTTCGTATAAGAAAGTAAAAAGCTACCCACGTTTACACAGGACTGTCCTAGGAATGGATCAATTGGCACAGCGCAGCATTACATGAGGCAAATCTTTGGGTAAGTCCCTTATAGTCAGCCCCATAAACTAGCTACAGAAGTTTCGTCTATGTCTAAGACCTATGTGTAACTAGGCCGGAATTACATTAGACCATGGATGTAAATATGTAGTAACATTTGGACCAGCCTAAAGAGTAAAAACATGTAATCAATATGCCCAAAAATATTTGTACACTGTATATATACTCTTTCCCTAGTACAACATAACCTCAAAGATATTGAATACTGAAATTAATATACTGCTATATATACTTAATATACTGATACAAATAAGTTTTAAAGAATTTGAAAGATCGTTTGTTACTACAATTAAATCGTATTTAGATTATCGAATCGCTTTAATCTAAAAATCTTCATATTAAAGCGTCGTCATCATTTAGCTTTAGTTTTCAGCAGACCGAAATTTGGTTGAAGTGTAAAGATAGTTTTTTAACTCTAAAGTTCGAAGTGCATTTATCACGGGAAGCTTTACTATTCTGCTGCCATTTAAAGAAAAAACTAGCTAAATGTTGTCTAATTGATTGCTATGTGCGGCTTTACCATGCTCCATCAATTTTAACTTGTGAGTAGAACTGTTTAAGATTGTTCAGAACTGGCTATTTTGACGCGGAGGATAAAGAACGTGATTTTGCAGCACAATGGTTGCATTCAGAACGGTCAAGCGAAATGACTGTTTGCTGTCTGAGGGGGAGAAAAGTCAGAAGGGCTGATGAAGCGGTTAAGGTTTTCGTCAGCCCTTCTGACCTTTCTACCCCCTCTGAAATCAAACAATCATTTCGCTTGCACCGCTTGACCGTTCTGAATGCAACGAATATGTGTCGACGGTGCCAGTTAAAAACTACTTGGAAACAATCCAGTAGCGGATTCGTTCCTGTCCGGCAATTTCAATACTTTGAGTATTCTATTTGTTCGGTATAATTATTAAACAATAAAGCTAATACGCCAGGGTTATTAGAAATGCTGACGAACCGAACCATTAAACAAGAGCGTTAACTTCGGCCAGGCCGAAGCTCATATACCCTACCCCGTATATGTCGAAGTGACAATAAAAAAGTAGGCGGGTGACGCCCACTTTAATTTAATTTACATATAGTAAATTTTGATATAGTAACTCATTTACAGCACCGCTTTTATTAACAAACACCCCATTATATGGTATGGTATACCAGTGGGCGTGTCACGCCCATTTTCTGTGAGATAACTTTTTATTTTATTATTATTTTTTAGAATATTTTAGGAGAAGAGAAGAGAATGCAAGAATCGTGGCAAATCTCAAGACTATATCTCCATTTGTTCTCTTACCGTGATTTTTGTCACCAGTGGGCGCACCGCGCCCATTTTTGGGAGTGTATTTAAGTTTGACATCATGGACTCGGGAATGAAATTTTAGCTTTAAACTCGCTCTACAAGCTGAGAAATTGAGCTAAAAGCAAGGGAAAATTAATATTTTCTATAAAAAGTAGGCGTGGCACTGGATCGATTTTCTCAATTTTCAATACCAAACAGCCTATGGTGACAAAGAATATTCGTACCAATGGCGTTAGCTCTATTCGTTCTCCCGTAATCGTGATTTCTACAGACAGACAGACGGACGGACATCGCTAAATCGAGTCAGGGGGTAATTCTGAGCCAGAATATATATACTTTTCTATACCTGCCACGCCTCCTTTAATGCGTTACAAACGGAAGCACAAAGTGAATATACCCTCATCCCTTCGGGTGTAGGGTATAAATATGAGCCTTTTATTTGGAAAGTGGGCAAGTGAGGTTTCATGGAAAGCTTAAGTTAATGTTGAGAAAACTTTTAGAGACTAATCTAACTCTAACTTTTAGAGACAATTTAGAGACTAATCTTTTAGAAATCATTGTCACTGGCATTTCTCTCAAATTATATTTAGTTAAGAATAACATTTCATTGGCTTATTAAATATAAACCTTTAATTTTACTTTTTTTAAAAAAAATTAATAGCTCATATATGTAGTTCCATTGTCAAGTTTGGTTGGGAAACAAGCCGATTTCGGCTACGTGCCATCTTTATTGTCTTGTGATTGTTTTGTAATTTTAATTGGTAGCGTCGTCATTGTCTCTGAAAGTATGTAAATAACTGCCAGGAATCTTATTTTCTTGATACAGGGAGGGAGGGAGGTAGGATCTACTGCAGCGATAAAGTTATAATAAATTTCTAATCTCTGTTTGCAAAATTTTGCGCTAGAATAAGCATTTAATTTAATTAACTGTTTATTTAGTTGATATTTTGTGATAAAGAAAGAAAAACTCGAGTCCAAACTGCGACACAATATTGGATGAGCCTGTAGCGTCATACCTTGTGCCATAAATCAATTCATAGCTTTCAACTCTGTTAGATTATGAAGACAAGATGAAAAATAAGCAGCCTAAACCGTCAAAAGTTAAGAGTGCTTTCATACCAAGTTTTGTTCATTTAAAAATCGCCCTTTACGAGTGAAAAGCAAGTGCAGGAAATTAAATTCGCACACTTTGGTATCAGAGCCACAGCAGATGAGTTATTTCCAGTTTAAAACATTGCTCCAGCATCTTCTCGTTAGAACACTATTCATTACAGGACTCCTATCATTTGGTTCTAATGTTGCTGTAATCAGTCTCCAAGTGACT
This sequence comes from Conops quadrifasciatus, assembly GCA_949752815.1. NCBI lineage: Eukaryota > Metazoa > Arthropoda > Insecta > Diptera > Conopidae > Conops > Conops quadrifasciatus. The sequence continues at coordinate 25,631,015 of OX457079.1, read as the reverse complement.
ATCGCTGATAATAATGATGAACCTACGTACCGGCTACTTCAATTTGCCGCCACTACCATGGAAATGCACCAGCATCCAGCATTCCCCGCAATATCAAACCAGCAGCTTCCGATTGGAAAGCTGGATGCCAACACCAATGGCCGCTTGGTTGACACATTCACTCGCATGGTACACGCCAACTGGAGTAGCGGCTACTTGCTTTTGCAGCTGAGCGAATTAGCTGAAGATTTAGATTTCAAAGTCGTAGTCTTCGAAATTCTGTACAGCTCATTGCAGCCGACGAAGAAGATCTACAATCCTTTCGAACTGTTAGAATTTTACCGAAGAGTGGCTACCACATCAACCAAGTTGTGTGCAGAAATGGACGACTGGACTCAGCAGAAATGCTCTCGAATCGCCAACGTGCGCTCTCAGCTACGCCAAGCTCTCACAATTCGTTGTGCACAAATTCTCGAGGGATACGCCCATTTGCCGCAACTTAGTAACTCGATACATCGCTCTGATGTTGTAAGACGTATTTTAAATGAATTAAGTTACTTGCAAGACGATCGCATTTATGCAGAGACAATGGAGCACATGTTCGACGCGGTGCAGGATCTAGTACCTGGCGAGCAATTGGCGCGATCTATTGGCAACTTTTCCGTAAACGCTAAGCAAAATATGATCGCGAATGTGCAATTGTTGGCACGTTTACCATCAACAACAACTACTCAAAACGCGTCAAATGTTGTTCGCACCATGTTGCAGGAAAATTTAAGAGACTTATTGAAGAGCTTCTATTCTCACGAACTTGCTTCAGAATGGCGTGCGCGAGTTTACGCTTTTCTGCCTGCCTCAATTCGGAATCTATATCTCGCCACAAAAGTCTGCATCCGCAATGCGACAGACGCCAGCCGCTATCTCTACGAGTGCCCGCACACGTACCTGGTATGCACTAATGCCAAGGACTTGAAGAAAGCGACATTTACGGTGGAAAATAAGCTGAAAGATGTGTTCGCTTTTCGCAGTTTGCACTGGACCAACCGCTATCTGTGTGTCGAAAACAACACAAATCTGTCCGAAAAGAGAGCATCTATTGGCTTCGTTAAGAATGTCTACAGCAAGGAGAACGCTCATTACTGGCAGGCTGAATGGCACGGCGACAACGTTGCGTTATTAGATCCATCACAAAATTCGTATTTATGTGCCGGGCGTGGCTCAGCGACGAGCGATGAAGATCACGCGTATACAAGGCCCGCTGAACAGTATCTCAATTTCCTTCCGGAATGTCAATGGTACATCGAAGACTGTAGTGGAATCTAGAGAGGTTATATTTTCATTTTGTCTTGTCTTCAATGGTAGAGAAAATTTAAAGACTCCCATTGACTAACACTTAGTAAAAAACTGGTACATTTCTTCCGCAAATTTTAAAACTTGTGTAGACTTTATAAAATCTATTTTAATATACTTGTTTAGTTAACTATATTGCATTATTTGATACATACATATTTACATACAAGAACAGCTCATTGCAACATGCCCAACATGTATATACTATATTTTTAATATACATATATCACTGTGAAGTAAAATATTGAGATTCTTAGAGGCAGGCGGTCCTATAGAAGCAACCGTAGATTGGTGTTATTATCTGGCTGAAAAATCCCATGGAATACAGACTAATCCATCTGTCAGCACTGAGTAATAATTCGTTATGTGCAAGTCGAGATTAGCAAATTCCTCAGATTGTAATTTAAGTAAATTTGTAATGGCCTGAATCATTCTTTCGGGCGTCACCGAATCATCCTTGGACAGCGTTTTTAGCTTCAACTGAATTATGCACTCTTCCATCAGTTCTTTCTCTATATGCTTTTGATGCTGATATTTTTGTGTCAACTCCTTGGCCAAATCCATATTTGCGGTAATAAAATCTACTAACAGAAATCCTGGACACGTAGCCGGTGATATCAATTGTCCCGTGGGACTGACCATCAAAGGGCCAGCCTCCGATTCAACAACGATTTCATATTCGTTCAAGAGTGCTGGCCACGATTTTGGAAACTTATTCACCGTCAAGTAGTCGCCCAAGGTTGTGGTTACTTTATTTAAATGTCCGGCATATTCTTTTGCCTGCTGTTTTGGCATGAATTTTCGGCGACCGATTTTAATTTTTCGCAATACCTGCGACAATGTATTCTCATATAAAGGTATTCTCTTTAAGAACTCGTCTTCTTTAGGAATGTTTTTAATGAAATCAATCCAATTGTTCAGCACATCACCAGTAAAGAGCATTATGTGACCCTCAATGCTGACACCCGTAAACGGTGCAAATACAACAATGCGCCCCTTCAAAGTGGCCATGTGATCTTCGTGCATATTGGCTAAACGTTCCAGCGTTTTCAAACAACCCCTATAGTGTTCAAAATTCCAACCGCAGTCGTAACGTGCATCCAGTAATCCCAGACGCTTCACTACCACCTCGTGCAACTTGGCAACATCAGTCTTAAGTTCCGTGAGTTCGTCAGCACGTGTTCGGGCGACACGAGCATTTGTTCTAATCCATTCTTGAAGTGATTTCCTTTCAAAATTTTTTGCCTTTTAAAAAATAAGTAAGTTCAATCAAATCAAAAATTTGCCGAAACAAAGCTTAAGCAATTCAAACGAACCTGATCATATTTGATTTTGAAATTCTCAAAGTCAACGCCATATTTGTAATCGCCCCCAGCTGTAAAGTCGGTGTCTCCTTTGCTCCTTGGTGGTGATGCGTCGACCGTTTCACGATTAGTACTTAAGCTTCTAACATTTTTAATGTATTCTGTAGGCAAACCACAGAGTTCTAAAAGTTTTTGTATTAGAATCTTTGGTTCTCGAAACCGTTTGTCCAAGGTAATCTCTATTATTTTGAAGGAGTCCCGAGAAGCATTTCCATCACGTATATAGAATTTTAATCTTTTAGTCTCGTTGAGAACTTGAAATTTCTGTTCATAAAGCGATTCGATGTGCGAACTCAGCTGCTTCAATGAATCCTCGTTTACTCTGCGTTGTTTTGGATGCTTTCCGAAAAGATCTGGATGTACAGCAAAATAAAATGGACGCAAAGCTGTCGTCAAATCGGTGCTTATATGTCGTACTCTCCAGTAATTAAGAGCCAGAATTATCGGCGATACCTTCGTTTGGTGCGTATAACAGCTCCGAGCAAGAGGAAGCATTCCTCAGTGTCAAAGTCAAGGTTGCTTCCGCTTGTATAAATATTCTTATTTTCCTCTAACAATTTTGCTTTATATATATATATGTTATCATATATAGTAATGTCAGATTAAAATTATAAAAAAAAATATTGATTTTCCAGATTATTTTTCAAATAATTTTGATAAACAAAATAAGTTTAAACAATACCAAATACAATTAATTAAAAAAAAAAAAACCTGACAACAGCTGTTTCATTAATATTTGAATTAGATACGTTCATGGAAAGACAAAATTGAAACCGAAACTTGAAAAGTGGCAAATCGAAATAAATATGTTATTGTTAGCATTGATCTTAAAATTTTTTTCATGGATAGCCCTGAAACTCCAGCAAAATTTTTGTTGTTGTTGGGGTCAGCGCCAAAATCTACAACAACAGCAAAATTTTAAAATTTGCGCAACGGTAAATCTGTTCCAACTCTTTAAACGTTGATATTTACAAACATTTTACATAAATGGTAGGTAAAAATACATTTTTTCAAACGGGTTCTTAACCATCTCAATAACTCATTTATGATATAAAGCTTTTACTAGTTGAATATATTTGACATTTTAATGCTTCGAACTCAAAGATGGCTGCCAACACCAATGCAAAAAAAAACGAATATACATATATTATGAATATATTAAAACATTTTTATCTTAAAAAACTTCAAAATATTTTGATACTGAAGCTCAGCACATGGAAGGGTTAAAACGTCTTGAAGTTGTTTAGTAATCAACATCACCAGATATATCTCATGTAAACGCAGAAAAGCTGCCAAAAATTTTGCTTCGTTAATTTCCAAACGTCAGTGCTGTCATACTTGCCGAATGTGCTTCCGTACAATTGAAAATTATTTATCTGTACATTTGGTGTGGGCCTAATTGAGTATCGTTGGTTTTTTCGAAAAGACGAAGATTCTCATTAAATATGTTTTCGAGAGTTGCACTGCTTTCAGGTAATTTAGATTATTTATACTGTGTTTATTTAAGCTATTGCTCTTTACCGTTCGGAAAATTTTAATGCCTGATGATGGTTTATGTAATCATTGAAGTGTCAGTGAAATAAAAAAATTTTAGGACTACAAACATGTACTACTTAGTAGGAATTATATTTCATATATAGGACACATAAATTTTTTTGTTTCAGCTCAACGGCCTCTGGCTGCTCTCACCTTGAAGGCAGCTACTTCCACCACTTCTGCCATCAGCAATCCACCAAGACCAGTGCGCCTGGATGAACCGTCGAAGGTGCGCCTGGGTTTCATTCCAGAAGAATGGTTCCAATTCTTTTACAACAAGACTGGTGTAACTGGCCCGTATACATTCGGTGTTGGTTTACTGACTTATTTGTGCTCCAAGGAGATCTATGTTATGGAGCACGAATACTACAATGGTATCTCGATGGCTATATTGTGCGTCCTTGGAGTAAAGAAATTAGGCCCAATAGTAGCGAAATGGGCTGATACCGAAATCGACGTGAGTAGTTCATATAAGAAAGAAAGAAATCATTGTGTACATATCCTTAAATGCGTAGAAACTCGAGAAAGGTTGGAAGGAAGGTCGCGAAAATGAGCTTAAATCCCTGACCGACGCTATTGAGGCTGAGCAAAAGGAACAATGGCGTGCTGAGGGTGCGCTTTTGCTCATGGATGCAAAGAAAGAAAACATCGCTCTCCAATTGGAAGCCGCTTTTCGGGAACGTGCAATGAATGTGTACAGAGAAGTATGCCTAAAACTAAACTGCAGAGTGCACATAATAAATTTTTCAATCCTTTAGGTTAAGCGCCGTTTAGATTACCAAGTGGAGTGTCGCCACATTGAACGTCGTCTCAGTCAGAAGCATATGGTTAATTGGATAGTCAGTAGCGTACTCAGTTCAATTAGTCCACAACAAGAGAAAGAAACTCTAGATAAATGTATTGCGGATTTAAGTGCTCTTGCTACGCGAGTGAAGTAATTAATATATTACATATTGTATTATCACGATTGAAAATTTAACGAAAAAATAAGTATGGCTTTAAAATTCAATATTGTAAAATCTAGTAACACACAACTCTCTCGGAATAACACCTTCCTTACTAAATCCGGAAAGTAAAGCAAACAGAATATAAATGAAAAACGTGTTTGAAATATTATCAATAATGGGTTATTTCTGTTAAATCGTAACAGGTTCCTAAAAATACACTCCATATAAATGCTGCTTTGCTGGGTTATTAGAGAATATTGGTAGAGGACGGCAGATATTATAAATTTAAATGTAAACAAATTTTAACAAGCGTCGGCGAATTCGTCCGTAGCTCCGGTGTTGTGACGTCATATTCTGCGCAAGCAGTAATTTTATATTGCCTTTCGGAGAAGTGTACCAACATTTTTTGCATTGAGTATCTATTCCTTATTAAAAATGTCATATTATTTGTTACATATCTTAGAGCTTCTCTTCTATTATTAATTTTTTAAAAACTTCAAACTAATTAATAGAAAGTACGTAATATAAAACAGCAATACCTTGAAACTAGTGTCGTTTGTTAATATTTGGGTACATCATCGTGGGGGGATTCTACCTCCCTGGCAACCAATATTGTCAGAAAATAAAACAACAACTACCTACTCCCAAACAAAATTGACAACAATCAAAAACAACAATGTGGAAAACTGTCACTCTACTCCGAATTGTCCTGAATTTACATTAAAATAAAGAATAAAGATTATTACATGGTGTTTGTAGGAATGCTTTTAATTAAAAAATTAATAGTTTAGAGAAAAAGTTATGGCATTTTTTTTCATTCTTGGTAAAAAAAAATGTTGATTACGTATTTTCAACTTGCAGCGAATTACTGATCTCGTGTGTGAAGTAGAGCTGTGCACAAGCCGTTTGAAAACCACTTTCAAAACACACAACGTTTTATCAGTAAAAATTGATAAAACATTTCAGATTTTTACTCATAGCCTTTATTGCTTGTGCTCTGCTGGAAACAAAAACAAAATTGCCAGACGAAAATGACACAACAGTTTTAATGCCAACAATTGCTATATAGATATAAGAGAGGATACACACACGGAATGCACATACATATTAAATACATACATACGTTCAGCCGTCTCCTAGGCTTTTAGTTAGAAAAAAAGCATTGCGTGCCTCTCCCTTTTTTTCGTTTCTTTTTTTTTTGTCGTTTTTCTCGAAAATGTGGCAGAACATATTTTCATTGTTTTCAATCGTTGTTCGGGGCCACAATTTATGGACCATTTACAACAAAAACAAAGTAAGAAAAAGACGATAATTACATGGAAAAATAGATAAGAATGGTTTTTGAGTTTGGGCGGAGGGAAAGAGGGGATGTTTTTTCTTCGTAATTTCTTAATTAGTTTTCAGACGCTTCTGGTGATAACAAAGCACCATCGACGGAGTGGCGAGCGGCGCAAATGCTTGCCTTTCGTTCCTTTCGAGTTCGAGGGGAGGGAAAGAGGGTGAGTTGTTTGCGTTTCTTTCGTTCCTTTGGAGATTAAGCGGAAGGAACGAGAGAGAAATGCATCAACATTAAAACAGCAACTGCAAATTTTCGAACAAGCTGTAAAAATGAATGTCGGTCGGGTAAAGGCACCACAGCAGTTGCTGTTTATTGCGATTTTCATACGGCAGTCACAAAACAGCAGTCGTGCCGATTTGTGCCTAGCTGCCTTCAAAACGGCTCGCGCACAGCTCTAGTGTGAAGCAGCATTATGTGGTTAGTGCTTGAACTTATTATTATTTTCCGCTGGTAATGCCGCCGTCGATTAGATTTCTTCGGCGCAGCTTTTATTCCTTTGCCCAAGATTTTTGTAGGATTCTTGTAAAATATTTGACAACCATGCATAAATCTAAGAAGAAAATTGATAAAAGTGCGAAAATACCAAAACCTATTAAAATAAAGAAAGAAAAAACCGAGGAGGATCGAACGCCACAGCCTATGTCACATTATATCGATGATCGTTTGGAGCTTGTTAAGCAAATTTTTGGCACTTTAAAACCCAAAACCATTACCAATTTAGCACCCGAGTTTCTAAAGGTTCAAATTTTAAGCAAATATGAAATATATAATATCGATATTATTGCAGAAGAAAGATTTAGATGAAATTCAAGAATTATGCTTAAACGAATTATTGGGAATATCTACGAAGCGTCTACTGTCCATAATCAATGCTACAAAATGTCCCACTGACACCGAGAGCTCCAGCGATTCTGATGTACACAATGTGGAAGGTAAATACTTTTGATTGCAATTTACACGGCTCCTGCTTCAAAATTCCTATTTTGTAGAGCACGTTTCATTGGAAGAAATATCTTCAGATAGCGAGATTGAAGGCAGCTCTTCCCGACATAGTAAGTGGTTTGATTCCTATAACAAACAAACAAAGCCATTTCTGGTTATATATTCTTAAAAGAGGAATATTTATATTTTTATACAAAGTTTTTATTGAAACAATTTAGTTGGGTAACTAATTCTTTTTACAATTATGTGTATACAATTATAATTTTTTGAAACGTTTTTATTTTTTAACTTTATCACATTACTGTATAAGGTAGACCTTAAAAGAACTTGAACACCCAGTGGTAACCCTTAATGCAAACCTTAAGCACTATTGAATTTTTTGGCAATTTTAAATGGTCGCAAATTATATAGGAACGAATTATAGCGATATCGGGTTCTTAGCCATTCTCTATTTCTTCATTTTCTTCTCAGAAGAGTAAGACCAGAGTAATAACAAAGTCGCCTGTTCCCAAGAGTCAATTTTGCTCTCCGAAATATATACCATACTCAGTCGGAGTGTAACGTTGACTCCTTCGCTATTATTTCTTTCTGCGCTAAGTAAGTTATTTCTTACTCTTTGGTTGCACACGCTAACTTAGCTCTAATGTATGCGATTTCTTCAGGAAAAGCGCCTATTAAATCAATAATAAACGTGCGTACGAAATGTTTGCCATTAGACCCATTGGATAGTCGCTTTATTTATACTGAGAAAGGAAAGGTTGAGCATCTTTTCCAAAATATTCGTTAATATTAGCGCTTCGTAAAACAAATGTCTATGATCCAATATATGTTAGTAGTATAATAGTCTTTGGGATCCAATATGTCATAATCGTCTATGGTATCAATGTGTTTATTTACAATACATAATTGTATACAATTTATTATTTATTTATTACAATATTGTATACAATTTATTTAATACAATTTATTTTCAGGGAAAAAAAAATCGAATGGTGGTGCCAAAGGTCCCTCCAAAAAAAAGGATGGCGAAAAGAATGAAAGTGAGTTTAAAATTCGATAAAATACAAAATAATTGATTTTGACACTATTGATTTATCATTATAAAACCATCATTATAAATCATTATATATTTTAAAATTTACGTATGGTATTATTCTCTTATGAAAGCATTTTTAAGTGTATTTTTATATTGATGATATTTTTATCACAAATCTTCTTCTTCCTTTATAGACGATGGTCAAATCAGCGTGCTGGAGTTATTGGAACTCCAAGCGAGAGCACGCGCCATTCGTTCACAACTAGCCTTAGAGCCCGTTACAAAAATCGAAGTCAACTCCGGCGATGAAAGCGAAGAAGTGTCGAGCGTTCGATCAAAAGAAAGTGAAATCACCAGCAAAAGAGATCGTAAAGGAAATTCAAATGAATTAGCAATAGCTGAAGGAAGTAGAAACAGTAAAGAAAGTAGAAAACCAACAAAACAGACAACGTCAAATGGAAATGTCGAAAACATTTCATCAAATGATAATGTAGGATTCCGACAGAAAATAAAATTAAAGCGAAATTTTCGTAGTAATAAAGAATGTGCTAATAGTAACAAGGATAACGCAGAAGAGGCGACGACATCTTCAACGAAAGAGATTAAAGAAGAGAAATTATCGAGATCAGCCTCGCCAGATGTTATACCGATTGTGGCTGAGCCAATTACTCTAATGATTGGAGATACATCTGATGAAGATGTTGGTATTAAAGATAAGGAATTGGACAAAGCTGCTGAAACAGCACTTTCACAAGATTCCACTTCAGTGAATCGAACTGATGACATGCAAATTTTAGCGATATCCTTTAATTGCGAAGAGACGGAGCCAGGACGTTGCAATGGAGAACCAGAAGATGGTGAAATTTTGGATGAGAATGAATCGAAGTCAGCAAAAAAAGGAGAAAACAATCCTACTAATACAGAGACAAACAATGCAAACACTGACGGGTCAAAAGAAGAAGTAAACGCGTCTTTAACTGAAGACATAGAAAGTTTAGCCCCAGAAAATCTGGATAAATGTGAAGCTTTTAAGCCCGTAGACCCCGCCACAGCTGACAGTGCTCCTGCAACGAACACACAAATGCAAGCAACAAATACACACGACAACACAAATCTGGAGGGGCGGGAAATAACCAAAGGGCAAAAAGATGTGCCATCTAAAGCTTTGGATCATTCCACAGTGGTTGACGAATATTATGACGACCAAAACGACGACGTTATATCGATCGAAGGCGGTGATTTGGAGAATGAAATGACTGAACATTTAGAAGACAATTCTTCGCAAGCAATTCAGTGCGAAGAAGAAACGAAAAGAAACAAGGAATCAGCTAATTGTTCTCGAGAAGTAGAAGATGATATCATTTCATTGGACTCCAGTGAGGATGAATTAACGAAGGATTCAACAGAGGTATTTTAAGAGATTATTTTTTTCCTAATTGGGATTATAGAGTATAGTAGAAACGTTCTTCATGTTTAAGTCCTGGAATTCGAGATGGCTGAAAAGTTCTAAAGTCAGTAAGGTTCTGGCAGCATCGCGACTTGGAAAGCGTGTCCGAGATAATATAAAAAAAACCAAACGACCAAACAGTGATTTTTCCAATGACGAAGACAAAACGACTACTAAAGGGTCCAGTTCACAGTATACATCAAAGCATGAGGATGGTTCAATGGAACAATATAAGGAATTACTTGAAATTCGACAGCAACGCAAAAACTGAATGGACTGTTTTTATAATAAAGTACATATTTATGTACATGGTGTATGTTTAAAAACTAAAATTTAGTTTAAGTGACAATGAAGACCACCACAATTTGTTTAAATAAAGTCGTCTTTTGATCTAAATCATCCTTTGATCGATTTTTGCCTTTTGGTAAGCCTTTTGGTATTTTGATGTTGGGTACTGTCCATCACTAGGCACCATCTTTCCCTATCTTGCTGGGAACATAAAAAAGTTTGCTTTAAAAGCATGACTAATCTTTAAAAGCATCCAAAAATCGACCCATTCCTGGTAAAAAAGAAAGTGATGTTCAGACAGGACATGAGTCATTGAGTTTAACAAGTGTTCGTCGGAAGGAACAATGCATGGAGAATACTATTGAGTGTTTTTAAGTAGTTCATAATTAGCACTGCAACATTTAGTGAGGCATTGCCATGATGCAAAATCACTTTGTCCTGCCGCTGTACATAATGCGGCCGTTTCTTCCTCAAAGCTCGGTTTTTTTTAATTTTTTATTATTCTAGATTTATGTATGTATGTATTAAGTACGCAAAGCAAAGGCCATCTTGATTTAACGCCCACACAGTTTGCTTCATTCATCCCAAATTGATATGCAAAGGTGGAAATATGTTTTTCCACTCGAAACCCAGATTCGTTGAGAACGTGTTCTTCTGGATCCATGACGTTTCTTATAAGCCAATTTTTGTTGGCCCAGTGCTGATCCTTATGCTCTACTGTCCTAAAGACATAAAAAATAAACATATTTTAGGTATCCAGTTTGCTGTCCAAGGAAAAAGTTTGCCATTTTTAAATGCCTATATCTCTTAAACTAGAGCCCGTACGAAGGAAAGGTAGATATTTTTGCATCAGCAGAACAGTCAAATGCAGTTTTCCGGCACCAAAGAAAAATTTTCATTTTGTTGGCCTGACACCGAGGGCTCGAGCGATTCTGACGTACACAAGGTAAATAAATGTGGAAGGTAAATAATTTTCACGCAATTCACACGGTTTTTACTTTAAAATTGCTATTTTATAGAACACGTTTTATTAGAAGAAATATCTCTAGATAGCGAAATTAAAGGCGGTTTATCTCTTATTCCTAGTAAGTGGTCCTTATTAGAACCATTTTCTATAACAATACAATTTTAAAGTCAGTTCTTATTATACATATATATATTTTTAAAAGAGGAATATTTATAATTTTATACAAGATTTTTATTGGAACAATTTAGACGGGGAACTAATTCCTTTTACATTTATGTATGTATGTACATACAATAATTATTTTTTTTAAACTTTTATAATTTATAAAGTTTATTTTATCACATTACGGTATAAGGTAGACCTTAAAAGCACTTGAAAACCCAGTGGTAACTCAATGTGAACCTTAAGCATATTTGAATTTTTCGGCCATTTTAAGTGGTGGCAAATAAAAGGCACGCATTATAGTGATATCGCTTTCTTTGCCATACTCTATTTCTTCTTCATTCTCTTCTCCAATCGCCAGAGTGATTACAAAGTCGCCTGTTTCCAAGAGACCATATTGCCGTCCGAAATATATACCGTACTCAATCGGGGTGCAACGTTGGCCTTCTGCGATGTAGTAAATACATCGAAGGCTTCGGCGGAGATTAAACTTTTGCACACATCCTTTAAGATGACTTGAAATGGTATCAATATCATGATGACATGGATCTTTTTCATACAGCTTTAAGTCAAATGCTTTGGGTAGCATTACAAAAACTGGGCAATAAATTTCAGGTCTGGCGAGCGCAACTGGAGCTTTTATAGATTTAGAATGTATGATAATAGCTTGGCATTCGATGGAACTGATCGTCCTAATTATGAAATTGACTGCAGCTTGATATGAGGTTTTAGTCTCTTTTAATGGTTCAAAATTCTGCAGATGATCTCTTCGAAAATCTCCGATTGGAACTAGTTTCTTAACAATCAGCGGATATTTATTACACCAAGAGCTTTTCTGAATAAATATTGTATCAATCTTGGAGAGGAAATCGTGATTTTCAAATCGCTTGAAATCACTGCATTTTTCTAAAGGCACTGTTCCGATAATGGGTTTTTCAAGCTGTTTGCAAACTGGTATTACTAGAGTGTTAATGTAATGCTGAATTCTCGGTGGCTCGTTAAAATAATGTGATATCCAAACGTAGTCTAGAAGCTGGACAATCGCGATAAATTCATTTACTACGAACTTGGCAATGTAGTCGAAGTCAATGGCTCCAATAAGTTCACACTTGATATTGTTCTCCATATACGTACGCACAGCAGACAAGAAATTTTTGTTACGTACCTTCGTCAGCACTATGAAGTTTGCGTCTTCCTCTTTTATATACGCTAAATCTCTAGTAACCATGTGGCTCACGTGGTGTAACGGGACCACATAACAGCGGTCCGGAAATTGAACATCATCGTAAAAATTCAATAGTCCTCCTTCCGTAACTACGACAGCAACGTTACCCATCAGCTTTTTGATCACCACGCAGCGAATGTCTTTGCCAATAAGAACTTCATCGTTCAATTTCAATTTCATACTATAGCTTAATAAGTTGAAAACATAGATAATTTCCTTGCGGCCGGTGTACATGTAAGCAGGATCTGAAGTCAAAGTAATGACGTCATCCTTTTCCAAAAAAACTGAGCTGTTGTTATGCAGGCGACCTACGCGCAGATTATCACCTATTATCCCCAGAGCGACACCAAAAATTACTTTCATAAATTGACTCCAAATCAAGTCGAACTCTTCCATTGCACACTCTAACTTATTTCTGATGTAGTTAATTTCCTCAGAAAGACCGAACTCTATATCAAACAGGAATGTGCGTACGCCATGCTTCAATAGAAGTCTAGCTTCGTCGTCGGTTGTGTCGTTAGAAATTTTTGCCATTAGACTCAATGGACAGTAGCGTCGCTTACGACGTTTGCATTTATACTGAGGAAAGAATGGTTGAGCATCTCTCTCAAAATAATGTGGTATTAGCGCTTCGTAAAACAAATGTCTCTTAGGCATTCCATCATTTATGCTATCCATGTGTTTATTTACAATTTATAACAATTTATTTTCAGGCAAAAAAAAGTCGAATGGTGGTACCAAAGGTCACTCCAAAGAAAAGGATGGCGAAAAGAACGAAAGTGAGTTTAAAATTCTGTAAAATACAAAATAATTGATTTTGACATTATTCATTTATCATGATAAAATCATAATAAAATCTCATGAAAGTATTATTATAGTGTATTTTTATATAGATGATATTTTGATCACAAATCTTCTCTTGTTCCTCTGTAGACGATGGCCAACTCAGCGAGCTGAAGTGGCTGGAACTCCAAGCGAGAGCACACGCCCTTATCGATCACAGCTAGCCTTAAAGCCCGTTTCAAAAATCGAAATCAACTCCGGCGATGAAAGCGAAGAAGTGTCGAGCGTTAGATCAAAAGAAAGTGAGATCAGCAGCAAAAGAGACAGATCTTTATTCCAGTAACGCCCACTCTGGTAAGTCCCTTAAAACCTACTTGGCTCACCATCCCACACCCACCATATTTAAATAGTTTTTTTAGTTTATTTACAAGAAATTTATTATTTTTCTATTTGGCTTCATAATTTAAATTTAAATTTTATCCAATCGATTAGAAATTAATTTACATTATATGCTAATAGTGGCTAAGACTCGAACGCCAATTAATTTTATGTATATTTAAATTTTTCGCTAATTTTAAGTGGTGGCAAATAAAATGCTCGAAATATGGCTACATCGTATTCTATGCCGTATTCGACTTCTTCTTCATTCTCTTTTCCAATCACCAGAGTGATGACGAAGTCGCCTGTCTCTAATAGCCCAGTCTTACGTCCACAATATATACCGTACTCAATCGGACTGGTCTGCTCGACCTCTTTGGCAGCACGAAGTTCCTCAGGGTTATACAGAATACAACGAAGGTTTCGACGAAGATTGAATTCGCGTGCAAATCCCACAGAACGTTCATCAGTTAACGACAACGACACTCTAGCGTCTTTATTAAGTCGCTTGAAATCAAATTCGCCCGGTAGCATTACAAAAACTGGACAATATATTTCGGGTCTGGCGAATGCAATTGCAGCTTTTTTGCATTGTGCGTGTACAATAATAGCCTGGCATTCGAGGCAGCTTATGGCTCGAATTATGAAATTTACTACCGATTGATAGGACGTTAGAGTCTCCTTCAGCGCCTGGAAATTTTCCATATGACCCCGACGACAATCACTGATCGGCACTAGCTTCTTAACGATCAGCGGATATTTATTGCACCAAGTGCTTTTTTGAATAAATATTGTATCAATCCGGGAGAGGAAATCGTGATTTTCATACTGTTTAAATTCACTGCACTTCTCTAATGGCACTGATCCGATAATGGGTTTTTTGAGGGACCTGCAAATCGGTATAATTTCCATCATGATATAATTCTGTATACTCGTTGACTCGTTAAAGTAATCCGATATCCACACATAATGCAGCAGCTTCATAATTCCGATGAGATCGACCATTTTGTACCGCACATAGTCAAAGTCAATAGATCCAATAATTTCATATTTGTTTAAAGGATCGAGATTGCTACGCAAGGTCGACAAAAATCGTTTGCTACGGATCTTTGTCAGCACTACAAAATTTGGGTTCTTTGTCTCGAAATAATCATAGTCATGGTGAAATATTATGCTTAGTTGGTCATCGGTCACCGAATAACAACGACTTGGGAACTGAACGTAATCGTGAGAGTTCAAGAGGCCCGCTTCCGTAACTGCAACGGCAATATTGCCCTTCAGCTTTTTAATCACCTTGCAACGAATCTCCTTGCCGATCATTATCTCATCGTTCAATTGCAAGTTAGCGCTATAGTACATAAGGTTTCTGATGTAAATAATCTCCTTGAAACCAGCGTAAAAGTACGTCGGATTCGGAGTCAACGTAATGATATCACCCTTTTGCTGCAAAACTGAGCAGTTGTTATGCAGTCGACCCAACCGCAAATTGTCACCGTTTATCGCAACAGCAGTACCGAAAACGATCTCCATGTAATTACCGAAAGTCGTCTGGAATTCTTCCTTTGCAGTTTGCAGCTTTCTTGATATAAAACGGATTTCGTCAGGAACACAGGTCACCAAGTCCAGTAAAAAGGTGCGTACGCCGTTTTTCATTAGCCGCCTGAGCTCGTCGTCACTCGTGTCGTAAGAAAGTTTTGCCATAAGACCCATTTGATAGTAGCGTCGTTTACGCTGTTTGCATTTGTACTTAAGGAGGTGATGCTTGGTGGCCGAAATCGACTCTAACTCCTGCACGAAATTTTCCACTTGCTCACGGAAGATTTGCGAGTTAGTGGGCTCTACCTCCGCCTCCGCCTCAACCTCCGAGGTGGACATGCCTTATTTACAATTTACAAATTTTTGAATCGAAAAAAAATCTAGTGATGGTTTGACCAAAAGCCGCTCCAAGAATAATAGCAAAGAAAAAGATACCGAAAGGAACGTAAATAAATTAAAATTTCTGTAAAAAAAAAATAATGTACATAATTGATTTTGACATTACGATATTTAATTATCATAATCAAAATCAAAATCTGTTACTCCTATTTTTTTGCTTGATGAAAAGTATGATTGATATACATCGAAGAAGATTTTATTTTTTTAAGAAGATTTTAAGTATGTATATATGTTATATACATACGAAGAAGACTTGATCACTACACTTCATGCTATTCGTCCATTGTGCCTCTGAGAGATCTATAGAATTTATACATATACATATTTATAAATTATATATACATATATATAATAATAGAAAAATTGCCAGTTTATATACATATATATATATAAACTATATAGAATTATATTATATGTATATAATATTAAAGGAGCGTCATTTAAGCTATAATTTTTATTTAAAAAAAAAATTGATTAAATAGGAATTAAGTCAAGTCATATTTAAGAGAGCTGAAATGCTTTATGCTTGTTGGTCTATGGCTAATTTTTTTTTTATTGCTTATTTATTATTCTTTTAAGCATAAAAATTGTAAATTTGTATCTTTCCGAACCAAAACTTTTTCTTAAAGCAATAAAAGAGTCGCAGGTTCGAGATTTTTTAAAGTCGGTTTTCAGTTTTTAATAAGTACTGCTATTTGCTATTGCTCTCTTAACCACCCCACACTCTATAACTATATCTTTCTCTTTTATTCTCTCCCGCTATGTCTAAAACTTGTGTAAAAGAAGAGTCCTTGTGTATTCTGAACATTTCTGACGGAAGCTTAATCTTTATATTTTCTAATTTTCTCCAAGTCCAGTAATAGATTCCTTAACTATTATGCTTTTACCGGCCTTTAAGCACCGAACAGCCCTCCCAATTTTTGGACATCATTAGCGCATCAGCCTTCTTCTCTTTATTGTATTGTGGTTATGCTCAGCAGGTTCTCTCTTACTCGTCGTTCATCCTTGACAAATGCGAGTAAAAGTAAACAACAACGAACAGAAAACTAACTAACAAAAGCCTTTAACGCGCAGAGTGCACGGTGGCCGGTGCTTCTCCGCTGCACGGAGAAAGTAAGTAACTGCTAGCTAGCTCTCTATGCTGTGCACAGCGCATGTAATGTTTATCTGCGTTTATTACAGGGTTGTACGAGTATGTGGGTGTGCTACCCTTCTTTTCCGATGAAGATGGAGAGCTGGAGAGTGCGCGAGCATATCCTTTGGCTTGGCAGCCGGGCTTGGCCAAAATTCAAATCAGTCTACAGAAACGCGTTCGTGAACCACAAGCAGTGGCCGCGCACGGCACACTTCTCGCGTGTACTTATTGTCGGCATGTTAAATAAGTGAGACAACCTGCAAAAGTTCTGTAAGTCAGCCTGTAAGGCATCTCATAAGAATCATCAAATTTCTAATCGTTACATAGTAAATACATACATACATACTACATATGTACTGATATGGAACATGTTTTTGTTTGTGTTGGTGTTTTTTGTGTGCGTGCATGTAAATGCGTACGGTTTTCTAACCATGCTTTCGTAATCTCTCCAAAATTTAAATATACCTAACTAAAAACTTTAAGAAATGTATAAATAAAAGTTGCCCTCTTAGAAAGAGGCTTACGGTTAACGAGGCTAATACCAAGGCTAATACTGTTCCAATGCAAGTACATACAAAAGCGCAGAAAGAATACAACAACTATACTATATACGTAATATCAGTGAGGAGAGGACTACGAAACTTGTTGTTTTAAAGGACATTGCTCTTCCTAACGTTGGAGTGAGAGTTTTGCGGTACCACGGTTACTGTTAACCCAAGAGGGTTAATTTTTGTTTCGTGTAATCAAGAATCATTCCCTAATAAACGAACGAATGACATTGTGAGTTGTGAAGCCATTAGTTATTAAATATTCTCTATATATACACGCTTAGACAGACAGACAGACAACAATTGGAATACTTAATTGGCCGCACAAAGAAACTCAAAATCAAATGGCAAAATTTATTCAATTAAACAAAAACATAAATTACAAGCTACATACTATATCGGTATATACAATATGTATGTTGCATACTTATAACTTTGATGCATTAATTTTTATTTTACAAAAAAGGATGCTGGAATATCCAGACTTCAAAAGCAAAAAAAAAGCCAGTTCAAAGACTTTTTATCTACGTTAAGAAAATATGAAAGAATTGCATGTATCAATAATAACATTTGTATCAAATAATAGATAGATTAATTCTGAAGATCACTATAGAGCACTATAATTTTGTAGATAATCACATAATTATTATTTATTTATTTTCTTATTAATACATAATTTTTCAAAAGAAAAAAGTAAATTTTTCGAAGCACGAAACACATAATTTACAATAATTATGTATATTATAATGATTATACCATAAATTATAATTATGAATTAGAGATTATTCGTTGCAGAATAAATTTTCACTGATATACCGATTTTCCTACGGCGACAGAATAAATATGAATTCATATTTATAAAGAAAATTTAAGGTACCCAAAGTAACGGGCTGGTATACCATTCTTTCACTGACTAAAACCGAGCATGACCGTGATTATTTAAGTATCGTATTTAAATTGAAACTTTCGTCGTTCTTTTCTCCATTGTGGTTTTTGTAAAAAGCTGCCCCTTTTTTTTATTTCATCCCTTGTTTTAATATACAATTCATTCAAAATTAATTCAATGGATTACTTCTGAGAATATACGAGTGCCTTCTTCGCTAGATTTCTTTAGCCCACAAGTAAATAGTATGCTACGCGAAATCATTTTTTAAGAAAACTTTTTAGAAGGCTTCTCATTGTTCGACAAATGTGGTACTCTATGAGCAGAGGTCTTATAAATATATAAACAGGAATGCGAAAATTTCAACTGAATGAATACTGAATACATTGCTTATGTACTTAGTGTTGATTTATATACTTTGAAATTAATATAATGTTAGTTTCTAAAATGCTTCCAAAATGAGACGAAAGGAATAAAAGCTAAGAGAATTATAATTATGATGATGCCCTTAAGGTGAAATTATTTACTCTCAATGACATATAAACCAAAGGCCTATAAACCATAATTAAGCCTAATGCACATAGGGTTAAATACACCCTCGTCAACGTAGCGCAAGGCTTGCTTTGTAATATTAGGCCTTTGTAATATCAGGGCACATCATTGTTAATATTGTATATTAAAATTTAAAGAATTTATAATATTTCAAATATCTTTATCTACATAGAAATATACAAAAATATCTATGCAGAAGATAATGATAATTGCGACAATTTATAATGAGGAAAATTTTCCATTATCTTATCAAATTTTTTTCTACCTAAAGTACGTTAAAATATTTTATTAATAATGCTATCAGTTTCTATCGATTTTCTTGTGGGATTCGATTGTTGTGGTGAATATAGTCTTTGTTTATGATATAGTTTGTGATACTTGCAGTCATATGGTGTCAACAGGGTGTTAATATACAGAATGTTCACAAACAGAAAGGACGTGTAGGTTGGTTGGGAGAAGGCAGGAAGGAAATCATAAGCGAGGAAAGAGGGTTAATTTTTGCGCCGTTTAGTTTTGTCCATGAAATCACTTTTATGTCAACGAGAATCCTATGTAATTTTTAATTTTTTCGAAAACCTTAGCTCACGGTTTACGGGGGTTCTCTGAGCGCTTTTTTACGAATTCATAGAATGATTTGGATCAAGAAAAATAGTAGTTCTTAAAGTGTTTTTTAAAGGAGAGATTTTTAAAAAATCTTTTTTACGTTCTAATGGGTGTGCCATCTTTTATGTCGGTATGTGAAAATTTAATAACTTTAGCATTTATCACGTCAATTGACGAAAACGTCAACAAGACGGTGCACCATGCCACACTGCAAATCAAACAATGCAGTTTCTGCAACGAAAAAAATGGTGACATTAACTGGCCACCCAGACCTCCAGATTTTACCCCTCCGGACTTCTTTTTGTGCGTTTATTAGAAAAGCAAAGTGTACGCCAGCAAGTCTCAGACAATTGGCGAGCTCAAGGCAAACATTCGGGCCGAAATCATTGCTATACCGCTAGAGGTGCTCGAAACAGTGATTGAAAACGCAACAAAAAGGGCACATTTTGCTTTGGCCAGTAGAGGCGGCCACTTGATTGATGTTGTATTCAAAAACTAGTCCAAGTAAATTGTAAAGGAACATGTTAAATAAGAATACCTCATGTATGGAAATCGGTTGTTATATAAGTTATTCAATATTCACAATATTCACAGACATAGAAGATGGCGCACCCTGTATTTTTTAATTCATCGAATTTTGAAAAAAGGCACTTTTCAAATTAATTAATACATACTTCTATTTTTTCTTCTTTTTATAACTTCTGAATCTCTATATATAAAAATGAAAGTCCTGACTGACTCATCAACGCCCAGGCTTGGACCTAGAAAGCTGAAATTTTGCCAAGACGTTTCCTTTATGATGTATACAAGCACTAAGAACGGATATTTCGAAATTCGACCCTTAAGGTGGTGAAAAGGGGTTGCAAAGTTTGTATGAGGAATATTTTATTTGTGGTCAGATTTGCTTGAAACTTGGTCTTAATACTCTTTGGTATAGTTAATCAAATACATATTTCGGCATTTTTCAAAATCCAACCCCTGAAGGGGTGAAAACGGGTTTCTACGTTTGTATGAGAAATAATTCATTTGTGGTCGGAAGCAACACACGCTTTCTAACCATTTAACCAGAATGAAACACAGCAACGCGGACGGGTACATCTAGTACATCTAGTATCTTATAAATAGAATATACTCGTATAATGCTTTAAAAAAAGAGTTGATTTTAACTTTTGTTTTATTCTGAACTTAACCGCATCGGCTTCTGTAAGATTCATACGATATATGTATAAATTTGTATCCATTAGTAAATATATACATGCACGTATGTATGTATATAATAAACATGTATGTATGTATTGTACATATATGTACATATGTTCAAACTTACCTGATTTTCTTGTCTGTTAGTTAGTTTTTATATTTGTGTATTTTGTTGACAACACACATCAAATTTCTATTGTGTATCCTTTGAGATTTTTTCTATCCACCTTCATTTTTGCCGCTCGCCCATCTCTCTCTCTCTCTCTAACCACTCTACACTTTATCTCATTTATTTTCGAGCATTCTGATATTCGTATTTACGATAACTTGACTGCCAAAACTGGTAGCCCGGCATCAGGGGGTCAGGCACACACACACAAATGGTCATTCCAACGTATCATGTGTATACTGTACCAATTTTCTGTACTGTACATCTCTCTTCTTCTTCTTCTTTTTCTTCATTTCTCCATAACGATCTCTTGGCCCTTTTCATCATTACCTTCAAAAATTTCACCCACAAAATAAGCTTAAACCTCTTCGAAGGATTGAAAGCGACGACGAAGGACAACAAACCTGCCGAAGTAGTGTGGAGAGAGGCAGGAAAGGAAAGGCATGTAGTTAGTAAAGGAAGACGAAGAAGTAAGCAGATACAATCATACGAAACGAAACGAAAGCAGAACTTTTTCTTAAAAAGGATGTGTGTTCGCTCGCTTGGTTGCTTAGACCTCAAGCTAAATATAACTAGAAAATAATATTTTTTGAGTGTCAGAAATGGAAAAGAAAATTATTTTGATGGTTTCGTAGAGACCAAAGTAAAAGAAGAACAAGAAACTTAGAGAATAGTATGAGACAGGGAAGGACAGGACACGACAATATAGTGTTGTCTGATGCAGGAGAGAACTGGACAGGACACGCAGAGCCCAAGACAGGGAAGACGGGACATGACGGAACGGGACAGGACACTAAATGACAGTACAACAAACGACAGTGAGTGAAGCCATGTTGTAAGAAGTTAAATAAAATCTTTTCTTATTCTTGCTACGCACGCGGTGATTGACGGAGGGTGTCTTTTGGGGCTGATTGTTTCGATGATGGTGATGGAACGGTTTGAAGTGGAATAGTTTTTATTTTAGTGTGTTTTTTTAAGTCCTCATGAGACAATATGTGCGAGACAAAAGACTGTCTGACAGCAGCGACCGACCGACCGACCGACCGACCGACCGACCGAGTGTGTGGGCGGTCTAAGTATGATAATAACTACAAGAGGTGTTGATAATGACGATAATGGGTAACGACATTGTTAAAAAAAAATAATAAAGTTTTTTATTATTATTTAAAAAATGGTTTAACTCTTGCAAATACACCACGTACCTACACCATCTAATATATGTATATATGTATAATATATCCAATACATACTTAGATACATATATTGTACACAGGAACCAACATACTATTACCAACAGAGTAATCTTTGCAGTTTTTATTAAATAATTTTTATAATAAAAAAATATTGAAATGATATCGAAAAAATATCGAAAGAAGAATCAACATGCTCGAGGGTTGAGCGCAACATTCGACAAAAATGGGAGAGTGGGAGAGAACTTTAAGGTTGCGGGTGCGGGTGATGAAGGGTGTGATGACGATGATGATGATAAAGAGATTGAGTACTTGGCAGAAGTGGTGGTGGATTCAAGAGGGTAAATATTGAAAAAGGTATAAAAATCCAAAAAATTATGAAAAAAAAAATTAATTTTCACTGATAAAAGTTTAAAAATGCCTGCAATAAAAATGCATAGATTGTAGGTACACTAAATTGTTAAAAGGTGGGTTAAAACGTCAGCTCGTATGTCAGGTAAATGTCTTGTGCCTTTCTAAATTGACATTCTATTCTATTCTATATCAATTGATCGTTTTATTTTAACCTTTCTCTTCAACCTTTTAACCTTTTTTCTCCCTTTTAACCTATTATTCATTATACACGGTCGAACAATACAGTATAATTTTTCATTTTTTCAACATTTTTCGGGTTGTAATATTCCTTAATTTTGTTATCAAAACTATTTAAGTTTTAATCGTGAACAGAAAGGCGTCAAACTTTAATTTTTATGAAAATTTGTTCTCTTTAAAGTTGGGAATGAGTTGAAGATATCAACTTTTTGGTTAGAATGTACATACTCGTATATGACAACCTGCTAAGTTGGAAAATGAAACCAAAATATTCGACCGTGTATCCAGGCATAAACGCTTTGGCGAACACATTTTAAATATAGAAGACATCAGCTGACTTAGCGGAATATAGAAGTCGTCAGCTGAGCACTTACATACGTCGTGACCTTCAATTTTAGGAAAACAAATTATCTTTAGCCTGGTTTAGATACAAAGTACCAGAGTGTTATAAGGAAAGCATTATAGACCGAAACAGAATCGCATCGAAAGTTATAAATTAGGCTATTTTTCAAATTGTCAATAACTTGTCAATGCACGTTAATAAACACGTAACACTCAACACTCGAGTGTTGCCTGCCGTCTCTTTCTCCCAAATTATTCCCTGCGGCATGTGCGCGTCTATCGTGAGTAGTCGTAGAGTTGTTGGACGGTTGATAGTTGGGTTAAAGGGTGCTGACGAGAAAGAGAGTTTAAAAGGTGGCGCATTTTCCAAGCACTTCGTAGCCGACTATGCGTCGGTCAATATGAAAAAAAAACGATAGTAAAAGTTTTTGGTCAGCTGAGAGTGAAAGTCATTGATAAACCTTGACCATTGTGCTTTTCTGCAATGACCGCTGTCGTGTACAAATGCCCGTACCATACCAAGGCCAAGAGTAACCTGTGCACCCTGGTAATTTACCCCTTCGTACCAACCATCAGATCAGACTGTGGAGTCATGGCGAGTGCCGTGATTTTGATTTTTTCTGCTTTTACTGATGCATTAGATAAGGTTGATGGGCGGAAGGGGGGTAAGGGGGAGCATTTTACCGTCACATACATACATGCGTATTTGTTTTCATAGTGCGCAGAATCTGTCCGAAACTGAAAGTTTTCTCGTATGTGTAGAGATTTTGGGTATGTTTATTTGACGATACAGTTCTTCACATGAACACGTTAGCTCTCAGAATTCTAAGAGAGAGTTTGCGAAAGAGAGGGGGCGGCCTGCAGAGTACTGTTGCTTTTTTATACAACATCCATATAATTGCAAACGTGCTGATAATTTTATACGTATCGAAATGTGCGATATTTTACGCTCCTTCAGTTGTTCAGAATAGAAAAATGAAAAATGAAGAGGATAATATTTAAATATTAAAAGATTTTTAAGTATTCTACAATTAATTTCGGTATAGTTTAAAAAAGTCTGTACCGTAACGCTCAAGAAAACAAATGATGTAGATATTTGAAACATTCTGATACATTTGATACATTACAGACGTAATGTATTCAGTGTGCAGACGAACGACGATTTCTCCCTGCAACATAATTTGCATTTGATGATTATGATGACCACCACCGACCGGCCACTGCCGGAGCAAGTTGCTCCCTTCCCTACTCTGCCCTGCCACGCTCTTCCCTGCCAATCTAGAGTCATGATTACACTACTCTTATCAGATGGTTGGTCTGGTCTACCCGATGGACTTGCTGGACGAAATGCCGCGTTGGCAGCGTACGAACAACGTCCGCACACCGTTGTCGATGTCGGCTCGCTTCGATAGTGGAAAAATCACCCCTCAAAAAACCAAAAACCAAGAAAAAAGAAAAAAGCAAGGAAAAAAATCAGGCCACACGCTCGCATATTCATTCTTCGATAGTTGATCGAACATAATCGAGAACGGCTACAAGAACAACAAATTGAAAAAGTATCAAATAAAAATTGGAAAAAAGGGGCGGAGCATGGTTATTTCACGAAATTTCTATGCAACTTTTTGAGGGCAAAAATGTGATTTTTGATATTTTGGGGATGTTTTAGCGTTGTTTTGTTGTTGTAGTTGTTGTTGTTAGAGCCTTTTATGTTTTTGTTGTTGCTGTGGTTGTTTAGCCGTTAGTTGTGTGCTTTATGAGGTTGGAAATTGAAAAAAAAAAATGTTCCAATAAAAGTGCATTCATCGATTAGAGTGACTTTTAGAGAGGGGCTGTCCGTGCGGTGTGGTGTCGGTGAGGAAAATCTAAAAAATTTTGCTTTTTCAAGAGAGATTTTTTGCTGTGTCATGCAGTGTTTATTTACACGTTATACAAACAGTACACTAACGCGCATGATCGGTCGACTGAGTGCTGGCAATTGACAGACGCGCAGATCGAAAGTGGCCCACAGGATAAAGGAAACACCACAGGAAGAGACAAAATAAAAGTGACGATTTTAATGAATATATTCCGAAAATTAGTGACCAAATAAACACAACAAAATAAAATAACAAAGCGATATTTATGCGTAGGTATTATTCTATGGAATTAAATTTTAAAAATATAATAAGAAAAAATTCTTCAAGACTTGTGAAATTAAATTTTAAAATAAAAAAAAAAAATACTTCACGACTTATAGAATTCGCGGTAACGAAGAAAATGTACAAAAACTAATTTCAGTTTTATTTAATTTTTTATTTAATGCGATATATAATATACCAAAAATACAACGACAAAAATGTTCAAAAAGTTTGAACTGTTCATACATACATTAAGAGCTAGTGTAAACATCAACCACATTCTCCTCCGAGGCGTTTGGCTTGTCAGTCTGCTGCTTCCAGCTAATACATAAAGGAAATGGGAAAAAAAAATATAAAGTATAAAAATTTTTACATAAACTTAACTACCTCAGGCATTATAAGATCGCCTACCGAGAGAGAAGTCCGCCCTACGACCAAACACCCATACACCCACCCATACACCCACCCATACACCCACCCATCCATCCACCCAACCAACCGCCCACGTAGCAATTACACTTCACTGCTACTAACACACAGCAGCTCAATCAATTTTGATAAACACACAAACACACACAAAAACACTTATTTATTAACCTCATACCCAGAAGGAAAATATTATTCTCGTTAAAGAATGTATGGGAAAGCATTACCTTCATGCGTTACACGAAACCTTTTTGAAGGAGTTACTTTTCCATTGTTGTACGAGTACTCGTGTTGAACGAAATATTGAGCTGCAGAAAGAATGAATAAAATTATTTTAATGTATTCAATTATGCAAACCGTATTTATGAGAGTTAGTTTATTATTGTAAAAATATTTTTTAAATAAGCTAAATAATCTAATATGATGTAGGAACATTCAATTTTTACTTTCTGTAGAAACTTTCTCCACTCTTAGCCACAGCGGTAATATTTTCAGTTGTCCTGACCAGATTTATTCTGACACAAGTTAGAGTCTCTGCATCATTAAATTGTTAGAGACACTCGAATTTCATGATTAATTTCTTGATCGACACGATGACCGGAAATTATACGAATTTTACAAACTGTGTCCGCGATATTTTCACCATTTTTGTAGGGAATTTGAGCTCTTTCAGTTCATTGTTTTAGTATGTATCGATGCATATTTAAAGACCTACTGATTTTTATCATATAGATTTTTTTTTTTTTAGTATAACAAATTTTTTAAAAATCCTAAACTATTATTTAATAATACTTAATAACATAATAATAATAACATAAATATAATAAAGATTAGAAAATCATAGAATATAGTTGGCGAAAATATAACTTCAGGATATGTAAAGAAATAATAAATAATCTCTAAAACTATTTCCGGTACATATAGTAATTGCACGTCACACACACAATTTAAAAGATGCATTCCTCCGTTTCCTTCTGGGTACTTCGATATCACGAAAAACAACCAACAACAATGCAAACTCATACCATGGAAACTTAACTTTGCTGGAGCGGCAATATTTCTCTTTCTCTCTTTTTTCTTTTATTTCTTATTAATTTTTATGGTTTTTTCTTGCTATTGTTGTTGGCGGTTTTCCCTTGTTGTTCTCGTGTTGTTGTGCTTGTCGGTAACTATTTTTTCAGAATGAAATTTATTTTGCTAAGTCATATTGAAAGGAAATTTTTATAAGTTCACAAGGAAGGAAGGAAGTAAGGAAGAAAGAAAGATTCGTTTGTTGCTGTCGGTGTCGGCGACGGTGACGGTGGAGAATTGTTGGCGGATGTGGTCGGGTTGTTTGGTTGGTTGGCAGTTGGTATTATGTACTTTGTGTAGTTAAGTTTGTTATATCACGGTGTTGCTTTCAAGCAACAAAACTTTCATTTCTTAAAAAAATATCTTATTCGTTTAGCGGTATACTATATACGGTATATGTATAATATATATACGAGTATAAACAAAGTTTATATAAAAAAGCATGTGCAAAAGATTACTATAATGGATGATTTCTTCCTTTGATTTTACAAATGATCTTATAATCGTTGCAACGTATCTATTTATTCTCTTACATGAAGAGAAGAATATAAAAAGTATTTTCTCTCTTCAATTATAATTTACAGATTTGAAATAATTTATTGCTTTCTTTTTTGCTTGCAGTAATAATAAGCATGGCTGCGTCTATCTACGCAACCCCGCCGCCAGATTTAAGCAGCGAGGACACGACGATTTCCGATGTTACGAACTCATCTATGAACCAAAACAACAGCACGAACAACATCCGCGGCAGAGCTAGCGAAACACCGGCAGCGCATTCCACCGAAGAATTGTCAACAGCAGGAACAGCGACAACGGCGGTGAACAATTTAAATGACTTGAATGCTGTCGATGAAGAAAGGGACAGTCCATCAAAGGGACAACAACCAACAAAATTCTCTGGCGACATAGCAAGCAATACAAATATAACAACGGACGCGCAGGCGACTGCTCCTGTTGGTCTCGCTTATGCTGAAACGCATACTGAGCCGGATACAACGACAACGACAACGACAACAACAACAACAACAGAACAAACTGCCACAGAAGCACTGTCAGCTGTAGCGGCAGCGGCCAAAGCAGCCATGCAGCTACAATTGCTGGAAGCTCTCAATGATGCAGCGAAAAAGCGGCGCAAACAAAACAATCCCATTCGTTTGGGTGCACTGGACCTAACAGGTCAAGAGAGCGAGGGCACGACCGTTTTGGCCACAAGCGTTGACGTGGCGGAGAAGGATAAATTGTTGACGAATCCAAGCGCTGTAGAGCCTACTATTGACTACGAAGAGAAATTGTCAAAGATGTTATTGCCCAAGTCCGTGGAACAATTGAGAGAAACATGTGAAGTGCTGCAGAACCAGCAACAGCAGCAGCAGCAGCATCAACAGCTTCAGTACCATCAACCATCTATCAGTAACATATCAGTAACTAAAGATGAGGAGCATCCTTCCAATGGTGCATCCAGTGTAAGGTCGACCAATGAACGACAAAGTGTTGCATATCCCTTTGATGCCATGGTTCCGCAATTGCCACAATTACAAACGGAGCTCGGTGACATCTCGCACAGTCTGTACCACATCTACTGCAAGCAGTGCGGCGAGAACTTCGAATCCGAATTCAAGCTCAGTCTGCACATGCTGGCCGAACACGGCGGCGACGACGCTGCATCATCAGAGAGTCAGCGAGACGCTCTTGGTGAACGGGAACAACTAAATACACAAGCCATATTGTCATCGGTGAAAGTGAAACTGGAGCACCCGGACGGTGACAGCCAATCACCACCGCCACACGCACCACCGGTGGAGTTACCGAATCAGTTGCACCGTTCGCAAGAGCTGTCGAACAGTAAAGGCCAAGAGTGGCGCAGCTTCATGGCGATGGGCGGCACAGGAGCCTTGGGTTTTCCGCACTTCTCGCCGGAAGCTGCTGCCGCCGCAGCTCTAACAACTGGTAGTTATCTGCCGCTGCTTGGTGGAATCCCGGGCATGTCAGGATCCGAAGGTCTAAGTCGGCCTTCTCTGCGTATATTTAATCCAGAAGCGTTCTGCGATCTGTGCAATAAAGAATTCTGTAACAAGTACTTTTTAAAGACGCACAAAGCCAATAAACATGGCGTCTACGAGCCAGCAGCTAGTGGCGCCTCTAGCGATGCGAGCGGTAATCCGACGAGCGACGCCGTTAGTCAAATGTTTCAATTACAGATGCAGCAACATCAGCAGTTTCTGCAACAGCAGCAGCTGCAACAGCAACTGCAGCAAACCAAAGATATACAAACTTCTGGGGCCGAAGCTAAGCAACAAAAGCACCAACAGCAACATCAAATAACGCAGCCGGTGCAGCCACCGATACAGCTGAAAATTCCGCAGCAACAAATCACACCACCTGCTCCTCCGTCGACTCTGATATGCGAGATGTGCCCCAAGCGCTTCACGAATGTTTTTGCCCTCCGGCGCCATCGTGCAAAAGCGCACGACCAACGCCCAAACGCAAGCGCGCAGCAATGCAGCAAGCCTGACAACACCACCGGACCTCAGAAATCGGAGAAGACAGACACCAGCCCAAAAGATTTTCAGATGCCGGAGGGCTTTCAGGAGGATTTTGTGTTGGAGCAGGAAGAAGTCTCGTTTACGCCGCAACCACGCAAGCTTTCGCTGCAGTCGCAGCAATTGGCGCGTGACGCCAACTTCGCTTATGACAAGCTGAAACGTCTCGGTGTGCTCAATCCAGAAGCATTCTGTGAACTCTGTTGCAAGGAATACTGCAACAAGTATTTCTTGCGTACCCATAAATGGAAGCGACATGGCATCTTCGTACCGCCAGACGAAGCTAAGGAAGAGCTCGTAGGTCAGAAGCCACCGTCAACAGCATGGCCGGCTCTGAGTACAACAGCAATGTCGAGCACTTCTCTGAACCTGACAATGTCCCAAGATATGATGCAAGCAGGTCACAACGGAACCACTACAAGCAAGCGTAATGACGTGGACACTGTACAGCCGGCGAAACGTATCAAGCTGGAGGAACCTGATGACGACGATGGAAGCCAAACTGACACCCAAGGTACCCAAGAACAACCGCGCACGGATGAAGAAAGCCGAGAGCAGCAGATTGCCGACAGTTCCTTTTCACCCAAGTCACAAGAGCAACCAAGAACATTTAACTTAAGCAGCA
The DNA here is from genome assembly GCA_949752815.1 of Conops quadrifasciatus. NCBI lineage: Eukaryota > Metazoa > Arthropoda > Insecta > Diptera > Conopidae > Conops > Conops quadrifasciatus. Next base: position 25,601,345 of record OX457079.1, on the reverse strand, counting down.
GCAGCAGCTCGGAAGCAACTCTGGGCTTGCAGAATTTGCAGAAGCTGCAGTCAATGATACAACAGCTCAGCGATTTGAATGAAAAGCCACCGGCGGTTTGTCAGCTCTGTGGCGCTGAGATGCCGGATCGATATTCATTACACGCACACATAATAGCTGAACACTCTGCCTCGTATGGTAGTGAAGTAATGGCCTTTAGTTTGCAGCAGAATTTGATACAGCAACAACAACAACAGCAGCAGCAGCAGCACTCTTTGAAGTTATCTCCATCCGGTTCATCTCCACCGTCCATGATGACGAATCCGACCGATCTTCGCTGCTCACAATGTGACCGAGAATTTGTCTCCGCTTCAGAATTCAAGCAACATATCGCCGAGGTGCACCTACTGTCGGGCAGCCCACTACGTGACGGCTTCATCACTCCCGAGCGCCCCATCAATGCACAGGGTGGCGGAGCAGGCACCCGTCCGCCCTACACCATTACACCCACCAGCAGCTACTGCGAAATTTGCAACAAAGAGCTCTGCAACAAATACTTCATGAAGACGCACATGCAGCGTATGCATGGCATCGAGATCGAGAACGGTGCACAAATTGGGGGCGTCGTGTGCAACATCTGCAACAAAGAGTTGTGCAGCAAATACTTCCTGCGAGTGCATAAACACAACACGCATGGAATAGTTGATGAGGGATCACCGCTGCCGCAACCACGTCAAAACGGTCTCTCATATGATCAGCAGCAGCAACAGCAGCAACCGCAACAGCAAGCACAACAGCAGCAGCACCAGCCGCAGCAAACATTGACAGAGACCGAGTCTACAATCGGGATGGCTGCGAGTCCATTCGGCTGCAGCGATGCCATCAAAGCTGATGGTTCCGAGGCAACGTTGCCGCAGCAGTCCTATAACGAGGCCTGCCAGTTATGCAGTCGGCGCTTTCGCAATTCGCGCTGGTTGCGCGCCCATTTGCTGACTGATCACGGTGCGGCAGGCCTCGAGAAGCTGCGCGAGCTGGAACTCAAATTTAGCGCTTTGAGCAAACCCTCCAGCCCCACCCTGAAGATACCAAACGGCACATCACTGCTTCCGACGTCGGTGAATCCTCTCAATCTGGCTCAAGCGTTACAGTCGCTCAACTCGCACCATCTCCTCAACCAAATGCCGAAGGCCGCATATCACAGCATGTTTGGAGCCGTTGCCGACCAGGCGCTGCAGTCACCGCATCTCAAGGAGTATCAATGCTCCATGTGTTCCTTCAGCACTCCGTATTATGCCTTTCTCTTTATACACGAACGCTCGCATTTGATACTGAATACCGCAAGCGGAGCGGGATCACCTACTGCCGAGAACCAACAACAACAACCAGCAAGCAAGAGCAAAGAAGATATCATTGCCACATCACAACAAACTGCAACACCAACAACGCAAGCAGCAAGACCTCTTCCTCTTCCAAAGGAAACCATGGATCAAATTAGTTTCGAAGCTACTGACCTCTCAAAGCGTTCATCTTCCACACCAGTTGATGCTGATGAGTCGCTCTTACATTCACCCAATTCTTCTCCCGTTGGCTCACCACCACCACCACCGTCCAACCGAACCGAGAATATCGTTAGGCAGATGGTACAGCTACAGAGTAGCGGCAAACCGTCTATATGTTCGGTGGCACCTCAGCAACGGCAGCAGCAGCGACAACAGTCAACTGAGGAGGCGCAACAAACACAGGCTTTCCTCATCGAGGAGCAGACCAACGAAGCAGGTGAGAATGAGGGCGGGAGCGGAAGGTTCATGCCTACTATAGTTTATTTGCCGGTTAGGGAGCGCATTTCAGGGCCGCTCACTGTGACCTTCAAGTTAAGTCCAGCCTAAGAGGAAGGGGCCGTTGCTTTTGGCCCGCGAGGGTTGCCAATTCATAGAAAAACTGACATGAGAAACTATCGCTGTAGCGGTTTCTCTCCACACAATAGCTTCATTTACAAGACGAGTATCTCAAAAAATTAAAGTAGTAAAATTCCAAAGACTGAGGCGAGTTAAGAATTTAATGAGTTTGAGAATTTGTGCTCATAATGAAGACGTGGAAGGCGTGGCAGGCAGCGCATGCGCCTAACTTATTGGTTTATTAGTTAAGAAAAAAAGTTCCTAAAGTGATCATCAGCATCACTTCTTAAATCAAAATCAAAATATCTTAATTAGCCAGAATTTCAACGAATACGAGGAATTATTTTGCTATAAAATAAAATTTAAAAAGTAGTAAAATTAAAGAGGCAGCAAAAATCTCGATTTAAATTGCAAAATTAATAATCGTCAAATCAAAGTTATTGAAAATACTTTGCTCAAACAAATTCTTGTCAGAGATTTGTAACACTTTCGAGACCAGAGACACATCTCAGGCATAGTAAACTTCTATACCAACTGAAAATATGATCTATTTCTTCTGATTTTATTCGCACAAACTATTAATTGCATAAAACTAATGCAGAGTTAAATTTTGTTTTCCATAAGGCCAAACACAGGTTCTTGAGTTGAGGTTAAGTTTGTACATACTGTATACATACACACGTAGCTAAATCTGAAGATGGTTACAAAAACGATCTCAGGGCAAAAGTACAATTTAACATAGTTTTTGTACTTTCCATTTAAAGAAAATTACTACGAATCAAAAACATCAATAATAAAAAAACTAAGAACACAATACGTAAACATAACATGAATAGACAAATTTACTAAATATAGAATTAAATAGGAAAAAGAAACCTCTACCTCGTACGACAGACGATAAACAATAATTTAAAATCAATTAAACTAAAATTATCCCAACAGGCAACAGCTCAACCCATTAGGAATTTGTCATCTTTTTTCTACAGCTACCATAAATTGCTTCCTTTATGTTCTTAAGTTAAATAATGATATATAATATATTTTTACTAGTCATTGCGTTGCGTACTTGCATTGCATAAATATAAGTATAGTTTGTGAACGGTACTAGTCTTATCAATCAATATAATCCAACTAGTCGAAATAAAGTATATCTCATGAAATCCTCGTTGAATTAGATCGGGAGAAAGAAATAATTACTTTTAGAATTAATACCGCACTATAAGAAATAGAAAAAGTAAAAGACTTTAGATAAAGTGAGCTCTTAGGAACTTGGTAGTGTTGTTGTATATACGTATAATAATTTTATTATAAAACAATTATGAAATGCCATTAACAAATTTGTCAAGAATATATCAAATATTGTCAAGAAAATATAGGTCTTGAAATGTATCTAAGAATTAATGTTTAAATACTGTCAGGAAAATGCAAAGGAAAAGGAACAAGAAGAGAGTTTTTTTAATTTATGGGGTTTTTTTAAGAAAATTAGCCACTAATTTTATTAAACTGATTCGGACATTGAATTCTCTAAAAATAATCTCATTAAACTTTAAACCTTGATAAAACATTGCATTGGCATCTCTAAACAGCAATGCATAACAGCTCAAACACAATGCGGCATCGGCAGCTCAGAGAAATTGTACAGAAGCTAATGGCAGCTGGAGCTGCCCTGAAAAATAGAATTCTAATTACGGCAGCTTTGCTTCCGCTCTTTTTTTTCTCGAAAGAGAAGAGAAAATGTTGCCACTTATTACCGAAAATCCGGAAAATTGTATAAAAAATATGCGGAAAGTAATGCGGAAAGTAACGAATTGATACAACTATGGATTTTATATGGGGGCATTTATTTCTATATCGTGTACTACCCCTGCAGCAAAAAGTGCTAGTATCTGAAAACTTGAGGCAGCCATTGACTCTTTTAGGCATTTGTTCGGTGATTGATGCGTTGTCTCTAGTACATAATTATTTATTTTGCTCACCAGTTCCTTTTTTAATTGCAGAGATATCACCTATTAATAAAATACATGCGTACGAATATAGATATGTACGATATGTATGTACATTTGGATATAGAAACTTTTCTCTGTCGTGTATACAACAATGCTACAAATTTACAAGATCTATGAGACCCAATTGTCTAATGTCTCATACAGAAAAAATGTTTCTCTATAAACGCGTTTGTTTATTGCTTCAAGCCATTCTTATATGGCACATTTTTTGTTTAATTATGCTTTGAAATGTGTTTTTCTATATTGGTATATAATATTTAAAAACAAAAAAAATACCCAAAAAACCTCAAAAATATAATTTATTAATCAAGAAAGAGAGAAACAACAAAATATGCATTAGTTAAATAAGCACCTTACTTTGCAATAGATTCAGTAATTGCTATGCCAAAATATTGAGACATGTATTTTAAAATAGCTGTGTGCCTTATAGCAATTACTGTTATTTGAACAATTTTCAATTTTTTTTCGTAGACTAAGTTTCATTTCAATTCAGTTTTAATTTTATGTCTATTCATTAAAATTCATTTATTTTATACAAAATATTATTTAAGCATGTCGAAGAAGAGTAAATATCGTAAATATATTATTAAGCTAAAAATACAATAATAATAAACAAATTTATAAAAATAATAGTATTAATTATTTTGTTTTCTTTATTTTTTTACATTCATTCATTTCATTTGCTGTTAATTTAAATGTAAGCTATATTAAAAAATTTAAAATATTTTCCTATTTTCGCAATTTTTCATATATTTTTTCCCCTTCTTCTTAAGCCCTTAACTGCCCTATAAAAAATACTTATCTTGCTGATTGTGGTCAATTTTTAAATTGGTCAAATGGTTTGCCATATAGCATTCATGTATGTGCCATGACGCTTATAGTATTTTGTAATTTCAATTTTCCATTTTTTTCAATTTTATTAAACATCTCAAAATTAAACCATATTGTCCCGGGCGCGTGTGGTTCACACTTTGTGATACTTTGCGCTATTTTCTTTTCAGGATTCTGTGTCTGATAAGTCTGGATATTGGTTTACCATCTTTTCTCTTCCTCTTCCTAGCCCATCACCCTACCCTGACATACCCTCACATAGTATGATGTGTATTAAATTACAGACATTTTTCCTTTTCTTTTCTTTCATTTACCCTTTGCCTTCTTTCCTTAAGTGCGCACAAGTCAGTCGCACAAGTTACCTCGTCGTCATCTTCTCAATATTGCCGCAAAGATTGTGTCTGACTGACGAAACGATCCCGTCCCATCCCCCTGCATCAAATAATTGACTAATAATTTGAAAATGTGAAAAAAATGAAAATAAAAACATTTTAAAGATACGGGCTTGGCTGGGCTGATGATGTCAACGAAAAAACAATTTCTTCTTCCATTAAAGGTACCAGTACCAGTACCTTCCAGCGGTCTCTTCGACCTTTTTTTATCAATTCGATATTTAAAATTTGTAAAGAAATGAAATGAGGGAGAATTGTTATGGAATGAGATTTTCATGTGTTGATTTTTTATAACAATAAAATTTTACCAATTTCTTGGATCTTTGTTTGATTTTTGAAATAAAATGTTGTTGTAGTAGTTTTGGTATTCAAGAACTATATAAAAGCCATTGATATAATTTAATTAATTAAATTGTCCTTTTACACATACAAAGTATTTTCGAAATTAATTTGAAAATATTTATCACGTTTTTCAACTTCAATTACAACGTTACTCAATCAAATCAAATCATTGAACACAGTTTCGGAGGTTTCAATTGATTTTTCAACGCCTATCAAAAAATTTATAAATGATTGAATTTATATTCAAAAGGAAAATCTTGCCAATAAGGTGGTAAAAATGTCGTATGGATTCATTATTCGAAGATAAATACGTGCTGTATTGAAACTGTATATTGGTAATTTAATTGCACAAGTACTGCGGTATATATTGGAAATATTGTCAATGAAATTTTATGTGATTTTATGCCCGAAAACGGCAGATTGAATGCTTTGATTTCTGACATTTTTAATACCGATGATTTTAAAATACTAATTGTCCTCTATGTTCTTTATTAATAATATAATTGCGCAAGTATTGAGGTATTGGAAGTTCCAGAGAAACAGAAAGGGTTAAGTGAGTTGAATGATGCGCCGCGATCTTCATCTACTTGCGTACATTCAAAGAGCGACTGATGCTCTTTTTCTCTTTTAGAACAATTCTCTGCATAGAATGGTCCTCTATATCGTTTGTTTCATTTTCTCTACGATTTTTACGCTTCTGTCAGTAAAAGTGTCAAATGTCAAGCTAACGCAGTTAACGAAAAAGTAAGCTCTTGTAAAATGTGCATACCATAATTCCTTAAATTAAATACAATAAAATTGTGAAATTACAAGAAACAAACTCAAGCTGGCGATTTTTTTCACCCTCACGCATCTCATGTATGTATAAATACGGTATTAACGTCGACAAGATTGAAACTATTGAAGTGCATTTTTTCTTCGCCATTAAAATAATCAGAGTTTCGAATTCAAGTGTCCGAAACGAAATAAGACTCAGCTCAGTTACATCAAAGGTTACATTAATTTTTTACATATACGAACACCTCCGGCACTCACACATACTATACTCTCTATCTCAAATGAAATGATATGCTGTAAGAAAATGTGAACATTTCCAGTTGTCATGATTATGCACAGCCTGCTGCTGCTGCTGTTCTTGTTGTGGTTGTTGTTTTTGTGAAGACATTATAAATTACATGCAGTGCGTACGTCACGTGTTGTGTCGTTCCGTGTCGTACCGTGCCATGAAAGCGGTCATGCAAATTTCTCTGATATCGATTTACCGATAACGAGCATTCGAGGCGTTTCAAGGCCATTCGATATAGTACAAGAAAAATAGATCACTTATTCTGGACACTTTGTTCTGTGCGAGTTTTTCTCAGTTTTCCTTCCGCTGAATTGCAAATCATCAGTCGCAAAAACCGCCCAATTGGCTGACTATGATTTTTAGTCCGTTGAGGATTAAAAGCACCCTAAACTGCTTGTTCTTTGTTTTTGTTGTTGTTGTTGTTATGTTCTTTCTTTTGATGATGTTTTTATTTTTACCTTTGGGTAGAAAAATGTTTTTTGCCGCCACCGCTGGTGCCGGTGCCGTTGCCGTTTCCCTTACCTTTGCCTTTGCCTTTGCCCTGGCCGTTGTCGTGGAGTCCTTTCGTGAGTTTATCCCAATTTATTGCATTCATTGTTTGGGATTCGAATTTCGTTCTGTCCTAAAATTATTGTAACAGTTTTTGATGCATTTTAATTCTTAAATTTATAGAATTTATTTTCAGCAGGGCCACGTCCTCTCGTCAGAGGAGAGTATGTAGGGTGCCTGCTGCTGATAGGGGTGTATTTTGTGTCCGCGTCCGTGTCCGTGTCCGTGTCCGTCCGCAACTGTATTTGCATGTTTAAAAATTGTGATTTTTGTAATTTTTGTAGCCCGGACAAAATCGTCATATCGTCCGTCATTCATGACGAACAAAAGAAGAAAATGGGTGAAAAATACAAAATTCAATATAATTTTCCTTTCTTACCCTCTGCCAGCTCTTTGCACGAGGAAATAAAAAATCCCACTAGCGCAAAGGAATCGCACGTAATGGTCACCGATTAAAAATTTTGCCTATTCTTCAGCCAGCCGCCGTTGAGCAGGGTGGTTTCTGGCAATCGATCTCCTCTGCCTTTGTAAAATTGCATTCTGTGCGTATGTACGACTCCACGTATGTATGGCTACGTGTATGCATGTATGTACGTACAATATTTTGTATTGTATGCAAATTCTAGCGTTACGTAATTATTTTAATGGCAGTCCAGTGAAAAATGTCACAAAATTGCATCGATTTTCTCTTGAAAGCAAAATGAAAAGTGAGATTTAAGGGCTGAAGCGATGCGCCAATATTGGGCGCATATGGAAATACTGCCAATGCTATTTTATATGATTTCATGCCCGAAAACGACAGAGTGAATGCTTTGATTTCTGAAATTTTTTAAGCCTATGATTTTTTCAAAATACTAAAAAAAAACTTTCAAAATATTAGAAAGTATTGGAAGTTCCAGAGCAACGGAAAGGGTTAATACAATATAATAAAATTGTCGGAAATATAAGAAAAAACTGCAGCTGACGATTTTTGGCTTTGATTTCTAAAATTTTTCCTACCGATGATTTTAAAATACTAATTGTCCTCCCCAGCACCAGAGTGTTATTTTCAATGACCATAATCAGCAGATTCATATTTCTTTACCAATTCCCGAAAATACATTTATGTATATATTTTTCTTCTTTTTTGTATGTGTAATTAACCAACAAATTTTAATCTAACAATAATGAGCAAGTAACAATAAATTAAAAAGATTGAAAACGCATTTCATTCAAATAAAAGTACCTTTAAAGAGCAAAAAATCAAACGGATTCAGTTGCGAAAGATTTACTTTCCACTGATCCACAAGATCAAACTTAGGTTAATATTTAAAAACCGAATAAAAAAACGAAAACTTAAAGAAACAAGAAATTCTTAAAATGAAAAAAACCAAAAGAAAAAAATATGTAAGCTAATATTTAGCTGTTAGAGTATTTAGTATTTTTTAAGTGTGAGCAAAAATCAAAGAAAATCAACCAAACTATTCAAAATACCAACAACAACAAGCACAAATAATATTATACTATAAGTATGTATTTTTTATTTAAGCAAAAAATTTGTTACATGAATTTACAAAATACATACATACATACATATTTAAAACCTAACAAACAACACGAATAATTATAATTATATTGTATTATTAAATATAATTATAATTATACGGTATACGACACTAAAAATTATTGTATTACTATCGTATCTAGATGTATGTTAAAATTAAAATAATACTACGATAATAATGACGATAGTGATCCATTTTATTGTATTTTTCAAAATTATTTGTATCCCAATAAATATATACAATTATTGTAATTAATTGTATTTTACTTTTAAAGATTTTCCATTTTTTTGATTTTTATTCAATTGTGTTCAATTTCATACTGTTTCTCCCTTCAGTCGATTTGGTAGAGTTAATTCCATTGTGTTGAATTCCATACAGTTCAGTTCAGTCTATGATAGTACAATGCATTCAATTTAGTTTGGTAGAGTTCTGTTAAGTTTATTTAATCAAATTTTCGAAAAGTTCACTTCACCTTTGGTAAATGTAGTTTAATTTAGTAAATTTTTTGTGTTTTTAGTGTCACTCTCTCCTTCTCTATCTCCTTCGTTGTTTATTTCTGCTCATATCAAAGTTTAACATTCTAATGGGAAACCCACATAAAAGATAATTAGAAAATAATCCAAGGATGGGATTTGAGTGAACATTAACTCTATTTTGTTATTAAAAAAGCGTTTCAAAAGGTTTTGTTCATCAAATTCAAAGTTTAAAATTTAAGCATTTCATTATACCCTACACCCGAAGGGTTAAGGGTATATTCACTTTGTTCTTCCGTTTGTAACGCATTAAAGGAGGCGTGGCAGGTATAGAAAAGTATATATATTCTGGCTCAGAATCAACTCCTGATTCGATTTAGCCATGTCCGTCCGTCTGTCTGTCTGTCTGTCTGTCCGTCCGTCTGTGGAAATCACGATTACAGGAGAACGAATAGAGGTATCGTCATGAAATTTGGCACGAATATTCTTTGTTATCCTACGCTGTTTGGTATTGAAAAATGGGGAAAATCGGACCAGAGCCACGCCTACTTTTTATTGAAAATATGCACTCATCCATGCTTCTAGTTCAAATTCTTGGCTTGTAGACCAAATTTTCAGCTAAAATTTTATTTCCGAGTACACCATCTTAGACTAAAATATATTGTCAAAAATGGGCGTGACACGCCCACTTATATACTATACCATATAATGGGGTGTTTGGTAGGAAAAGCGGGGTTGTAGATGAGTTAAGAGATCATAGATAGATTGCTCCCTGTAAATTTAAAAAAGTAGGTGTCACCCGCCCACTTTTTATCACTTCGACAGATGCGGGTGTAGGGTATATGAGCTTCGGCCAGGCCGAAGATAAAGCTCTTACTTGTTATTTTTAATATTCAATGACATTTTGCGTAATTACACCTAACGTTTTCGTTACTCGCTACAGTTTAAGACACATTTACTCGTCATATAGAACACCTGCTTTCTCACGAAGAAAGTTGCTATGATAACGACACACGTCGTTTGATGAAAACAACGAAAATTGCATTATCTTAATCCATCATTACCGTCATTGTCATCTTAATTTATGATATAATTATAATATAATTTATAATATATACCAATGAATTTTTTTGTCTTGCTCGAAATTAATATACTCGTATTTTCTAAGCGTATTTGAAACGCTAAATCAAATACACTAATGGGCTAAAAAATCGCCCCGCTTGAAGCGTTTAAACGCTACCAGCGTCTTTTATAAGCGTAAAAGCAGTAAAAGCGTAAATGCAAAGTAAAAGGTTCAGCACATACATTTGTTTCAGTCGCTCGACCGCTGACTCTTGCAACACAGAGTGAGTTTGCTATGAGCGATTTTTTTGTGGCCCAGGCATAAGACCTCGTCCCCCTTTCTCTTTTCGCATAGTTAACTTCATTATTGCTGTCATAAAGAGAAAAAAATAAAATATTACCAAAGCACAGTACATATTGATGCCATGTGTTTATGCGCGTATATAGTAATTTGTTTTAAATTTCTCCCATAAAACACTCATTATGTGACCAACCTATATGAACCCATCTAAGTACATTAAATACATGATCATGTATATACTATTAAACTTGATTTAGATTATTAAAAATGGTTTACAATAAAAAATTTAAATAAATAATTATAATCAACAACCCTTATCATGCTCGCAAATGAAAAGGACTAAGGTCTTAAACGAGTCGCACAGTTAATGACGGTTATTTGAAGCGAAAGGTGTTCGTAGAGGGGAAAATCCCATAATTATGCGTACAGTGGCTGTTGTTATGGATGGAAACGAACGAGTTGGCGAAGAAGGGGAGGTCTAGTCATTAAACAAGCTCTGAAAATTCGAAAGTGCGACAGTTGCGATGGTGTTTTCAAACTCGCACGCACTTAATGTACACATTCAGCCTACCCTGCGCACTCAACACTTTGACCTCTAATCATTAGTACTCCTCACTGTACAATTTGGCCAAAGTGTAAGTTTTTCCTCGGCGGGGAAGTATTTTCCATTATACGCCTTTCTAAAGTTTCTTTCACGCTCTGCTTAATTTTGGGTTTTTGTTCAAATAGAGAACAAGAATGAGATTTGAATGATTATATTTACAATTTTTGGGGAAGAAAATAGCCGGAGGTAAAAATTAAGCTTTCGAAGTATTTTAAAGAAGTTCTCGCATGCGATATGATTCTATGTTTTTATACCCTACACCCGAAGGGATGAGGGTATATTCACTTTGTTCTTCCGTTTGTAACGCATTAAAGGAGGCGTGGCAGGTATAGAAAAGTATATATATTCTGGCTCAGAATCACCTCCTGATTCGATTTAGCCATGTCCGTCCGTCTGTCTGTCTGTCTGTCTGTCTGTCTGTAGAAATCACGATTACAAGAGAACGAATAGAGCTAACGCCATAAAATTTGGTACAAATATTCTTTGTCAGCATAGGCTGTTTGGTATTGAAAATGGAGAAAATCGGTCCAGCGCCACGCCTACTTTTTATAGAAAGTATGAATTTTCCCGTGCTTTTAGCTGAATTTCTCAGCTTGTAGAGCGAGTTTAAAGCTAAAATTTCATTCCTGAATCCATGGTCTGAAACTTAAAAACACTCCCAAAAATGGGCGTGGTCCGCCCACTGGTGACGAAAATCACAATTAGAGAAGAACGAATGGAGATATAGTCTTGAGATTTGGCACGAATATTCTCTTAAAAATATTCTAAAAAATAATAATAAAATAAAAAGTTATCTCACAGAAAGTGGGCGTGACACGCCCACTGGTATACCATACCATATAATGAGGTGTTTGTTGGGAAAAGCGGTGCTGTAAATAAGTTAATGTATCAAAATTTACTATCTGTAAATTAAATGAAAATGGGCGTCACCCGCCTTCTTTTTATCGTCACTTCGACAGATACGGGTGTAGGGTATATAAGCTTCGGCCAGGCCGAAGTTAACGCTCTTACTTGTTTTAAATTCACACTGCACACTAAACCTTAGGGAGAACTATGAATAAGACCTTACAATACAGTTCTTTTTTGAAAATCATGATATTCCTTAAAGACATGTATGTACATATGTTACATTTTTCGATTTAATTGATGGCAGGTGTCAAAAGCACATTCAACCCGAAAGAACACATAAACGTACTGGTGGTATATGCTTTAGTTATGTTGTTTTGGTATACGCACAAGTTATCATTTCGATTTATCGGTTTTATTGTGTCGTTATCGTGTGGAAAGAGTATTAAAATTTATCGACCACTCCAAAAGGTATGAATATGTAAGAATATATAAATACATGCAGCTTTACATACATACGCCTAAATACATACAGCTTTGAAATGCTTATTCTTTGTAAAAATTAGTTACCAAAAACGGTTAGTTTGAGGAGAGTAAATTAAACACGTCCAAAATCAAATGACTGACAAATGTACATAGCCATAGACAAAGAAGGTAGTAGAAGAAGTAGAAACAATAGTACATACATATATACATATATGGAAAAATTTACATTCACGTCGTAATAAATTGATTGATTTTTATCAAATTCTCGACTACTGAAGTATGTACTCGTTCAATTAAATTCTTCGTTCAAATGCGCCTATCAACGATTAAGCATGGCGCAACGATTAGCTTTGATGCATCAGCTGTTATTCGACTATTACCATCTCTAATACATTTTGACAGCGTTTCGATTTGAAATATTAGTTTATTTTAAATGTGATAACTTGTGGGTGCAAATTTAACTGGGCACAGTTTTGCTGAAGGCAATCAAGGAAACTCGAAACAAGTGCGTTCTTTAGAATATTATAAAATAATATTGTATAAACAATAAATTTGTGCGTTTTAAAATAATAATAATTCATTATCTTAGTATAACCGAATATACATAGGTTCGGTTAAAATAGTCTTAAAGAAACATAATTTTTAAAAAATTGATTCTATATTACGGTGTTCATGAGTGTTTTAGAGTGTTCGGCATCAGAAAACTTGGAACTGGGTTCCATGAGTCTTTCGAGTTCCTCTTCCAAAGTCGTCCGACCGGGCTAGTGAAATCTATGACGATAAAAAAGACGATGTAAGTACATTTTTAGATTTTTTAAATATCCTGCCTCTGCGTATAGTTTCTTCTTAGCCACCGTGTAATATTGTACATACATACTTATATTGTGTTGCACGGCTTCAGTACGAAGCAGAATTTTTTCCCATTTCTATAGTCTTTGATGTCCTTTCTATGTTGTACATTATTTATTTTGCTATTTTGGGTGCCTTGGGAGCTGCGGAGTAGCTGTGTTACGGTAGGCGTAAGCGGTGGGCGGAATAAGGGATGGTTGGTGGCGTGTGTGTGTTTTTTTTCTGTTTTCTGCGTAGCTGGGATTCAAGTAAGCATCCATCCGGTGTGTCTTCCAGCATTGACTTCTGCTGAGATGAGAAAAAATTGAAAAACTTCAGAAACAACAAAAACATAAATGAGAAAAATTGTAATTTTCACAGAAATTTTCTCTATATCGCTCTTAAACTTTAGTTTTCTTCTGACCTTAGAAGAAGAAAATTATTAAGTGTTTGTGTGGGTGTGTGTGAATGTGTGTAGTGAAATCGGGTATAAGTGTGGGCGGATGTGTGTACGCGCGTGTGTGTGTGCCTCAGAGTCTTTCGTATAGAATGGTTTGAACGCCAGCAAGCAGCAAAAACGTAGAGCAAATTCAAGTAAAGTAAAGCATTAACGTGTGCATCTACATATGTATGTATATGTAAGTATGTATGTATGGGTCTACGTCCGGGTAGATGTACGAAGGAGTATGTATGGGTGTTGTAGGCGTATGTTTATTTGAAGTCATGCCTTCTACGCTACATAAAAGCGAATATTATTTTTCCGGTTCTTTTTGTTGAAATTTAGAAAAATTGAGTTGACGGGCTGTATATAATATGTACGCTTATGCCCACTACGCCAAACGCGGGGAAAAGGTGCAGATGGATACTCTTATGTGGTTGGAGGATGGCGAGTGGAATGTATCCAAAGGTAAATAGAAGGACAGTGGGTGGGTAAGGATACGATTAAAGATGTGTGTTTGGCTTTTCGATCATTTTTCCCAGTTCTCGTGGTTCCAGTCTAGTGTGGTTTTTATAATTTCTACTGATTACGTGGATTGAGGCATGGTCAAGAGAGTTCGAATTCGATTCATTGGGAAAGAGTTCATCCATTGAGAAGCATTTAATCGCACTGAGTTCATACGAATCTGCTCGATATTTGGTTGGTTTTGAATCTTTTCATTTTCTTTAACATTTTTATTCCATCGATTGTTAAGAAAAGACACTCTTTTAAAATTATTTTTCACACTTATCTTCAAAAGACTAAAAGAGAGAAAAGTTGTTTCAAATTCGTTTCGAATAAAATAAATAAAGGCCCATTCAAAACATGTGTAACATATGACGCAAGCAACATGTCAAAGCCTCAATTAGTCTAGACGTGACGTATCTTGCGGCGGTCACTGTAATGGATCCGACCCATAAAGTCTGTCAGACTTTGACTTTGAACGCCTCCGTCAAAGTCGAAGTCGAAAGTTGCTGAACTTTTAACTTTTTGACTGCGTCAACCCATTTGACAGCAGTTTGTTTACATTTTAGTACAGTAAATTGAATGAAGTCGAAACAATTCGGCGAGTGGCCATTGATTCGTTGCTGCTTGCAGCGTTGATTGAGCCTAAGCTATAAAGGTTTGCACATATGATCTACAAAGGTCACATATGTATTGCCTAAACTCAGATGCTGTCAACCGAATTTTTTTCGATCAGCTGGTAGATGTAAACTACATTAAACAAACGAGTGCACGAGAATATGTACGCAAGAAGTTTGGTTATTGTGAAGCCTTCAGTCTCGCCAAAATGTTTCGTTTATTTTCGATCAAGCTGATCCGGAGCCTACTCCGAACGGTTAATATCGAATGAAGTTGTACCTCTCGTTCGTTTCGTTTACGTTTACGTTTCGCTACGTTACGTTACGTTACGTTTATTTTAGTCAGGGCTTAAGAAGTAAAATTCTTGCTCTCTCTTAACGTCGAAGAGATGAAATTCAATATTTTATTGATTTCTTCTCAAATTATTTCTCATTCCATGAAATTTTTTTCCTCTAGTGCACACACACATTTATACAAACACACCCACACACACACATATACATATACAGCCTTACACGCTCTTCTCTTCAAATTCAAATATTAATTAAAAAAACTGAATCTTCACCCTTAGCAACCGTCACCGTCACTCGCATTACCATCACCATCATCATCACCACCCTCAATTACAACAACAACAACACCAACAAAGAACAACAAAAACAATTCGAATTTCATTACGTTGTTGCAAAAATTCCGAAAAGAAAAATTTCGTAAGAAATAAGATTTTATTCGTTAGTTCAATTTTTGTGTGTGATGAGAGTGAGAGGCCTGATGTGGGAGCAGGAGGAGGAAGACAGTGTAAAGAGAATAGATGATGTACTCACGAAGGGTGAAGAAAGGGGGCGAAAGTGTTGTGAATTATTCTACAATATTCTGAATTGAAAGAAAGACGTAGAAGAAGACAAAAAGGACGATGAACAAGGACTGCAGGAATGAGATGGAGCGAGAAGTGTCAGGAATAGTATAAATGATGAACAAGAAACAACAACCACAAAAAAAAAACTGAAAAGAAAAGAAAAACGAAAAGTGAAGATTGAAGATAGAAGAGGAAAAAAATAATGAAAAATGAGGGGGCGGTTGGGCGTTGAGAAATGTGTCTTGAGTGTAGTTGAGCGAAAGTGGTTGAGCGCTAAGAAAAGTTAACTTACGGATGGTTTAATTCAAAATCGAATGTGTCAACCAAAGGGGGGGGGGGGGGGGGGGGGGGTGAGAGAGGAGGGTGAAGAAGAAGAAGAATAAGTAGCTTTCTTCAACCAAGGAATGAGAGCAAACAACGAAAACGAAGCGGTGGTCAAAAGTGCGGTGGGAGGAAGACGACTAAAGGACAGTTGGATTTTGTTGATTTTATAGAATTCAAAAAGAGATTTTTTTCACCCTTATGTTTCTTTTGAGCCCAGTTTCCATTAGTTTTGAGGTATACTCTCCATTTTTTTTAATTGTTTTCCAGAAACAATTTGAAAGCGAGAACTTATCTTTTCATTCGTTAATGCCAGAAGCGAAACGTTGTTGACAGTTTTGGGCATTTCGACGATAATGTAAACTCGCTCTTATACTCGCTCGAATATTATTGTTGTATTAGTACTTCTATTCAAAATTAATCGCCGAAGTAAAATTTTAAATGAAAATTTATCATTTCTTTAAAAAAACTTTTACCTTTCTCTTCACTTTATTGAAAATCATAGATTCCTTAAGCTTTCAACTCCATTAACACTTATGGCCGTTGCCCATAGAGTCTGTCATACTTCGACTTTGAAATTCTGAACTGTCAAATTGAGTTCAATGTATGCTTTCTTACGAACATCGGCCCATAAGCAAAGCATCCGTCAAAGTCGAAGTCGAAAGTTGCTGAACTTTTACCTTTTCGGCAGCGTCAGGCCATTTGACAGCAGTTTGTTTACATTTTAGTACAGTAAATTGAATTAAGTCGAAGTTTTCATTGGGCCATAGCAATACGTTGATGTTAAAATCGAAGTCTGACAGACTTTATGGGCCGAAGCCGTCAAGCATTCATAGTTTAAGAGTAAAATAACCCACATTATTCCCCTCTTCGCCTCGTTGGGCATGATACACGAATATTATGTATACCGTTTGGCAAGGCAAAGATAATATTTAATAATTTATTTCATCATCTTGCTCGCTATCAACATCATCAGCATCACATTCTTCGGTGTCGTTGGCGGTGGCGATGGCGGTGACGGTTATGAACTCGTGTACATCGTTGCTATCATTTGGGGGCAAACCAAAGAATCATTTCAACATTAAAGTCAGAATGAAGGTAGATGCAGATGAAAGAGCGGGAGGAGATAGGCGAGCGGTGCAATTTTTATTAAATTAATTTTAATTTAAATAATTTAAGACGGCCTTAATTGCATATTACAACATAAATATAAATATTGTTCCAGTCTGGAAAGATTTAAATTGTAAGCTCAGAAAATAATCATAAAAGGATTAGAAAAAAATCATAAAATGTTCAGAAAAAGAGTCCCAAAAAGCCCAGAAAATAATCATAAAAGGCTCAGAAAAGAATCACAAAAGACTGAGAAAAGAATCGTTGAAGGTTCAAAAAATAGTCTCAAAGGCTCAGAAAAGAATCATAAAAGGCTCAGAAATTATTATTTTTTATTGACGTTTTAAATTCCAAAAATGCACAATTTTATGAGTCTTTTCTGACTCTTATTTAGAACTCATTTCATTTCTGAAAACGTTCTTTCTGACTCTTTTATGTGTTCATAAATAGCGTATTTTGTTTAGAAATATGAATCTTTTCTGAGTCTAAAAAGACTCATATTGTTTGCTGGGAATATTAAAAAATCTTATTATGTTTTAACAATGTGTACGTATCGTACATACTCTGAATTTATACGAATTTTTCGAACAAGAGAATTTTAAATTAAGTAACGTTCAGTATTGAGTATTGAAAAAGCCATTGCTATAACCCTTTATCGATTGATTATGATGAAAACTAAGACGACCCTCTCACAAAATTACAAAGAGCCACCACCAACAGCAACAACGGAAATTTCTTTCCAAAAGTATAAAAGGCACAAATGAAAAATTTTCTATAGTTTTAAAAGAATTTTTCATTTAATTGTGAACAACAGCTGCCGGTCGTCCTTTATTACGTCGGTTGAGCTGGGTCAATAAAACTGCGTGTGACAGACGCAGGCATCGACGTGTATCGACGCATGCGCCAAGCTCCAAAGTAAATGTCACAAATGTAGAGAAACAACAACAATAACAACGACAATGTAATCATAACAAAAGGTCGTTCGTCTGCCATCAGTCAGGCACGCTTAATGCGCGTTAAAGGGTTACACCCGGGTCGGTCTATTATTTTCCAAAATGAAGTCGGGAAAATGAGAAAACGGGGCTGTGTTTTTAGTTTAAATATGTCAAAATTTCACCCAAAAACAAGTTACGAAAGGGGTAACGTAACGCACAATTCGAATTTAAGGCAACGTTAAGGCATTTAGAATGCGCTTACTCTACATTATGCGTTTCCTACCAGCAGCAGCAGCAACCCTTTATACAAACAATCGGAGAAAATCGATTGGAAAAATGAAAAATCCTTTATCCGTTTACGCTTGAAACGCGACGATTTTTCATTTTGCAATTTCGCATACATTTTCGCATAAAAACCCAACGAAAAAAGACAGAAAAAAAAGGGAGAAAATTGGCAGAAATAAAAATCCATAAAAAAATATCCAAGGAATGATTGGTAACGAACAACGAACCCGGCCCGGCTCGTCAGCGGCCGCCGGTGACAAATCCGCCGATGCAACAGCCGGCGGTTCGGGTCAGGCGTAATGTCGTCGTGCATCTTTGCGCTGTACAAATAGAGGATCAGCAGGATTCGTTGCGCCATGCGTCAGTGCGTCAAGCGCCGATTTAAAGCGCTGCAAAATTTAATGAATTGCATCATTCTTCGGTTACTTTCGCGCGACTCAGTTTTTAGAGCTCTGAGGAAAAAAAAAGGATTTTAATTTTTTTTTTATTTTAATAAATTGTACCATAAAAAACAGAAATAAAAAAACAACGGGGAAAAAAAAGGGAGAAAAACAGAGAAAAAGCGGTGTCATTTATAAATTTAGTTGACACTTTCATGTTCTTTTTTTATGCGAACGTGGACGTGGTACCATTATCGTCCTTAGCATTTATTGAAGGGATGCCAAGAAAAGGGGTTGACATGCCCATTGAACCCATTATCAACCGTTGCCGATCACGGATCGACGGTGTCATCAGGGATCACATTCGGACTTAGGATTGTGATCAAAACACTGTCGTTTGGTTCGGTTCGGTTGGGTTGACGGGAAGGGAGGAACGAAGAAGAGCAGCAGCAGCAGTAGCATTCATAGGATTATTTATTATGATTTTAATTTTAATTCCCAGAAAGTACTCTCAGAATGTACGGAATTTTTTCGAAAGTAAGGAATTTTCGCCTTGAGTAAAAATTGTTCAATATTTTTTTTTGAGAATTTACAAAAAAGTATTAATCATTAATCCGCTTAAAATTTGCAATCATTATGACGATGACGATGATGATTATGATGATGATGAAGATGTTAGTGTGAATAAGGTAGTGCCAAAATGTTCCGAGAATTTTCATAAAGTCGTAAAAACTTCTCTATTAATCAAGCGTTTTTAACTTTATAACATTTAAACGGATTTTTTATGAATTTTTTTCTTCTTTAAAACCAATACTTGAAGCTTGTTAACTCTTTTTAAATAATGAGAATCTATAACAAAATTTTAAAAGTTAAAAAAGTGTCTAACTTTTTAACCTTTATCGACTATAATACCTTTAGAAGATATTCTAGTTTTTATAGTTTATCCTTAAACATAAAACATTGGAAAATTAAAAAGTGAAAATTGTCTTTTTTCCCAATTTCCTCAGATAAGAAATCTCTTCTTTTTATAATTTCTGAATATGTATGTTGTATTGTATAATATACAGGGTGCGCCATTTTTATGTCGGTATGTCGGATTGTTTGGCCGTATTCTAAGCGACGTGGACGGTCGTCTGTCGGCAATATTCTTTGAGTCAATTGCATTTTATACGGAAACAAATGCAAATCATTCTTCAGAATGCGCCGCAAGGTTGTGGGCGGTGATGATACGACACATGTGGATTCTCGGCTACACTCTCTCTTACCGCTTCAACCAGTTCTCTGGAACGTCTTGGGCATTGATGAATGGCAAGTTAACGATCTCCCACCGCCCCGTGCTCAACATAATTCGACACCAAACGATAAATAGTGTTGTCACACGGTGCTTCTTGGCCACGATTGATTTTCGACGATATGCACGACTATTTTCAATGTACAGCGTCACTATTTCGGCGCGTTGTTTCGCTGTGAAGACAAACAGCGCGTTGAAGGTTTGATTCGACAATTTTCGATTCATGATTTGTAAAATTATATTGACGTTTCAAAAACATGTTTACTTAAGTCAATCGGTTGATAAATGTTAATGTTATTCAATGTTTACATACCGACATAAAAGATAGCGCACCAGTTATAAGGTTTAAAAAAAGAGTATTTTTCTTAATTTTTGATTTTCGGACTTAGCGTATTGACTTCTGAGCGAATAAATTATAACTGACCACTATCTATTAATAGGTATGGATGAGGCGAGTTCTTGTATAATTCTTGCTTAGCTCTGAGTAATTTTTTATCACAGTTTTATATAAAATTTTATATTAATGGATTTGGTGAACAATAACTTGGCTCATTTTGTACTATGGCAAAAGTGTCATTCCTTTTGTTTAATAATAATAAAAAAAAATTGCTTTTATTTTAATTCCTTTATTAGTTTCTTCATATATTTTTTTTTATTTTACAAAAATTTTTAAACTTTTTTTATATCGTATACGTATAAAAAGGCGAATTATACCCTTTTTTCAAAAATATGTAATAAAAACTTTATTATGTGATTTTTTTTATTAGTTTTCTTTGCAAAAAAAGAAAAACACTAAAAAATAATGAAATAATATTTTAATAATCCACGAAAAATTGAAATAAAATCTTTTAAATTTTGAAAAAGTTAAGTAGTTTTTACTTTTATCGTAGTATTTTATAAGATTAAGCGAGCGCAAAATCAAAACTTCTATTAATTAAGCAAAAACTATTACAACAAAAATAACCAGACAAAAGGAAATTATTTTGAAAAAAAAACAATTTTAAAAATGTCGAATTTTCTTTAATATTTCCTGTATTTTAGTGTAGCTTAAGCTGATATAAAAATTTACAACCTTGTGGAATTTACTATAATGAATAAAAAAATAGTGCAAAAACATTTTTTGCAAAAAACGAGACAAAAATATCGTAGTATATAGTATACTCGTATATGTATTGTACTTTCAACATAATGCATATAGTGCACGTTGTTTATCGGAAGCATAAAATCAAAATTTAGATACCTTCAGACGCAGTCTCATGAAACTTAAAATCAAAATTTAATATAGTTTATTATCTACGTAAGGACTCAAAATATGTACTCAAAATTATGATGATTATTGCTATTATATACATACAATATACATATACACAATACTCCACAAACACACACGCACACATACATACATACTCGTACTCGTATAATAGCATGCTATTAAAGAAAAACGACGATTTAATCATATACATACATACTAAGCAAGCATACTTAAACGCGTATGTGTGAGATTTATTGTATTTATGTAAAATTTTATGATTAATATGATTATGACAAAAATTCAGATTTAAAAAAATATACTTTAACAAACTGAAAACCTTCATTTTGGGTGTTATTTCCGTGGTCGGTTTTATTATTAACTAAAAAACAAATAAGAGCGTTAACTTCGGCCTGACCGAAGCTCATATACCCTACACCCGTATCTGTCCAAGTGACGATAAAAAGTGGGCGAGTGACGCCCACTGTCATTTAATTTACAAATATTAAATTTTGATATATTAACTCATTTACAACACCGTTTTTGTCAATAAACTCCTCATTAACGTTTTATTTTATTGTTATTTTTTAGAATATTTTTAAGAGAATATTCCTGGCAAATCTCAAGACTATATCTTCATTTGTTCTTCTCTAATCGTGATTTTCGTCACCAGTGGGCGTACCACGCCCATTTTTTGGAGTGTATTTAAGTTTGAGACCATGGACCCGGGAATGAAATTTCAGCTTTAAACTCACTCTACAAGCGGAGAAATTGAGTTAAAAGCACGAACAAATTCATATTTTCTATAAAAAGTGGGCGAGGCACTGGACCGATTTACTCCATTTTCAAGACCAAACAGCCTATAGTGACAAAGAATATTCGTAAATTTCATGGAGACAGCTCTATGCGTTCTCCCGTAATCGTGATTTCCACAGACAGACAGTCAGACGGACGGACGGACATCAAATCAGGAGGTGATTCTGAGCCGGAATATATATACTTTTCTATACCTGCCACGCCTCCTTTAATGCGTTACAAACGGAATAACAAAGTGAATATACCCTCATCCCTTCGGGTGTAGGGTATAATAAATACACATAAAATTTCGCGAATGTGAGTAAGAGTGTTTTTTTCTTCTTCCTAAATCCCTTAAATTAATTGTAGTTTTCAAAATTCTTAATTTCAGTTTAATTTAAATTAAAATACGAGAATATATACATACATACCTACATACAACAAAATTCCCGAATTGATGAAAAAATCTCTAAAATCAAATCAGTCTTCTCTACAATACCTCCTCACTTAACTGCAAAGTCATTTCTTATTGGTTTTTTATTTACTTTTTGCTCGTTGAGAGAAAATCAAATCATCGCGATGGGTTTTTGCTTTGACTCTGGCTTTCAAATTCTTGAATACGGTTCGCGCATTGAATAAACAAGCTTTTTATTATTTAAAGTTGCGTGATTTGATGAAGCAATTAATATTCCGAAATAGTTTTTGAAAGAACAACAGTTAATAGAATGCAATGGAATAGACACGTTGGGGTTGTGGTATGAGCTAGAAGTGCAAACGGGTAGAACTTGTGGATTAACAAATGGAACGTAATGGAAGGTAATTGTAGGCACTTGTGGTTGTGTTTTTCGCTTTGGATGTAGAGAAAGTATAAACGGTTAGAACTTGTGGCTTAACAAATGGAACGTAATGGAAGGTAATTATTCGTACTTGTGGTTATGTTTTTCGCTTTGGCTGTAGACATTTACACACTGAACGACCGCCATCTTTTTCATTTCAAATAATTCTCAGCACTGGGATGAGCTTGGAACTTGTGGATTATTTGCGGACAACGCAATTGCGGAAGCAACTGGTTGTGTTCTTAACTTTGCCATTTGCAATATAAACACTCTGTGGAGGAACACTGAAACGCACTGAACGCACACCTACTGATAATAGACTCGCGTCAACACGTGTGTGGGCACGACAACATCATGTGACTCTACTGTCCAATGGCCTAAATAACTCTAAATCGAGGAATTGATTTTGCGGTGAGGTGAAGGCGTAAGTTCTAAAGGCAAACACCGTGTGACGGTGTTAATTATTATGTTTAAATAATGTTTAAATTTACATATATATACTCTTATATACATATCTATATATTTATACAGATGTACGTACATATATTTATACAGTTACAGATTTCAGAGAAGACTTCACAGGAACTAGGATTTCATGTTTCAAAAGGTATATCCTAGTGCATGTGCATCTCTTAAATAGCTTGTTAATTTGGTTTGTATGTAGTATGTCCATTTGTATGTATGTATGTATGCATGGATGGCTGTACGACGATTGTATAAACGTGTTGATTGCGCATTTCGTTTACATATAATACTTTTTCTCCCTCTAAATCGTACACAATCGTCATCATCATCACTCTTCTTGCATGAAAAATGCTTATACATACATACTTACATACTTATGTACCAGCATAAACGGAAGTGAGTTAGTTGAACTTCCGCAAGGCCTCGCGGACTTGCTGCGCGTCAGGCGATGACAACGTGCTGACAAACGCAGCGATGACGCTGGTAACGGCGGTGAGTGCTACCGACGACAACGACGAAGGCGCAATAAAGTATAGTTGCGAATACGTCAACAACAAACATTCAATACACAAACTCAGAGACTCGGAGTGTGGGATAAGGACAGACGGAGAAAAATGCCGGCAAAAACAACGAGCAGCCAAAAATAGACAGACATACAAGCACAAACACCTACAAAAAAAGGCGACAAAATTGAAATAAATCAACGCAACAATGACGAAACCTACATACACACACACACACAATTTACTCTTAGTGGGTTTGTGCACGAAGCTCATGCGCAAAACATATGCACATATGTATACACAAACACATGCATTCATTCATCGTTTAAAACATTTTTCTTAATTCATAAATTTGCAATTTTTTTTTTTTTTAATTTATTATTATGAATGAGTAGCAAAATCTACGCGGCCGCATTTGCCGCAGTTCTTTCTTTTCGATCCTTAAAGAGAGCGCCGCCGTCGCACTCATTGTAATTGCACGAATGCTGACTCATATGTATGTATGTTTGTATGCATGTAACGAGTACCATTTATAAAAACAAATAAATTAATGGAATATTGGAAAGGCCTGGAAGGAAGCAGACTCAACAGTTGTTTTTTACGCATTATTAAATAAACTTAATATAAAGGCCCAACCAAAAATGCAACGTATCGTACATATTAGTAAGCTGCATGAGACGTCTCGAAGGCTTGTTCAAGTCGTCTTGAAAGTTTCAGGGGTTGTCTGAAATGTTTCCATTGTTTCCAAATCAAGCCGTGACTTTTGGAAGCGCTGCTGCACACATTAGCACATATAATGCCGATAGTCACGGCATGATTCGAAGTTAAATGAAAGCACTGCATCAACGCAAAAATGTTGCTATGTCAGTTTCGTATCATTCGAGACTTCTCATGCAGACCTCTAATAATACATGCTCGTTTTTTTGAGAACTTTGACATATTGCCCAAAACCTGACCGGAAGTAAACACGACTACACGACGCCTACAGAAAAGTTTCCAATAATTGAAAATACTTTAACCATTTTGATATTTTCTTTATTTAATTGGATTAATTGAAATTTCGGATTATCTTATTTAATCGCATCTTTTTAATCTCGACTATTTTCTGTTAGTCCTTACAGCTTAAGAGCATTTCCAAGTGGACGCTGACAACGTCTCTCTCTGGTCGGCTAACCAATGTGCTTAGACTATTAAGGTTATGTTCGTTCTAAATTTTTCGCCTGGTTCCTTCCTTTCTTCTCATTAATTCACTCTCAGCATAGAAAATAAAGCCTTGGAGTATGTATTGTGTATGCTGCACAAAAATTAGGCCGTTTTTTATACCAAAATATAGTAGATATATCTATCGTGCACATAAGATTGTCGGTAAGATGCCACACCCAATTTCCTTATTTCTCAGACCAAAGTTATCTAGACTTAAAAGCTAGATTATTGAAATAAAGCATCATCATCAGCATCATCAGCACCACCATTGAGTCGAAGCTTTGCCGAGCGTTGGCACCAAAAAACTAAAAAAAAAAATTAAAAACTCTTCAACTTATGGGAATTTCTGTCTGTTGCGCCGCACCTCCCCTCCACTGCCCTCCTGCCATGGCCGCGGGCCATTTGTCTGCGCTTGCCTTCACCCGTTACCACCCTGAGCAGCACCCCTCGATTTATGCTAATGCGCTACACGAGAATAATGAATTTTAATTGAGCCTCAAGAATACACAAGAACGGCAAGAACAGCTGCCGGCACAAAATCAAGAGAAAAAATATAGAAGTACATACGAGTACAGAAAACAATTCCAATTTAAATAGAAGACGGAAAATATAGGTTGCCCGTACGTCCGTTCATCCATCCGTCCATCCGTCCCTCTGTCCCCCTGTTCGATCGTCTGTCTGTCTGTTTGTCGGTGTCTATCGGTCTATGATTTTGTCTTGCCTAAACATGGTGAAAATAAAACCATCATATTAAGAGATGTGCACGTGTCTGTACATCGCTATATGTGTGAACATTTGCTGGTGTGAGTACTCTACGAGCATTTACCGACAAATGTGTGCGTTCGTACATGTATTTTGTATACCATAGATAGTCTCACATATAGCATCATTAATTGGCACGACGGTACAGGGCGCGATGTACCATACGATGAAAAAATAATAATTTTCAAATAAACATATAAAAATTTTTACGTAATAAACGGTGTGTATATTTTTACGCCTATGTATGCGTACTATATATATATATGGGTTGGTAACGAAATCCCGAAAGACAAAATCCCGAACGACAAAATCCCGAACGACAAAATCCCGAACGACAAAATCCCGAAATGACAAAATCCCGAAACGACAAAATCCCGAAATAACAAAATCCCGAAATTACAAAACTAGTTTTTCGATATTCTCCATCTTCCTGAACATTTTAAAACCACTAGCAAACAATTCCAAGAAAGTAATAAAAAATTACTTACTAATTTTAGCAGAGCCCTCTCGGAGGCTCTGAGGTGAGGTGATGTGAGGTTTTTTGCATACAGGTTTTTCCGCGTATTTGCAGCCTTCGGCTGCGGCAGGGATCATAACCCTCAATCAGCAGAATCCTCACGGTCATGTGAAGTTTTTTGCATACAAGTTTTTTCGTTTATTGGCGGCCTTCGGCCGCGGCAGGGATCATAACCCTCAATCAGCAGAATCCTCACGGTCATGTGAAGTTTTTTGCATTCAGGTTTTTTCGCGTTTTGGCGGCCTTCGCCCGCGGCAGGGATCATAACCCTCAATCAGCAGAATCCTCACGGTCATGTGAAGTTTTTTGCATATTGTAGATTATAACCTTCAGACAACAAAATTCTCTCGATATTACAACTTTGCTTTTCTGCCATTGTATAGAAAGGCAAGTAGGCGCGTACTTCGCTTCGGAAAAAATTTTGACTTAAATGTCATTTCATTTAAAATTTCATTAATTTAAATTTTATTTCGTGATTTTCGGGATTTCTCATTTCGGTATTAAAAATTTTTCGGGATTTTGTCGTTTCGGGATTTTGTCGCATCGGGATTTTGTCGTTTCGGGATTTTAAAATTTTTCGGGATTTTGTCGTTTCGGGATTTTGTAATTCGGGATTTTGACTGTCTCCCATATATATATATAGTACGTAGTATATACCGTATAGTAGTATATATATATAGTATATATATATATATTTTTTAACAAATTTTTAACAAATTTTTTAACAATAAATTACATAACATGCGCCTACTTTGATATATACAATGTTTATACATATATATATATATATATATATATAGGCGCATGTTATGTAATTTATTGTTAAAAAATTTCCCAAATAAGGGATAGTTTCTTCTGGTTCGCTTTTTTTGTGGTTTTTTTTAAGGGTAAAAGCGCTATAAACGGGTCTATTCTGTCCATTATTGCTTTTAATTTTTTCTAATTTATTAAGATTTTTATCTATAGAGTCTGGCCAGAAATCACCAGAAATAGATGCTTACTCTTTTAATTGATCAAACAATTGTGTGCGTATTTTGAAAATGGACTTTCAATTCGAGTCTTGAGGTCCCTGCAGTTTTTTCCTTCTTGTCACATTTTTTCCACTTTTTGAAAATGACAAAGGTGTAAAATTTCAAATTATTATTATTTGAAATTATTATGAGATCTACATATTTATTTATGTTTTACTGTTCAAAATAAGTTGTGAAGGAAATATTAGTATGAGACGCTAGTTTTTATAACCTAACATCTTATGTACATATGTATGCATGTACGTCCCCGTCAATTTCATTTTTTTTTTGTTTAGTATTTTATATCTATTTAATATTTAATATTTATCAGCTGACTAATGAAAATTTCATTTCCAGCGTTGCAATATGTCAAAACTCATACTAGTTGCAAATTTTCTCACCGCTCATTTTGATTGGCCCTTAATGTCAATATAATATCGAGTCCTTCCACACTTCATCTCCAAAATCCGCAACCACTTTATCCATTCGTTGTTTGCCATACTCGTTACTTGAACGAGTTTACATAGGTGTCGAACGTCTAACGGAACGGAATTGTGTGGCTGTAAAGGCCGCGTTACCATTTGAATAATCGTTTACAGTGGCCGCTGCGCTCTCTCTCTCTCTCTTTCTTTCGTTGTTCGGTCACCTCACGTTACATCTATGTAGAGTCTAGACATCTAATTGCAGCTAAACTCTAATCGGAAAGTGAGTTACATTATGCCAATGTAAACTTAAAATTATTGCTATCAATGGACTTAAGTTCTTCAAAATATTATATATGTATGACATGTGTGTAATGAGAAAAATTCTTTTTTTAATGTTGGATTTTTTTTCATTGAGCGGCAACCCACATACGATTTAATTATACACACACACGCCCACTCACACTCTTTCAGACAGTCTTGTGAGTTTAGTATGCAGTTAGTTACAATATTTAGCTTAAACGCTCGCTTGTTTTGGCCGGCAGCTCTGCCGCTTCCTCTAATCGTTGGATATCATTGATTTCCCGGTTTTTTTCGATTGTTGTAGTTGTTGTTGTTGTTGCTTTTGGTTATTTATTTATTTATTTTTTTATTTGTGTCCGTGTGCGTCAGCGAAATGTGTTTTTCTGTTTTTTCTTTCATTTTTGACTTTTGAAATTAGAATTTATTGTGTTTGTGAAAATCGTCTGCATTTTTGCCATTTTGACTTCTCCGCTGATTTGGTCTAATTGAAAGACTGTCTGTCTGTCTGTCTGCCTGTCTGTCTGTCTGTTTGTTTACAATCATTTGTGTTTTTTGTGTATTGTGTCAGTCTCTCGGAGTTCTTTTATATACGCATGCACAAGTAACGAGTACAATACATGCGCCTGCCTTTCTATGCGCTTACGTGATGTAGACTGTTTTTTTTTTACTATGTCTATGTCTATTACTTGGACTATCGTTGCCTTTATGACCAAATTAACCAACAGAGTGTGTTTGTCGGTTGCATTTTTTTTTCGGTCGCCGGCGTTTATCTTCACTGCGTTCATTCGTTGTCTAAACGAATTTGTCTGTCCCAAATTTCTCTCTGTACTTCATGATTTTATCTGTTTCTTTGTGCAGACTATTTGTCTATCGCTCTGTCGAACAGTCTTAATAGACATTCGACTTGTTGACTTCGACTCCGACTTCGCGTCAATCAGTGCGAGTCGATCTGTCGTCGATCGATCGGTGCGTAGTTCATCAATGAAGTGTACCGCTCTGTATCTGAAAAGACTGATATTTATTTTACTAAATTATTTCACAAATATTTATCTAATTTATAAAAAGGGTGAATATTTCAAATTATATTACCTAATTTTAATTTTTTTTTTATTTTTTTATTTTTTTTTTTTTTTTTGCCATGCACCTTTTAATGTATTAAAATTATCAAAATATGTTTTTTCCATCATTCGTTTTTTTTTTTAATTATTTATTTGAATTTTATTCAATTATTTAACGAAGTTTTACGTTAAAAAATTGTTCGTTTTTACCAAAAAATTTCACTTTAAAATGTGTACTGAGTAATGTGTAAATGAGTATTAATTAATCAAATTAAATATTAAATTTTAATTGAAAATAAACTTTCAAATCTTATTACCTTTATTACTCTATTAGTATTATTATTAGTTTTACAAGTTTTACTAGTAATTGTTGGTTCTCTTGTTGTTGTTGGTGCTGCTGCTGCTGCTGCTGCTGTTACCGGATGTCAAAATTCAACACTGAAATGAATGTATATGCAAACGTTCGCAGCCTCTCCTTTTCCTTCTCTTTCTTTTACTTCTTCTTGTTCTTCTTCACCTCGTTATTTCATTTAGTTAATTGTTGAATTTCATTGACAAAATCAGCTTTCAAAATGATCTCACTTTTTTAAAATCAGTCAAATCAAATCGAAAACCGGTTTCGTAATTCAAATCATTGAGAAATTTGATTTCCCAAAAAAAAAAGTAATAAAATAAAACCTAAAAAAAAGAAACAAATTAACACTTTAAAAAAAGAACAAAAAACAACAACACACTATAACAATTTTTAATCCAACCAAAAAGTCACGAAATCTTCTCGCGCTCTGCGACATCATTGTCTCTGTTCGTGACAATGTAAGAAGCCGCGCGTTTCTCTTTAACGGAGATTTAACGCAATCAAACGGCGGCGAGATTCACACGCTGCTCAGTGTGAGAGCGACAACGACGACGCTCAGGCGTTGTATAGTACAATATACTAACCGTACAAGCCGCGCTATAATCGCTTCCTCAGATAAGATACTAACAGCGTTACGAGAATATTTGCCGTCACTGAAAGTACAAGAAAGTATTTACACACACACGTACGAGTGTAAGAGAATGCGTGAAGCATTTAGTATGAATATGACACGAACGAGTAAAATGAAACGTCAAACGTCAATGAATGAATGAAATGAATGCACGACGCAGGCAGGACGTATTTAACGTATGACGCACAATGTTCTGCAAAAAGTCATCTGTAAAGATTTATACGTACGAGATGACCCAACGCTCAACTTTTAGATATAAGTTAAAAGCATCTCTTTCGACACGGCGTGTTCCTTTCCTCTCCAAGTCTTCAAAAGAACGAACGCAATAGCTTTTATGACATCAAGAGTGTAAGAAGCTAGTTTTCTCTATGCGCCATTAGAATAGTATCGTACATACTAATCAAGCCAATGATAATAATGTAACAGTGCAATGAGGCTCAGTGTAATGAACAGCAGGATGATGTTGATGATGATGATGATGACGTTGTTGATTCATTGTAAGTAATGATAAGGAGCAAAGTTGCTAACCATCATCAGGATTAAACATCTCCTCATAACCTCTTTCTGTATAATACAGTGATGGTGATGATGATGATGATTTCTTTCCGATGATAATCTTTTTATCAAAAAGTGAAGTGACCATTGTCTTTATGTTTTTAACTATAAATAAATTAAGAAGTATTCATATTAATGATAAATATTAAGGATTCACCGCAGTACATATATTCAACTTTAAAAAAATTCACAAAAATTAAAAATATTCAATAATTTATCCGTTATTAGGCACCCTTTTAATACCGACCGACTGATCGATCGAACGATCAAACAAATTCCCATTAAATAATATTAACGATATTAACTCGGATGAAAACTTAATTTTCTTAACTTATCGCGTCGGCTCGTCTAAATCACTGGCGGCCCTGGTACCAGCTACTAAACTTTCGAACCCAATCAAACCAGCAAAAAGAAGAAAATGAAGAAGAAGAACAAAGAGAAGAAGCAGGAGCAGAAGTAGAAGCAGAAACGTAAACGTAAACGTAAACGAACAAACAACGCACACAATGAATTGACGAAGACATAGACAGACACATGGATGGATAGATAGATAGATGAAGGAACGGGACTGACGTAAAGTGCGACGAGTATTGAACTAGAAAAGCGTAACATAAAAAAGTAACAACATCAACAACAACAACAGCGACAACAGCAGCCAGAACTAAACACCTCACACATTGAATAAGTAAAACCAACATACCAAGAAGCTCGAATAACAGCAACAGCAACTGAAACAACAACAACAAAAACAAGTAATCAGTAGACAAAGCCTCACAACGACGACGTCGCCGCCATTGCCGACTACAACGATGCCGACGGCGACTATGTACGAGGCCACAAACTGGCTCCGCCGCATTCCAACACGCGCCCGTTTAACACCGTTACAGCCAACAGCAGACATTCACGAATGCACGATCATTGAACACACGTGTTTATGTACGAGCATGACGGTCGGGGTTTGTGTGTGTGCGTCGCTGTCTGTCTGTATCTGCGTGTGGGTTTTTTATTTTTTCTTTTCCGCTGGCCCTATTCCGGCATACGCGCGTCATTCCAACAAAGCCATCTACAACAACAACAACAAGAAAGCGAACGAGCGAGCGAGAGAACGAACGAACGATCGATTGATCAAAAGAGCGAGTATTTACGCATTTGCGCAAGTATGTATGTGTGTACATACTCTCATAACTCATTGAAGCTCTTTTAAATGGGCATAGTCGCGAGAGAGCAACGACGCAGTAATGACGACACCAACAACAGCTTACACACACACACACGCACACAGCTTGGGAACCCGTTAAGAAATTCGGCCCGCACTTACTGAAGAATATGACCTGATGCGCAACGGCGGCTACAAGAACTGTTTTCAAATAGAAAACCTGCCTTACTTTTGTACGGAAGTAATGAACAGATACGTATGTGGTTTCACGAAGGATCATCTTAAATATAGGAGGAGTTCTTTCAAGAAGACGTATCGTTTTTTAGCTTTCAACATTCAGCCGATATGAACTATGCACGATAGAAGAAAGAGATCTGCATACAGACGTTTCGAAAGTTTCGAAATTCGAAACATAGCAACATTTTTGCATTGATGGATGCAGTGATTTCATTTGATTTCGAATCTAGCCGTAACTATCAGAAGTTTCGATGTGATAATGTTTTCGGCAGCGCTTCCAAAGATCACCGCTTGATTTCAAAGCAATGGGAGACAATTTTCAAGACGTCTTAAACACGTCTCGCCGTCGTGTCTCATGCAGCCTCTCTCTAATAAACACTCTCGCTCAACAGAATGAAATAGTGTATAATAACACTACAAATTTTCTAAAAATGTCAACTCTTTCTGACGCACCCTGTATATGGATATGTGCTCGTACATATACTCGTATGTAAGTATCACTATTTATTAGAAGGTTGCAAGAGACGTCTCGAATGATTCGAAAATGACATAGCAACATTTTTGCGTTAATGCAGTGCTTCCATTTGAAGGATTTCATCGGAAGAATATGTGGCAATGTTTTCAGCAGCTCTTCCAAAAGTCACCGCTTGATTTTAAAAAATGGAAACATTTCAGACAACCCCTGAAACTTTCAAGACATCTTGTACAAGCCTTCGAGACGCCTCATGCAGCCCTCTACTATGTATTTCTAAACTGAATATAGTCAGTCTTATTGTCTACGATATATGGCTCGCTCCAATGACAACCCCAATGAGGAAAAGACATATTGTACTATAATAAAATTTTCTATCCTATCGTACTCGTAGAATCAACTGAATTTCTTGTAGGGATGGGTTGGCCGGTCATATATGGTATGTTCAAATGTGTGTGCACTTTTGCGATAGTGGGTGATTAATGAGAGAATAGCGTGAGAGACACAGCCAGCAAGAGACTGATAGAGAGGGGCAAGCCATTCCGTTTTTGTTGTGTTTGTTCTCAATAATTTGTATGAATTAACGTATTGAGCGGCTACAAAGCCACTCTGAGTGAATGTGGGTAGGTGTGTAGGTGTGTGTGTTTGTTATCCACAGGCGCCAGCCCACCCTCAATATTTTTTTTTCGTCTTCTCCTCCTCTGCACAATCTATTACCATCGCCCACTGTAAGAACATACTTACGCAATAGCGCGGCGCTAATGAACGCTCCAAATTCGAATGCGACCGATGTATGTATGTATGTATATGTCTGTATGTATGTACGCATGTATATTCGCGCCACGTACTTTTGTTACAAACGGAAAGTCTGATAGACTGTCTATTTGTCTTGTACTTATTTCATTTCAGTGACTATGCTTGCATGCATAAGCTTCAATATGCATGTACATATATTGTACAAGCATGTGAGTATGTAAGTATGTGGCATGTCCGTCCGTTCACTGTTCATTTCCTCACTGCAGCCTCTCATCTCCATCTCCATCATCATTATCATCATCGTTCACTTGAACGCTTGAGCTTGGTTGGTATCGCTGCGCAGCAAAAAAGAAAAAAGAAATTTCATGTAAATGGAAATAATCAAAATTGGGTCAACATATTTTTCATTCATTCATTAGCTCTACGTACGACATGTACTTCCTTCTTTATTATATATATTGTATGTGCACGTATGTACATGCAATGCGTACGTACTAAAGAACGTACTCGTACACGTCAATTAGTCAGACAAGACACAGCGTCAGTGTTCATTTCTTCTTTTCATTCATTCCGGTGATTCTTTTTCAATGCATTGTATCGTAACTAAAATTTGTTTAATTGCAATTTATATAAATTCTATGGATCAACGATTCAAGCAATCCATCATTGTACTTTTGTGCATTTTAATTATCTTTTCACTGAGTTCACTGTTCATTCATTCATTCATTCATGCGTAATTTATTTCAAGCCCTTCCCACATTTCTTTCATCATCTTTCTCTTCCTTTCACGTCACGTAGTCCTTTGACTAACAGATCAATATCAGTCTCTATAACCGCACTTCCCTTCCCCTCCCTTCCACACATTAACTTCATCATTCCGACCCGTTTCATCCGTTCATTCGTTCATCGCTAGTTCAGGTTCTTTGTGCGCCGCCTTCTACATGCTGCTAATAATCGTTGATTGATCGTTGTGTTCATGCCTTCAGCTTCGATTCAAAATGACCTCAAAGCGCGCGACGCGTTGGCTGATGAATGAAATGAAAGCGACCCAAAAACCGCACTAACGCATTCCATCGTGACGCAATGCAGTCAGCAGTCACGACCCAGGAGCCGCTTGCGCACGCGTTATATTACACAGTCATTAAACGTCAAATTCATGTAACGAGATGGATCTCGTCTTCTCTACTGTTAACTCCACTAAATTTTTTTTTGTAGATTTATAACGATCGTTTGCGTTGTTAAATAAGAAGAAACTTACTCTCGTTTCGTCTCGAGAAATGAAACGAAATGGTCTCGAATTCCGAAATCAAATTCGTAAACGCAAGCGATCAACGTTAATATGAAACTGACTTTTGAAAGACAAAACAAATGACATAATGACATGACATGATGCCGCATGAAAGAAGAATTCGTTTCGCTTGATTTAAGTGAAGATCTTGAGACGAGACGAGACTTTTTTAATGGAGAAGAGGTCTCGAGACAACCTTTCTGTAATGAAGATGAGATCGACGTAGTTCGTCCCCAAATCTCAGAATATTTCGCTCGTTGCGCCAATGACGCTCGTAAGTGCCAATGAGGCGTCATAATAACGCGTCGTCATATTAAGTTAACCCTTTGGAAAACTTAAAATTGAATAGAAAAAACATAAAGGAATTAAATAAACGAATTTTAAAAAAAACTAACAGCATAAGAGCACTTTTTTAGACAAAATTTTTGTAAAACTTTCAGTTAACTCTTAATCATTTACTCGTAATTAAAACAATTTTTTTTCAAATTTTTTAATTGATTTAAAGAATCATTTGTGAAAAAAAATTATTCCAAAGAATTTAATGACGAATAATTTTGCATTCATGAATCATGATGAATTATAAAACATCATAATAATAAATACAATGTGATGAGAATAATGATGTTGTTTATGATGAGAACAATGGAATGATACGTAGATTAAAAGGACAAGAAAATTCTTGTTCTCGTCACGATATCGTTTCGAATTGCGATGCTTTTCCATCGAGCCGGACCAAAGTGAGACGAACAGGACGAGATCGCCCAAATGTCGATCGCCCAATGGTCGATGCGTAGATAAATTTTTTCAATAAATGCCAATGATAACAAAGATTTTTTTTAATAAAAGTATATAATTCTGATAAAAATGTGCTTATTTAATTGTCATTAATTTTGTCGTTAGTTTTGACAGTTGACAGAGCCGTTGATAACGGCGTACGTAACGGCGTGACGTACGTAACGATTCATAATTTTAAAAAAAAAACATTTTCCTGCAAGTCAGAGCTTAAAACTAGATTAAATGCGTATGAATGCGATACGATAAAAAAATTGACATTATCAATGATAAGACGATAATACACGTAATAATGAAGATGACTTTAACTTTCGACATTAGCATGACAACAACATGTTGAAGGCGTGTAACTAATCAAAGCAAAGGTTTCCATGTTAACGTGACGGCGACGATCACGATGGCCACGATGACGACAACGCGCGCGACGGTAATGCGGTGATGATTCATACGCAATGGAATGTGGCATTAAATTACATACATTGAACGCGACACAACCTACGATATGGACTTACGTACCTCTGCACTCGTAGTTACAATATACGCGTATGTATGTAACCAGCACAGACACCGACACCAACAAAAGAAACGGCAACGGCAACAATACATATACGGCCGCTGTTGAAGTACATTCAACTGAACGACGCGCCGGCAGCGCCATCATCGCACAGTATTCCCATGAAAAAGTTGTGCTTGAAAGCCATGGGGCACACTGATCGTTGGCGCGACGCTGGGCTGGGCTGGTCAGGGCTGGTGCGATGGCACGGTGGTACGGTGGGGCGCAGCAGGTTGCAGCATTCCAAAAGACACTCAACGAGGCCAACGGTCAGAAAGACAACACACACTATCTTGGGCTGGGCTTGGAGGACGCGACGTGGACGCAGCGACGTAAAACGTCGTACGAGATACGAGTTTGCATGTATGTACACAAATGTGTTTGTACGTACGTGCAGAAGTTATTTCGTTTTGTGTACGACGGACGAGTGTTGAAAAAAAGCAGTCTTCTAAACGGCCATGCATTCCAGAGTCACCAAGTCCAAGTTGAAAATATTTTCTATATATCGCATGTATTCCTTCTGGTGGTTCGCTTGCTGCTCCTAATATGATCGTTGCTGCTGGCTCTGTGTCCGATTGAAGAAGCATAACTTAGACCTTAAGCTGCGTGACTAACTGACTGATGATGTCTACTTCGTATTTTCAATGCTGGATTTTCTTCCGAACCGAAGATGAAAGAATTCAATGGATATTTATACCGTTGGTTGTGCCAACCAACAATCAAACAAACAAAGTCCGCTGATCCGGCTGATCTGCTCGCGAGGCATGCCACAGGAATGTCGTTTGTCGCTGTCCGGATCCGGTTATTGTCAACGCGTTTCGCTGGCGACAGCTGCACACAAATTCTCTATGCCTATTTTTATTGGTATCAGTGCGCGATACTTCGCCAAGACGGAACGGAACGGAACTCGTAACACCACCACCGCTCGAGTGAAGCTACGAAAATTTACTGAATGAAAATATACTCTTTCCTTCACATCGATCTTTCTTGTGCGGTGGCTTTATCATGCGTTGTTGCGCACTCCCGCTCCGTCACTATATCTCTCTCCCTACCTCCCTCTCGTTCTCTCTCTCTCTCTCCCTACCTCCCTCTCGAACTCTTTGTCTCAGTTATGAGTATTGACGCATTTGTGGAGAGGCTTCCAGGCGACGCTACACTCTGGCGCTCACGTTTGTGAGAACTTTTGTTGGTTAGAGATGATCATTTTTGTATGCGGTATATCTCGACGGTTTGTCTGCCGCACAGTCGTCGCATACTTACTTAGTCTGGCAATCATACAATCAGTCAGTTAGTCAGTGAGACAGACAATTCGATCTGCGAGCACATACTGTGGTCAATATCAAGTTTACTGGCAGATGCGGGCGCCCGGGCGGCCCGCGGTCTTCTTGTTGCTCTGAGCAACAATTCTCACAAGAAAGAAGAAATCCACAGCGTCCACAGAACAGCGTTCGTTGTCTAACGTGAGCTAAAACTCACATAACCGCATTCCATCCACACTGAGTCGTATCTATTCTGAGAGTAGCTGTATCTATGTATACGACGCGTCGAGTACTTTTGTATCTAGAGCCTTTTGTGTAGCTACGAGTACATACGAGTATATGCATACATGCTTGTATACATAAATGCTGCCGCACGCCGTACGTCTGTATGTTCGGCTAGAGACCGTCTCAGATCATTTCAGTTTATTACGAACAACGCGATCATGTTCGTTCGCATTCTGGTTTCTAGAGTCGGTTTCAGCTCAAAACCTGCTTTCGCCTTGGAATGTTGTCTTTGTACACACACACACACACACACACACACACACACACACACACACACACACACACACACACTAATCGTTGGTTGGTCGATTTTTTTTGTTCTTTTCTTTTGTGCGCACTACACCACATTGCCATTGAACCCCTAAAATAAAGTTTATTCCAGCAATTCGTTGTTGTTGTTGTGTTGTTGTTGTTGTTGTTGGTGAGAAATATTTCAACGGGAATGGAATGTTATGAACTCATACTGCCGTAATACCAAAAAAAAAAAAAACAAACATGTTGTCTACGATTATCATTTAGCAGATATAGAATAGATATGGAATGTATACGACACTACAAATACAATATAATACAATACAATTGGAATAGACGATATATGCAAGCTGACAGTGGCGTGTGTATATAGCTTTTGCTTTTGGTCTCAAGTAATTTCAACTGACAACCAAAATTTTGGACGTTTCTAAAGAAAGACACTTTTTTTTATAGAAAAAAGATCCTTGTAATACGAAAAAAAAACTATGTAAAAGAAGAAAAACTGAATAATGAATAATGAATATCTAAAAAACAAACAAGTGACAATTTTTTTTAAGAAAACCCTAAATATTTTGTTTACATTACTTCTTCCAAGGAGGTCTAACCCCTCACTCACTTCTCCCTCAAATACGCCACTGCAAACTTCGTACTTTTATATTCGGAATTATGTATATTTGCATAATTTCGAAACATACATATTTCTATATTTGTTGATTTGATCTTCTGGTATTTAGAAAATTTTAAAATTTTGAAAAAGTAAAACGCATAATGATGATGTAATATTTATTCTATTTGTAACAAAATCAAACCAGATGTATAATAATGTTCAAATAATAAATACTAATTGTTCACATACCAATCCATTGGTAGTGTCTTCCTTTTTTTTAGACTAAATTTTTATAATATTTATAAAGAATATAATATTATTCTTTACGGCGTCATATTCATAATTAGGATTATTTTTTATGCAATCTAAGGCGCGATTTTTCAGTCTTTGCTATATTCAACACATCTTAAAATATTATGCAATTGTTGTAGTGATGATATTATTTTTTTATTTATAATTTTATAGAAAAAAAAGACAATAATTCATATAACCCGGTACCTTGGCTACTTCTCTAGCATAACAGTTCTATAATGTGGTTCTAACGCGATCTAACAAGGTTTGAGGATGAAATAAGTTCATAATGCGAAATTGCATTGACCTACGTGACCTGAAGACTGTGGCGGCGCTCTCACTCTCCCTTTCAGTGTGACTTCTCAGAGTAAAGTTTCTCAGAGAGAGAAACTGTTTTACTCAGAGTATTTTGTATTGTACATTTCTTGTAGGTTTTGTTTCTAAAGTCTTGCATAAAGTTATGCAGAGAAAAAGTTAACAAGTGTAGGCGTAACATTTTTTATATATGGATGTGCTCATAATTTTTGGTGACCCTACGAATATGGGTGTACGAATATACACACATACATATGAACATACATACATATATTAACTCTGGGACAAATAATTTCTTATCGTTTCTTGATAGAATGCGGCGATAAAATTCTACACGTGATACACTAATATTGATAATACCCAAAGTACAGAGTACGCTTTTAACCAATTTCTTTTTGACCACTTATTCTAGAAAAATTTATAAATTTTTTTTCTTTTCGAAGCTACTACGGAGCTACTACGTACAATTTTTTACTGCATTTTTTATATAATAGGAATACAATTTAAATTCCTGAAATAACATTGAAACATTGATGAAACAAAATATGGCCAAGGTTAGTTTTTTATTTCCTAACAAAAAAAAAAAAAATCTGGAAATCTGAAAATCTGGAAAATAATATGAAAAGCAAATTTTTAAATTTCTCAAAAATCCTCCCACTATTTTGTCTAATAAGAAATTGTAATCAAAATTTTACGTCAGCTTACCTTTATGTCGTCTTACCTTAAACATCTATCCATAAAAGTCGATATGATTTTAAATGGCAAAATTTAAAAGATTCCGTTCTTTTTTTCGACATAATATCGTATTTCATGGCTTTCATAATATTTTTCTGGAAATAAAATGTTAACCGTTCAGATTATATTTTCAAGATGTTTTATTGCTTAATTAAAAAAAAGCTAAAACTAATTAAATTTATTAAACTTTATCTAATCGTTAAAATCAATAATCGCGTAGAGCTTTTTTTATGATTTAACTCAATATGTGTACATTCCACAACACTTCATTCGGTATTCGTGGCTTGAGAATTGCTTGTTTGTTCTTGATTGACTTACTGCCACAATAACGTCAACATTGGCCTCCACGATAAATACTTTTCAACTCCATTGACCTTAATGACCACCACCTCTCATGATCATGAACGCCAGGCGTGTTCGTAGCTTAATAAATTTACATGCATGAACGCATGAATGCTAGAAACTTAGTGAATAAAACACACACACACACTTATTGAGTATTAACTCTTAGGCAGTGGCGTATTTAAGGGATGTCCGCGGTGGTCTGGACCACCCTGCCGAAAGATATGGAAAAAAAAATTCAGGGTTTCCCAAAAAATTTTCTACTTTTTGGCTTTTTTACTAAATCTTTGTTATATTTTCATTAATTTATAATCATCATCATTAATTTATTTTAATTATGTAAACATCTAAAATGTTTTCTATTGAAATGAAAACATCTTTGGACTCTTCCCGCACTAAAAACACACGCTATATACGCCACTGCTCATAGGTAATGGCTTTTAAAAGATTCCCTTCGGTAACTAATGGCTGTTAGATGCACTAAAAAATTCCTTTATTAATGTTGATTAAGTGACTGGATACTGGATTAATTGAATAAAGAGTCAATATAAGCCCTAACGCAAGCAAACCCATAGAAAAATTTAGGTAGATTTTTTTTTCAGGAAAAATGGACAGAAAATATAACTTTTCCCACATAAAAGAACGAATTGCAGAAAAAACAATTTAAAGACACAATTTGAGGACCACAAAACTCTTCCTTTGAACCTTCCTGCCGCCGCCAAGCAACATGTTTTTCCTTTTCTTTTCCTTTTTTTAAATCACAGGAAATTGGTACTTCAATAATATAGTCCTAATATTTAAAAATTCCTAGAAATTCTTTCGAATTTACTTGAGAATTTCTAAGAAATTGAATGTATGTACTATTTTCAACTTACATGCATATACCACACCGGCGATCTATTGTAGAGAAAAAAAAAAGAAGAGAGAGGAAGAAGAGAAGATCAATAAGGACCAAATCGTCCTTACTTACTTCCTTACACTGCAAAAAAGCAAATGGAATTCATACGAATCGTATCGTATCTCTACCACTTCGGTGGTATTGAAACGTGCATTCAGGTAGCTAAAGGTTAAGACGTACACGGCCAGCTTCAAAAGTCATGCTGAGAGACTAAGCCGATGATCGTTCTCAAATGTTTTATTGCAACCTTTGTCGGTGGCAGTTTGTTATACAGTTTATAATAAGAAGAAAAAATAATGTGCATTTGAAAACAGCAATTGTTTTGCACGCAACAATTGCAACAAGACGAAAACAACCAACCAACAAACAAACAACACAAACAAAGCAGTGCAAGACGCCCTACGCCACTCAAGAAATGTGTATCGTGGTTTATTGTTAACCGTTGCCCACTACATATGTACATATAACGTACATACGCAGTTCAACGAACTTCTCAAATAATTTCATTCATAAAAATGTTTACTCCATGCATTTAGCCTGCACTTCTCTGCAAATCGCATCTTGTGCTTATTCACGCTCTCTCTCTCTCTCTCTTTCTCTCTCTCCCTCTCCCCCTCCCACATAGAAATTATTTGTGTTGCACTCTTATGTTCTTGCTCTCTCCCTCTCCCGCTGTCTCATTTATACTTATAAAAAGATTTTTCTATTTCTATTCATTTCTGTGTACATAGCAGGGCTGCCAAGTCGTGGGTAATTCCCCCAATTACGGGGATTTTATTATCCTCTGGGGAAAAGGGGAATGGACATTAATTTTGGGGAATTTAATAGTAAATAAAAAGCGAAAATTCTAAATATTGTAACCCGTGCAATTATATCAAGTATGTACTTAATTTTCCATTTTTCAATACTATCAACGAAAAAGCAAAATTGTTTTATTGTATTTAATTGATTGTATTAAAGCAGTAGAATCATTTTGCATGCAAAACATAATGTGTTTAAAAACAATCTTACAATTGCGAAAAAGAAGCGTCTTACTTAAAAAAGTTCTCTCACTCTATGTATGATCATATAAAATAAGTTAGTAAACGACTGAGATTTTCGTCTACATCTAATGAATTTTGCATGGTATGATAAAGGCGTTTGCTAAGTTTGTCTAATCAAAGCTAAGCAAATGGAAAATTTATTAACATTTTTCTTTTTTGCAATAAAATTAAGTTCTAAAAGTTGAAAATTCTCGTGCTTAAACTAGTATCTTCAAGTATGTTTGTTTTTAAATGTTTCTGAATTTATTTAATTTTTCTTTGATTATTTATGTATTTTTCAAATTTTAACTTATTTACTATACGTAGCTAAAAAAATTAAAAAAATAAAAAAGAAATACACTATCATAAGTAATTTTGTTGGATTGGGTAATTAAATTGAAATTTAGGTAATTTTTTTAAGGGGAAATCGAAGAATTTAGGAAAAATATACTTGGCAACCCTGGTACATAGTTCAGTTTTTTTACATTCTCTCACTCTCTTGCTAATAGTTTTGCTACAAACCAATTTTAATGCTTGAGGGTGCTTCGACGCTAAAGTAAACTCGCATTCGGAGAAATGAAAACATTATTTAATTACATTTCAACTTACTTGTTCACTTTCAGACGCTACTGTTTATATTCGTATGTCTAGCAGCTTGTCTGCCCCTTACTTTAGTTGTTGTTGTTGTTTGTGCTTGCTTTTGTAGCATTGCAATTTGCTCTATTTTTATGCAATTTCTGTTAGAATGCATCGAGGTATTTCTTCAACAGTGTAGCGAAAAGAAAAGATGTGAACAGAAGAGAAGAGAATAGAAGTAATTATGTATCGTATATGGTTCATTGAAGATAGATAAGATTTAATAGTGCTAACATTTAAACTTTGCTTTTCAACAATGGTCTAAAATTACCTTTTAAATAAAACCGACCGTCTTCCCCTCAAAATCGCATTAAAGTTAAATTTTGCCACGTCGTTGGTTTAATTTGTGTAATTTCTCTAAAAAAATGGTAGGAGGAGAGTATACGTTTTTTTTTTGGAAAAAATCATAATTAGCGTTAATTGATTAACAAACTGCCGTAAAGAGAAAACTTTTGCACAGTACAGGATGCACCATCTTTTATGTCGGTATGTGAATATTGAATAACTTAAAAAAAAACAACCGATTTCCATATATTATGGTATTATATATATGGTATTATTATTACCTCATATAGTATAAAGTATAAGATGGCGCACCCTGTATGTAAGTATGTGAAAACGTTAATACATCCTTAACTTATTGGGACAATGGCAGCATCGAAAACGATGGCACTTTTATACCTTTTGGCAACTGAAAATGATAAGAAATGTACGTAAAAATTAGACAATAACATTTACGATTGGTTGGTTTCGGAGCGGTGGTACTTACTACCTTCATGTGGGTTGGGCCGTGTGTGATATCAAATCAAAGCTCTTGCTGACCGCTATTAACCTTTATGGGACTGAAGAAAAAAACAACATATTATGGCTGACAAGGTACCCGGGTACCTTGAATGCAAATGAATGAATTGAATAAAAATTTTTGGAAATTTGGAAATAGAGAAAAACACACCGGAGCGTAGTTGTCTTCCCCGACTGGGGAGCCGAATACCTCGTAGGTAGCTGTCATATTTGCAGGTCCTTGAATATCAACAAAAAAAGACCAGAAAATGCTGTTGTATATGCTCGACGCCCATGTGTAATAAACACTCTATTTCCAACCCTATTTGCAACAAATGCTGTCAAAAATTTAAATGTAATACATTATTTACATTACCCATAATTCAATAAATTATAAGCTTTATAACTTCAAATCTTTATTTCCTTTCATTTCATTTTCAAAATTTGAAAATTGTATGGAAAAGGCAACCGGGTACCTCGTCAGCCATGATAGGGTGTCAGAAATAAATCGACGGATTTTGTAAGAAAAACTTTAAAAGAGAAAGACGCCAATATTATATCATAATCTAAATTAAGATGTTTTAAGATGTCACAAAATTTCAAGTCTCTATGTTTTATAGAATCGAGTTATGTTGCTTTAAACATGCAAAAGGTACCCGGGTACCTCCTCAGACCCATAAAGGTATGATTTTTACTAACTTTTTAGTTCATATTATATTAAAAAAAGTTTTAATAT
Organism: Conops quadrifasciatus; assembly: GCA_949752815.1. Classification (NCBI taxonomy): domain Eukaryota; kingdom Metazoa; phylum Arthropoda; class Insecta; order Diptera; family Conopidae; genus Conops; species Conops quadrifasciatus. The sequence goes on along the minus strand of OX457079.1, from coordinate 25,557,326 downwards.
TTAAAGTTTTTTTAACATACATATATTATTATTTATATTTTCTACGATAATTGTAGATTTTCAAATGAAATTACAATTTTAATGAAATTTTCATCAAAATGAAATTGCTCTTTTTAATTTTTTTTTTTTTTTTTGCATCAAGCATGGGACATGTGTTGCGCTTAAGCCTTAAGGCACCGTTTGTGTGACTAAGTCTAATAAGTCTATACATGAATACTTTTGTGTGTTTGTAGGTATCTATAGACGAGTGTATGTCATGCCTGGTTGGATTTCTATTTCCCACGGTAAAGTTTTAGCGTGATTACAAGCAAACTGACTCTATCAAGAAAAATCTTTCAGTGCAGTTAAATACGGATTAAGTCGTTTCATAATCAAACGGAAAAGAAAATGAAAAAACAGAACAGAACGGCAATACTGAAATTTATATTCAGTAATTGACAGTGATTCTAAAATACGTACAAGTACCTGCTAAAAATGAATATAAATGTATTTCAAAATAGATCTGCGGATATATAAAAAACTTTAAAACTTGCTAATTTAGTTACATTTAAGTTAATTGTTTCAGTTGATTTAGGGACCTTAGTTTTGCTGATTGAGAGTACTTTAAGCTCTAACGTTTTTTCGTTAACACAATTTTTATGCCCTCCCTCTCTAAACAATAGCAACAACAACTCTGTCAAAGCTTTGTGTTTCAATTTCGTATTTACTCGCTCTTAATTTTTTCTCTTCTAAATGAGTATTAAACCCAGTAGGAAATTTGCACACTAATTGTGTGGCTCGACCAGTTTTGTCATATGTATTCCGATTTTATCTTTAAGTATTTAAGTATTAAGAAAAGTAAGGGACGAATAATAATACATCATTATCTCGTACCGAAAGGATTTTTCCACAAAAAATGTCGGTTGAGTTTTCTTTGGGATTAGAATAATATTAAGTAGACGTTAGAAGTTTTTGACTAAAATAGATTTTGGCTGTGTATAAGAGCCATGTATGTATAATGAAAATATCTCGGTATCGCGATTTATTTTGATGGTGATGTTAGTCCACTTTTTATTGTGTACTTTCGATATTTAGAGATTTGCATTTTGAATGCAATGCAAATTCTTAGGGATAAAGAAATTTTGTTGTATATAAATAAAAAGTTTTTTAAAAGATTAAAAAGAGGTTCTGGTTTTTAAAGGATTGGTATACTGAATAAAAAATTAAAAGCAAGCAATCATAACAGCATGAAATTATATATCTCATCAGTAACTCCATTTTTTCATTAAGTGGATTTACACCACTTTTAAAATAATCACTTTGTGTTTAATTTACGAGTATGACTTCTTATTTTTCACAAATCAAATAAAAGCACTAAATTAAATTTTATGCAATGTCAATTGTGGCGATTATACGATATGAATCCATGCAGCCATTGAGTTTATGAGTCTCCCAAATTTTCAGCACCGGAAATAATTTCACTTATTCAAACAAATTTGAGATATAATATATTATGTACCCTACATAAAAGAAACTTGACATACAATCGCTCTGCTTATACGATATCATTTACAGGCATATAAATATAGTACATATACATTCTTACATATATATAGTACATGTTATTCATATCTTATTGTTTATCAATTGCAACGAATGCGACCGCCGAGGATATCGTTCTCCCCAAAAATAAACAAACCGACCGACAAACAAACAAACAAACAAGCGTCTGAGTCTGACAAACAAGTAGGTACTACTTAATATACAAACAAAAAGAGAAATAAAGACGAAAAATCCAAACTCATTCACTCAAGAACGTAAGAACTAAGAATTCTCAATGAACTACAGTGACCGGAGAATTGAAACTATTTGAAATACCGAGATACGATACGTTACTATATGCATATGTACGAGTACATGCATACATATATACGTATAGGGCGGACTTACTGACTGACTGACGACTGATCACTTCCAGATGGACGGACTAAGACGGTGAACTAAAAGCGAGATGTTTGAATGAATGAATGATGAGTGGCTATATATAAACGAACGAACGAACGCACAGACGAATGGATGGACGAAAGAAAGTATGGTCGAACCTACGAACTGTTGGATGGACAGATGAATGAATCAAGAAATGAATGAGTGAGTGAATGAACGAATCAAAAGTGAAACCGACAAAAATAAATATGAAAAATAATATTAACAACAACAAGAACAACAACAACAGCAACAAATAAGAGTACAAATCAGCAACGGAAATAAACGCTGACTCGCTTCGCTGTGAATGACGAAATGTTTGGCTTTCGTTATCAGGGACGGATTAGGAATTGTCATGCCTCAGGGCCAAAATTTAGTAACGACCAACATACATATGTATGTATATGTATTTTATTTACAAAAATAAAGATCACTTGTCATTTATCTTTATCACGTCTTTAAGTTTCAAAATTTATGATTTCATGTTCCCAGAATTCAGCCCGATTATTTTGGTTAGGAATAGCCCCGTTTTCTTTATACCGTATACAACATATTGTACACTGCATTCATAAAAATTTATCATCAACAAATACCATTATCACTTTAGATTAACTTTTCACGATTTGTTAGCGTTATCAAGTTCTGTAAGGAGAAAGGCATTTTTCAGAGTTTACAAAATGCGCTTCTACGTGAAAAGTGGCCCAGTTTCTCTTATTTTTATAGTAGTTGCGTGACAGCTGGGGGGAATGTGCCTTTCAGGGGAAATGCATCTGTAGAAAAAAACAGAGAGAGAGAAAGGAAGAGTGAAACCAGCCGATACAACTGAGATAAACGATAAACACACAGTGTTCCGGAAAGCATATTTTTAGTAGCGGACGGAAGTACATATATCGTCTATGCCCATCGACAGTCAACAATTTATGGTAGAACGGAACAAGCGGGCAGACTTAAAGACGTTGTAATGCAAAAGGAAATTGCCTAATAAGCTGCCTGCCGCAGTCGCCGACACCGCCGCCGACGCTGTCAGAGGCACGATCATCAGCGGGCCGCGTATCCATAATAAGCGCACGACCGATTGGGGGCAACAAAAAGCATTTCCTAATACTGAAACTTTATTTTTAGATAGGCTTTTATTTTAATTATGAACAGTAGAAATATTTCAAAAAAAAAAGTTGAATTAAACTTCCTGTTTCTCATACCAAAGAATTCCCATTCGAAATGGCTTTGGTCCATGGTTCCTAGTATGGCAACCATTCTCTAGTTGCAATGGAATGTTGGAATGCTGCGGGCGTTGTTTTAATTGAAGCGAAATTGTACTCTATGTACCGTATGTTTTAAATCAAAAGCAAAATGTACCATTTTCAAATAAATGCACCGTTTAACGTAATAGTAATAAAGTAGCACAACGTGGTGATGACTGTCGCACAACGAATTGAAATAGTGAAAATTCACTACAAAAATTATGAAAATATCGCAGAGACAGTTTGTACGCTTTTGGAGTCGCACAGCTATAGTGAATTTAATTAGTCAATTCGATTGCCCGTTCGCAGGTCAACAGGTCAACTGAAGAAAATATCGCCGCTGCCACTGACAACTAATATTTTTCTATATTGAGACGATCTCAGGAATTGAGCATATCACAAGCTAGTTTACACCGAATTTTTCATTTTGATTGCATTTACAGCGCATTTTCACACAGCAACTAAAGCCTCAAAACAACGTACAAACGCGTGTACATAAATTGGCTTTATTTGAAGTGAATTTGCCGGGAATCCAGTAATGGTTCGAAAAGAACCACCGTTGCACTATTTGCGAACCAGTTTGTTTTCCTGCAGGGTAGCCTATCTCTGAGTAATTCATTCATATAGAGAAAAATAAAAGAGAGACACAATTCCGGGGAGAAAAGTCTTTTGAGCAGAAAGAATTTTCAAAATACAAATTTTGTTGTTTCAAGATTTCAGATCTTTCCCCTTAATTGCTGAATTAACTCGATGCATTAATTGATAGATGACGCAAGATAATTCAAACAGCCCGGTTAAACGGTTTTACGTCACTAAAATAATAAATTTTATTTTACTTACGTCATCGCGTTGGTGAATAAGATGATGATAATAATGATAGTGTAGAAGTATTATAAAAGCTTGAATAAACTTAAAATTAAGGGTATTTTTTTAGTTTTTCTTATATAGTTTTAAAAATATGTATATATTATTTTAAAACTAGGGGTGTTTTGTTACAAAATGACGTCACGCCATGTACTAGCAAACACTTGATTTGAGGCAAATTCATCAAAAACGGTGAAATTTTTTGATGAATTATACTCGCTCAGAAATTTAATCAGATTGATGAAATGCCTCTATTCACAACAACAGCAAGAATGTATTCTAGATTGCTCTTTGCTGTCATGAACGACGAACGATAGCCTTTCCTCTCTAATAAATCAAACGAGTTTAAACTACCCGATCTCTTAATTTGGTCTCTTTGGGGTTTGTTCAGAAACCAACAATAATATTGTATATAATTTTAGTGTCTCTTTTGTTAATTTACTTGCTCTTTAAATTCCTCGACCACCATCTTCTCGAGCAAGACGATTGGGACCTAGAGCGTCGTTCCGCCTCATTAATCGCATGAATTAATTGCTATTAATTGAAATAAAATTAAAACAAATTTTTATTAAATCGATGCCTTACTCTTAATCAGTTCAATTTGCACGGATTTGTAAATATTATCGTATATGTATATACATACATATATATAATGATTTTTTCTGAATAAATCATTTTAGGAATTTGTCTGTCGGTGTGTGCTTTTTAAATTTCTAAGCTTTCTATATTTGATATGATTTAAAGAAAGAAAAGTTACTTATTGCGCATTTAAAGTGACACAACTGACATATGTTATGTACGTATATATGATACATACCGCATACGGTTTCCGTTCTCCACAATGGTTCACGTAAACGTATCCGTTCTCTAAAATGCCTACTCTTTAGTCAATGCCTGGACTCGTCGTCGTAGTAGTAGTAGTAGTAGTGTACTGTTTTTGTGTATGCGTGCGGGCACGTGTCGTGCAAAAAACATCGAATGTAGAACAGAGCATATTTAAATTCTTAATCGTAGTGGAAAAGAAAGTATGCATATAACATAAATATACGATATATACTTATATCGATTATACGATATTAGTGCATATGGAGAAAATGCCTTTATGCGGTATGTAGCGGTATGTATGCACACCGTATACATAACTTCTGTGTATATGTATAGATTTTCTCTCTATTTTGCAGATAATATATTTCTACATAATATGTGTACATATGTAATATATGTACGCATCTTTAAAATGTTGAACGTATGTCATATGTCAAAATATAATTGAACCGAAATTGACAGTTTGCGTATTTTTCTTTTACATCGAAGCAAAACAAACGAACTTAATGTACTCACTCGTTCTTTGAAGTCTGGTTTTCTGACTCTCAAACGTTGCCTCTCGTAATTGTAAAAAATATCCATATGTATGTATGTATATGCTTGTATGTGTACATTTATACGTAAAGTAGTGCGTATATTTTTTATTATGATATAACATTATAACTGGCAACGCTTTGTTCCCGGTATAAGAAACCGGGTTGCCAAGTAATATTTTCTTATTCCCTTCCTTTCACACAAAATCCCTTCACCAACAAATAATCACGAGCACCTAAAATGCTCGCAAACTACGAGTATATTTCATTTGCTGTTTTATTAAAGAATATAATCTTTAAGAAAACAATGAGTTCACCGCATAGAAATCGTTGATGAATATTTCAAACAATTGTCCACAAATAGATGATAAATAAAGTGTATAATATTATAGACATATACAAACGAATTGTGTAATGACCACAGTTGGCATTCGACAAGAATTTTCGGACCTTGTATGTAATCTACGTCGAAAACTGTAGAGTACTGTTCTACATGTCGAAAACCTCAACCTTGTCGAAAACTCTTAAACCTTCAAGAACTTGAAAAATTACTCATTTAAATATAGTTTTTTTACTCGCGTGATGTATAGAATATATCGACATACACGTTCTCCAGCTTGTTTATACCCAAAATGCGCGATCCAAAGTGTAAATAATAAAAGAAAGAAGAGAAAGCAATTGGATGCATGAATACATATATGTGTACATGTCTTCTCTTGTTTCTTCTAATACATTTTTACTCGCGCCTTATGAATGTATGCGAGAGGGAGAGCGCAAGAGGAAGAGTCTGATGATATCGAAATAAGTGACGATCAAGACACAGCACTTTGAATGAATAAAATTCATTGTCTTCCCATAAATGTTCCATATTTTCAAAAATAAATGTCTGGACTCAAAAATAAAATTGAAATTCTTGTATTTTTCATCGATAAAACCATTGTAGCATTCGTTTGTTCTTATTGTAATTGATGAAGGTAAATTTTTCAGAGATTTCGACAATTTTGTGGAATCCTTTCCAATTTGGTTGCGTAGTCTACCATTGGTAATGATAAATAGTATAAATGGGCCGATTTAGGATTTAATCAATTAACAGCAGCTTTATCTCTAATAGATTGAACTAAAAATAGATTTATTGTTAGATAATATTAATAATAAATTTTCATCGAATAAAATATTTCCAATATTATTCTAAAAGCGGTAAAATCGGGGTGATTACCCCATTGATTCTCCCTGTTTTAGCAGCCCAGATTTTATTTAGTTTAAAATATAGTTTTAAAAGTTTATAAAGTTACCACTATTTATTCATTAAAATCTGTTAACTATTAACTATTCTATTCATTGCTTTCCCTTCTCTTCACAAATTTCTCAATGTGGCAACGCTGATTGAGCAATTCATCAGCCGATTCGTGAGAATGAAAGCGATTATGTGATGGAAGATAAATTGAATGCATGTGTTCGTGGATTGAAATGAAACATCACGCTCTCCGACACCGGTAAAGCCCGCTCAACATTTTGATTGTGTGTGAGCTTTTGCCTATATACACACACATTTTTTTCGCATTTATACTATTGAAAAATTGACAAATCATTTTATGCAGTTGTTTTTGCAATGGGCTTGAAAAGATATGTAAATTCCTTCAGGATATAGAGAGAAAAGAGAAATCAGCTGATTGTGTGAGCGGCATCAGTACATGCCACATTAACCTTTGACAGCGGCAGAGAGGGGCCGAGTCGACGAGTAACGTAGCTCCCTCACAGCTCGAATGAATCGAACCCACCGAGACAATTATAAATAATTATTATAATTAATAATAATATAACAATGATATAAACAACTTCTTTCTAAAGATTTTTACGAAATTTTCTACGAACCTCTCTTTCCAAATACACACACACACACTCCTATGTATAAATATATGTTTGTACATTTATGTAAAAACACATCTATCCACATTTAGTATTGGTGCTGTTTTTACAACAGTTTGTCTGTCCTGAACCAAAAAACCGTACCAATTCAACAACACTGAAGGTCAGCGATGGGATCCCAGAGTATCACACCAATGGATGATGTACCGCAGACTACTGCGCAGAAGCGATTTCTTAACCCACCACACCACCTCGACGACTACGTCCTACTTGTTGAATGTAAAGCTGTTCATCATCGCCGCCACCGTCAAAGTCAATACGATGGCTACCGCGCAATCTTATCATTTAAGGTTCTCGGTGACGCCGGATTCCATGCTATTGCCTTTAGCTTGGTTTATTTTACAATATGTTTCAATTTAATTGGAGCAGCGTTTCTCGTTCCACCGAACGCTCTGCTCTGCCTCCTTCGTCATCATCATCGTCGGAAAAGTACAAAGTTCATTTGCCGATGGATGATTCCTGCTAGTCGCAAAAGCATACGAGGAGAGTAAATAGTACATGAGGATGGGTGTGTGTGTGTGTGTGTGTGTGTGTGTAGTTGTTGTGCAGCTTGATTGGCTTTAAACATCATAAATAATGCTGCTGGTTGTTGCTGGTCGATTAATCACTATTCGCACAAATATTGATGACTTGCTACCTCCAAAGGTTAATGAGTTGTAAAAAACCTGAAGTTATTAGTGTCTTTTTTCCATTTTTTTATTGTTCTAATCGTTGAACTTATTTCTTTTCGTATATCTAAACGTATATCTAAACACTAGAGAATGCGTTTGCGGACTGAATCGTTCACGGCCCTTCGTTCAAATGTTCTTTTTTTGATTTGTTCACTGTAACTAACAGAGCGTTACTATTTTCTCAGGCGTTGTTCGGCATTGATTACACACATGTTTACACACTGCGTAGCGCCAAAACGCCGCCGACCACGAAAACGTGACGATGTACTGACTGCTAGACTGCAGAGTCGAAGTGTTTCTGAATCGGAGAGATGGTTGCGCACAAGGTCGGAGCTTGTGGCTCGGTGCACGAACCGAGCGCCAGACGTTTTTGTGTGTGTGTGCGCACAAGGGCGTTTGTGTAACGTAGCGTGTTCCCAAACGAATGGATGTATGTATACACAATGAACAACTAATTAGAACAACAACAACAGAGGAACAAATGTTGCGCTGGTGTTCGTTCCGTCTGCTTCATCATCATCAGACTGTTCTCGCCTAATAGGATTGTGTTTTTGTGTGCGTATCACTAACGCCACCACCAGGTGCTGCAGTGTGTGTGTGTGTGGGTGTGTGTATCTCCGCGTTCATGTACCTCGAAATTCCTCAACAAGTTGCTAAAGTCATCAACAATATTCATACGAGTACGTATAGTTGTTTCATTCATGCGTTCATTCGTTCGCCATATGGAAGAATGAATTGTAACGAGTATTACAAGAATCACGAAATATTATAACGATGATAGAACGCGTTCGTTCGTTCATTCGTTCGTTCGAACAAATGCCATACAACGACACGAACGTCACATCGTCACACCGAAACGATACAGTTCGTTTATTGTTTCGTTTATTATTCGTAGCTTTATACAATATTTATTTGTCTTTCGATTTCAACTGTTTTTTATTGTCTTCGTTTATTGTCTGAAAATCTGAATAAGTACGTTTTGTTATTGTTGGGGAAATAAGTTCGATATAAAATTTCATAAAAAAGGAGCGTACCGAAAAGTAAACGGTTTAAAAATACATACTGCGAAATTCCACTGTTTCAAATGTCCAGCTCTGTCTGGTGAGAGAGAGAGAGAGAGAGAGCGAAGTGTTAGCTGCTAGCTGTCGGGCGGACATGGGCGGACACGGACGGTTACAGGCCGAAAACTGACGCTTAATACCATGTACGATATTTATTATGCAACATTGTGTCTGATGTATGACCTACTATAACCGTATGTAAACGCTCATATGTACATACAGATGTATATACATATGTACATTGTATGATAGACAGTTAGCTTGCGCAAGTTGTCATTGCATCACGTATTCAGCCTGTAATCTCGCCCTTAGCACTATTGACCTTGCGCTCAGTATTCAATAGTTCAAAATGGTACACCACCATCAACACTTCCGTCCACGTCATTTCTACACGTTTTTGTTTATATTTTTGCCTCACTAGGCCGCAACCCACTCTCCCACTCGCAGATAATCCATTTCTCTCACGCTTTCTCGCTCTCTTTCTCTCTACTTATTATTGCCCCATTTTCTTGCTCTACACCTCTCTTGCCGTCTCTTTCTCTTTCACTGTGCTGTACTGTAATATGTTCGCTGCTATTTGTCACCTGTTTTTACCATACTTTCACCTACTTCTTGATTCTTTTATCCAATCCCTTTAACTGAAATTCCAATTTGTCTTTCTATATGTCTTTCTACGTTATACAGATATCTGGATCTATCTGGCCATACGTTGCCGAAGGTTTAAAGTCATACGAGTATGAGCTACTATGAAATTTGCTCATTTGATTTTATATGAGAGAATATCTATGATATGTATATATTTCTTACGCCTATATCTTTGTCTTCGCCCATTTTTGGGTCTATCTACATATGTACTAATGGGTTTAATGGGTCTAATGGGTTTCTATTAAACTATTTCTTCTTCCATTCTATTTATTTATATATTTTTAGGTTGGTAACAAAATCCTTGGTTTCTATTAAACTATTTCTTCTTCCATTCTATTTATTTATATATTTTTAGGTTGGTAACAAAATCCTGAAAGACAAAATCCCGAAATGACAAAATTCCGAAATGACAAAATTCCGAAATGACAAAATTCCGAAACGATGAAATCCCGATGCGAAAAAATTCCGAAATTACCGAACTCGTTTTTTGGTATTATCCAGCTTCTTCAACAGGTTAAACCAATTGGCAAAGTTTAATTTAGCCACTATCAGGAATTTAGTCACTAACGAAATTCTTTCGATAATGCAAAGTATTTTGGCATTAAAAGTCTTGGTGCGTGATGGCCTTTGGGCCTTGCAAGGATTACAGCCCTCAGACAACAAAAATCTCTCGATATTACAACTTTGCTTTTGTGCGCCATTGTAAAAAAAAAGCTAAATAGGCGCGTACTTCGCTTCGGGAAAAATTGTGACTTAAATAATCATTTCCAGTGATTAAAAAATTTTCGGAATTTTTTATTTCGGGATTTTTTCGTTTCGGGATTTTGTCGCATCAATATTTTGTCGTAGCGGAATTTTAAAATTTTTCCAGGTTTTTTTTTGTTTCGGGATTTTGAATGTCTCCCTACATTTTTATCTGTATACAGTAAAGAAGTAGTAAGCCCTCATCGCCCCTTTCGATCCCTTTATCAAACACGTGGTGACATGAAGCAAAGATCATGCATGCATGCTCTTCCTTTGTTTCTGATTCCACTTTTCTTATATACGAGTACACACAAACATGTGCATATTCATTTTTAATATAACATATAAATATTAGATATAGTATATGTTAGGATTTATTTATTGTAGATATATATAATGCATAATGTACATGTATGCATTTATCGATATACATACACATACTCCATATTTTGTGTAGAATATTAATGTAGTAATAGGTAATCTTATGTAAATGTTGGTAATTAACATTTATCTTCTATTTATTTCTGTATCAAAAAATTTCATCCTAATTTGTATCCATATAAAAAAATGTGAGATACATATATCTACCGAAATACTCGTACGCAGACCTGATTTGGAAATATCTATCGGTTTTTTAGGGTACGTTTACGCACCGGCAGAAAAATACTACGCAGTTTGTTCTAGTTTCAAAAATTCGTAAGATCTCTAAAACAATAACCTGTCACTTAGTCTTACTCATCATTATCCAGTAGAAAATCCTAAAAATAGATTTGAGCATCGCTATATCCCCTTTAGACCCTCAGGTTTCTCGCTCCGAAATACAATAATTAAAATAATTACAAATATAATTCAAGCTAAAAAAACGGAATGAATATATTTCCGATGGTGTAAAAAAAATTTTACGATTGGGGTCTTTTTTGGGACGGAGGTGGTAACTAGCCCCCTTTAGAGTTGTCCAAATGGGCCGAGTGTGATATTAAATTAAAGCTCTTGCTGAGTGCTATCAAACGGCGTGCTATTAGCGTCATATTCTTAGTGCATTTTAGTTAAGTGCAGTTCTTTTTAGTACATTTTATTTAAAAAAGTTACTAATTTTAAAAGTTTTTTTTAACATAGAACTATTTTTATACCCTACACCCGAAGAGATGAGGGTATATTCACTTTGTTCTTCCGTTTGTAACGCATTAAAGGAGGCGTGGCAGGTATAGAAAAGTATATATATATTCTGGCTCAGAATCATCTCCTGAGTCGATTTAGCCATGTCCGTCCGTCTGTCTGTCTGTCTGTCTGTAGAAATCACGATTACGAGAGAACGAATAGAGCTATAAAATTCCGTACGAATATTCTTTGTCACCATAGGCTGTTTGGTATTGAAAATGGAGAAAATCGGTCCAGTGCCACGCCTACTTTTTATAGAAAATATGAATTTTCCCTTGCTTTTAGCTCAATTTCTCAGCTTGTAGAGCGAGTTTAAAGCTAAAATTTCATTCCCGAGTCCATGGTGTCAAACTTAAATACACTCCCAAAAATGGGCGTGACACGCCCACCGGTATACCATACCATATAATGAGGTGTTTGTTGAGAAAAACGGTGCTGTAAAAATGAGTTACTATATCAAAATTTACTATATGTAAATTAAATGAAAGTGGGCGTCACCCGCCTACTTTTTATCGTCACTGCGACAGATACGGGTGTAGGGTATATGAGGTTCGGCCAGGCCGAAGTTATCGCTCTTACTTGTTTAACTAAATATAATATACGTATATAGAAAAATATATTATATACTATATTTTTTCTTTTTTTAAAAATATTTGAAAAAAATCAAATTTTAAAATAAAACTTTTGACTGGATTCATTACCATTGAGTTAATTTCCACGACGTTCAGAATACTCACGAATTCTGTCATTCCATTTTCTTCAACGAAGAATGATTAGAAAATACTTTACAGGATTTCTTTCTCGGTAGTTAGCGCTAACAACTAGCGCTTGCAAAGCTTCTCTTAAAACTCTCTCTTAATAGTAACATATTTTCTTTACTGGCAACGTATACATAATTTTATACTCGTATTTATGTAGATAAAATAAGAGCAAATCAAAAAAAAATGGCCACTTATTATTATAGTTGTACATACTCGTGTGTACATATTATTTTGTATTGTATTGTATATGTGCCAGTATTATACTCGTATGTTTTCTATAGACACGAGTACAGCGTTTACACTGTTTACACTAGAAACTATAAAAAATAAACCGGGAAACTTCACGTTGGCAATGCCATTTTGTTGTAAATGGTGATGTTTGGTGAATATGGTGTTTCGTTTACCGCTTAAATAAGATTATTATTATTATTATTCTTTTTCACGGTCTTAGCAAACACAGACTAAAGAAACATACATACATAAATAAATACATTTATTATACAATAAAATAATAATTGCGAATGTACGATATATACATAAGTACAATAATAACGACTAACTGACTGCCAATAACTGCTCTTTTCTATATAGTATATTTTATATCCATACATTTATAATATTATTTTATTGTATAAGGTCTTTTAACAAGAGGTGTCATTTTGAATCAGCTGGAAATTATCATGCTTACGAGTATTAGTATTTTATTATTATTTTTATTTTAATCCAAAGCACAAACTCTGAGCTTAGTAATGCAACACAATATCTGTCAAATGTCGGCCTTGGCTCCTGTTAGAATTCTTTTGATAAAATTGTTCCTTACGTTTTCGCATAATTGCGGCCAGCCCAAAAACCGCAACCCAAAAACTGTCACTCGTTATGGATGAAAGGAGGTTGTTCGACTATGTATTTCTCTTGGAGAAATTTCGAAGCTTCAGATGCGAAAGCTTTGCTTATTTACGAGTACTTACCCACACTGCAAGAATAATTTTTGTTCCAAAAATCACCATGCATTTCCATCCAGCATCCGTTTTCGTCCTGAATTTCGACAATTTCAATTCGTTTTGCGGATGTGTAACGAGTGTACAAAAAGGCATTGCCAACGTTGTGTTACTGTTTGCCGATTGCCGATTGCACTTTTCAACGATCATGAAGACGTCATAATAATTTCGCCATCCGAATGAAGTTTAGCTCTGCGTATAATGCAGAGTTTGTTTCCTTCTCGCTAACTGTATCTCTCGAACACAATTAGACCACCAAAGATTTCCAAATTAATATGAGCATGAGTACATATGTATGTATTTTGTTTTGTGGATTGTGAGCTCTACTCATTCAATACTCATTCTACCGCTTTTTTAAGCTTATGAATCTTTTGAGTTTGGGCCAAATTAAGTGAATCAGTCTGCTAGAAATTGAAGCAAATAATATTTATACGATATACGAATATATACTCAGAAAACTATTTGAGCAATTAAAAGAATACGTAATATTGTAAAAAGAAGTTTTTAGATTATCTTAACTCCTTTTGCGTTTCCTTCGAACGAACTTGAACTCGTACGAGTCATTTCATGAAAGCCTTTCGAAAAGCATCCTCTAATCAACCCTTCATTCATTCAGGCAACCAGATGACCATCTCATATGGTGGCTCTCTACAAAATAGAGGACGACGATTTTTTTGGGGAATCGCGGAATATAATAAACAAAACATTTCGTAAAAACGTATGCAAATACAAATATTTAAGGCGTGAATTTGACATTTATGGAATGTGGTTTGATGATAGGAAAGTACCTACGTACATATGTGTATACTATATATGTATGTACCTGATAACTATTTATATGAGTGAGTAACTAAGTAAGTAAGTAAGTAAGTATGTACTAAGTATGTATATACTTGTTTATCATATATATGCATGTATATACTCGTAAAAAAGTTCCCAGAATTCATTTGTCGGCATTATTTTTGATCATTCCGTTTTCTTGAAATAAATAAATTTCAAAAAAAAAACAAAAAAAAAATGGTTGACAAAAAATAAATGCCAAGTATTATAGTATTTTAGGTAGCATGCATTTGTATTCATATAAAACACCTTCAACATACGACATACGAGCATGCATTTGTGTAAGTATAGGGGTGTGCGTAAGCATGTACGTACAGACACATTAACGAGTATATACAAATATTGTGTCTCTAACTGTAGCTAACTTGTGAGATTAAATTGAGAGAGGAAAAAAAACCAATACTGTGAGATTCCAATCTTAGCGGTGAGAATGGAACGAATAAAAAAAAAGTCAAATAAAACAAAAATAAAACCAACTACAACAATAACAACAACAACAACAGATGATGACGAAATACGATCGATGGACCAATTAGATCAAACAATTTTCCTGCTGAGTGCCAACAACAAACACTATTCGGTCATAAAGTCAGCCCAGCTCGCAAGAGTCCAAGTCTGTCGATAATATTCATTCATTTGATCGAACCGACGCGACGGACGACGACGACAACAACAAAGACAACTCTGCATTGCTTTGAATGTGCGCTTGAGAATCGAACCGATGGAACGGACGGACGAACGAACGAATGAACGAACGAGACGGTGATCGTATCAGTCAGACACAAAAACAATAAACCCGACGCTCCCAAACTTCATGAATAAGCCTAAAGAGAAGCGCATTCAAGTATCATTGGCCGGCCGGAGTGTTCGTTCCTCTTTAGTTTCTCTTAATAATCAAACACAGCAGAGAGATGGGAATTTTTTCATTACGTTTTGTGTACACTGTGAAAAAATTTGGAGACAAAATTGATAAAGAAATGCGAATATTTCTGTATCTATGTGTGGTGGCGACCACCGGCATTATTCCCTTAATATTTACATAATTTTAAAACTTTTCATAGTTTTTAATTTTCTAGCACAATTTTTTGGACACATACGAATTTTCGGTTTCTCGCGTTTTTCCAAAAATTTACGAGTATGTGCTAATTTAGCGTTAAAAACAAAATAATTTCTTTGTATGATGTTTCCATAAAATTATTTTTTGATTTTGGTTTAGGCTTTCGAATTTCGACAAGTGTCAAGTGTTTTCATACTGGTTTAATTTTTGGTTTTGCTCGGTTACTCCCCCTGCTCTTGTTGTTGTTCTCAACTCACAACAATTTCAATGAAGTTTATTTTGGTTTTATAATGTTTTTCGCTGCGAAAACCAGTTTTGTGCTAAAGCGAAGCAAAACCGCTTTATGGAAACACCATATTAGACTTTCTTTGCAAATCTGGTACAATAATTTATTTCTTTTCGCTTTCTTAAAAATTTCAAGACCTTTCAATATCAAAATTCACTTCCAATTTCTAAAATAGAAGAGAAAGAAAGAAAAATAATCGTAACTTAGCACACGCATTTTGCATTATAAAATGCATAATTATGAAATGAAATACAGCTTGAGCTCTTAGTTTTTTCAAAAAATCACCTAACATCCCACATCATAACTCATTTCTTTTGTTACAAATCGATACTTTTAACATGTTTTACTTTTTTCTTAAATGTTACAGTTTACCGCGTATATGTAGAATATTTTCTTTATAACATTTTCTTTGAGACTTTTCTAGTGTGTACTTTCATGTAATGTTATATTTCTCTAAATCTCATCGAATGATTCATTCCTTTCCATGTCCGTTTTTCTCTCAGTGCTGACAACGCAGTTTTCATCAATGACCGCGATCGATGGAAAAAAGAGGATGGATGGGTGTATAAATTGAAGTACGGATGGGTTGATGGCTGCTTGTATGGATGTAGGGATAAGAGAATGGAATGAAGCCATGGATATATTATATTTAAACAAAGACAGCCGGGTTGGAGGCGGGCGAACAAACGAGTAGCACAAGCTGAAGACCTCTTTTTTAATGTATTGCAATTCCAAGAATTTCGGAAGAGGAACGTGAGAAATTTTGTTTGATTGTTTTCGTTTCTTTTCGTTTTTTCTCTGTCTTTATTTTCTTTCCACTTCATTTGTGAAGTTATCGCTGGTTCGTACCTTTATTCCTCTGGAATTCCGTACAACACGATGCTGCTGCTGCTGCTGCTGCTGCTGCTTCTCTTCTGCTTGTGCTTGTTCATCGTCTTCGTCGGCGTTAGCATTTACGAATATGCGACCGCGACAAAGAGCAAACGCTGCGTAGAGCAGCAGCAGCAGCAGCGACAACTGCATGAATAAATAAAAACCTGGATGAAATGAAAAGAGAAAGCCGAATGAATTCCAATACGAATGGCATGGAAATGTGTTTTTATTTACTCTGTGTTATACATTCTTTATATTTTACAAAAGCAACAAAAAAAATAAAAACTCCATTAAATTTAATCTACTTAGAGTGCGTACACACTTTCTTATAAAAGTATACCTGATAAAAAGCATTTCATATTTATTATGAATCATCCGAAGCTTTGGTCTTTTTAGAGGACAAAGAATTAACTACCTAAACACTTTTAAAATCTCTCTAAAAGACCATTAGACCATTTAAATCTTTCTAAAAGACTTTGGGGCTCTTTTGGTCTTTGGCTCTTTGGGTCTTATAAAAAACCTTATAAGACTTCTTAAAGACTTAAGAAAAAGTATTTTTCACGAAGCCATTAGACGTAGAAAAGAGTCTTGGAGGAACCCTAAAGGCCTTAAGTTAGGCCATTGTAAGGCGTTGTAATAACCTCATAAAGATTTAGGACTTCTAAAGACTTTAGATTTCCTAAATAATACCACTCTCCTAAAAACTCCGTAGCTCTTAAAAACATTAAACCCCTTTAAATATCGTATTAGTCCTCTTGGAGGCATTAAAGACCCTTTATAGACAAAAGTCCTGGGGCTTCTAAAGACTTTGAACCTCTCAAATACCTAGGACTACCTTTGGAGTTCTTGCAGTCTAGATTTTTAAAGACTTTTTTGGATCTTCGAAAGGGCTTTAAATCTTCTAAACAGCGTGACTCTTCTAAAAGCTTTGACCCTCTTTAAGGGACGCTGTAAAGGAGGTTTGGTTTTTTCCAACACTGTAAGGCCTCAAGCACCCTTCTAAAGGTTCAACCATTTAAAGTCTTGGGCCCCTAAAAGACTTTGGTCTCTTTTTCTTTATAAAAACGTCAAAAACTAAAAGCTTAGATTTTCCAATAAATCAATAAAATACCTACAATTCTCTTATAAAGAAAAAACAAAAAAAGCACCAAAGATTTTTGTATTCGTTTACGTAGTCTTGGACCAGGACCTTGGACAGAAAATGAGCAACACATTTTCAACCCATGAAAGCATTCGAAACAACAAAATTCCAAACATCCAACGTTGTATCCAGCGGCTTGTGTCGCCGAACACGCCAAAAACAAAAATACAAACACCAACACCAACACCAACTCACTACCAGCAAAAATTCTAACACTGTCTCTTCATCTGCCGCCAGTATCGCCGTCGTCTCCAACATGATCAAGTTTCCGTCCGTCTAGCAGTTTACAACCACATTCCAGAGAGGTCTAAAAGTCATTCATTCACAATTCTGACGTCGCACCACCAGCGACAATGCCCCTTTTCCCCGGAACATTCGTAGCTCTGAGCGTAGCAATCTCATCCCGTCCCCCAAAAACAACCCAATCATCCCCACCTTCCTCCTTTTTATCTCTTGTGGAGACGCTGTTGGCCTCACGTTCTTTCTGTTTCGTTTCGTCTCATTTCTTGGTGCTCGTTAACAGAAAGTCTGTCTTATTGTTGTTGCTGGTCGATTGATCGTACGGGAGTGCAACAAAGCACCGAGTACACCAACTACGCTTTCGAATGTTCTGCATTCGAAAGGCCCCGGTAGCATCCAAAACGCTGGAGTGCGCCGTATTGGACGTGCCGCTCTAGCGCCTCTAACGTACAGAGTAATAGTCGACACAAAATGATCGCCTGCATTATTGAGACCATGCGACGTTGTCTTGTGTGTGTATTACTGCCAAACCAAAATAAGCGCGTTGTGCGTTGCATTGCTGTCAAAGTGAAATTGGAACACGTCCGAATGGTAGTGACCCAAATAAGCAACGCACTAACGCAGAGCTATTTGAATTCCCAATTTTGACATGCGCTAAGAAGCGAAGTTGACGCAGAAACTATTTCATTTCTGAGGCTTGCACCGAAATGCACAAAAATGTGCACAGATGGAAGAAAGAAATATTGAACAGTTCGCAAATAATTAAAACTTCTTTCTTATTTCTTTTCGCTTTTAGACGTCGCAAAAGCGTGTTGCGCGAATCACAATGAGTTTATATAAAATTAGTCAGAATCTTGAAGTAAATTAAAGCCTTTCATTTCAAAATATTTTTTCTTCTGTTTGTAAGAAGAACAAGAACAAAAACACATTTTGGGAGCAATGCTGTTATTTCGGTTTAGTGTAGTGTTTATTTGAAAAGAGGAAACACAACGCAACGCACCGCGCCCTTAAGCGCAGTTAAGCACGTGCATTTACTTATGTCAGAGAAGTACTTTTGTCCTTACGTTTATAGTCCTCCATTTAAATTTTTCATATCATCTCCTGTTACCGTCTCTAAACTACATAAAGCGCACTCGCTTACACAAAAGTTAATTCTTTTACCTTTAAGCTGGAGTTTTATAGTGCAAAGTTACATTACAAATTTTTCATTGATCAATCTGTCTGATTGTTATTGTTTGTTTTTATGTAGAAAACTTTCTCCAAAGCCTGAGAGAATGAGAAAGAGAGAGAGAGAGAAGTTGACAGATTTCTATAGAAAACAAAAACAATTTGACAGATTGATCAGTCAAAAATTTGCAATGTAATATCGCGCATAGAGTCTGGTTGCGTGCGTATCCGTCAGAAATCCCACGCAAGAAAGGTTCAAATATACTGGTATGTAAACATACGCGACGAGCTTCGTAGAGTCTATGCGTTTGCAACAATAGTTGTAATAGATTTCTGGCGGACGCGCACGCAAACGGATTCTCTGTGGTTGGGACTTAAGACCTTCAGATCGGATCCGACAAATTCCAATACTCCACACTTTCTTATATTATAGCTCTCGAGATGAGAGAGCTTGTATGCGTCGACACACCTTGACAAATTCATAGAGAAGCTTGTGGCCGGAGAAGATGAACACATACTTTTCATTGCAAACATTGCAGTGTTGCAGAAGATGGGAGGAGATTTTAAAAGTACTTCCGCGGGCTTACACCGAAAAGGGTCTTGATTAAAAGTACATTCCAAAGATAAGCCAAAAACCCATCATCACCTAAGCCGAATGAAGGGTCACTTTAGACTTTTAAAAGATGGGGGGCATCGTTTCAGGTTCTGAAACAGAACTGAAATACCTTTAGGAATCTCTGTTCAACAGTTAAGATAATAGTGACAATTTGCTCGTCTCGTGCACATGATGATCTCGTCACGCAAAGAAGGCTTTTTGTTAGACATTTGCGCATATTTCACCAACCATTGTATGGAAGGAATTTCAATAAGAATTCATACATTTTGTGATTTATTAAAAAATCGATGAAAAAAATGTTTTTTATTAAAATTAGTATGCCTCTCTAATCACTTAAAAGCGAAAGTTATTTGCTTGAATTTTCTTTAAATAATATTTACTTTTTGTCCTTGTTCTTCTACCTCTTCTTCTACATTTCCAACAAGTGAAGAACATCGAAAAGAGTCATCGTCTCTGATGGAATTTGGTTGATCCTTTTTTTTTTTGTCATTTATATATTTTTCTAAGAGGTTCGTTCGTTCGTTTTGCAGTTTAACCTGTTTTTCGGATTTTCGCCGCTTTAATAAATAATTTTTAGAATTCGTTTAAAATGCGGTAATGGCGGGCAATTGGGGGGGAGGGGGGAATGGTCTTCACTGGCTGGAGCGTTGTCGGACAGCAGTAGTAGACGTGGCGGTAGAGTGCGCTGCCGTCGCTTGAACCAACCAACCACACCAATCTTGGTTAGCTACGTGGTTGATTATGGTTTACTCAGCATTTATCTCGTCCCCGTTGCTTTTAGCATCATTCGCATCGCAACGCTTGGCATCGCGACGCGTCAACAATTCGCATCCATCCCGTGCAACATGTTGTGTCTGGTTTTCTTCCTGCCCTCGCAGTCGCAATCGCAGTCCAAGCAGCACGGTGGCAATCGCGCGGTGGTACCTCAGCAGTTAAAGAACCCGGCTCTGTTGGTCTTGCCGTGATAGTTCCTTTCTTTTTCGTTTTTTGGTCTTATATTCTTTACCATTTCAAGCCGCGATCTCAAAGAGTTTGGAATGCAGCATACAACAGCAACAATATTCGTATGGCAATTTTTATACTGTTGTTTTTGTTGTTGTTGTTGTTGTTGTTGTGGTTGGTGCTGTGCTTTTATTGATGTGGTAGCTATGGATGCAACAGCAGCTATGGCTGCAGAAGCGATTGCGGATGCGGCGGCGTCGGCGACGGCGACGGCGGCGGCTGTGGTTCTGGCTGTGACTTTTGCGTTGACTGCCTTGCTTCCACCTCATAGATCTAGAATTTTTTGAACCTTCTTCTTCTTCTTCTCTTTGCATGTTGTTGTTTATGTACTTTTTTTCTTCTGTTCTTGCTTTTATTATTGTTATCGTGCTTTTATTGTTATCGCTTTGTTATAGCATGTCCTTTTTCTTTGTGCTTTCACGTAAATTTGTTTTTATTTGGTGGATTTCTTGGAAAAGTAAGTCCACGTCTTTTCAGTCATCTTTAGCGTGTCAGCCAGCGAGCAAGAGCCTGGGTATTATAATCTGGGTTGTCATGTCGAATACTTTGTTGAGTTTTCGACATTTTCGACATGTCGTATACCTACAGTAGACTACGGTACCAAACCAAATTGGGGTAGATTACACAAAATTGTCGAAAACTCTGAAAAATTTACCTTCATCAATTAACATACAATAAGAACAAACGAACGCTACAATAGACTTTTCGATGAAAAATACAAGAATTTCAATTTAATTTTTGAGTCCAATAATTTTTTTGTGAAAAAATTGAACATTTATAGGATGACAATGAATTTTATTCATTCAAAGTGAGTCTTGATCGTCACTTATGTCAATGTCATCAGACTCTGCCTCTTGCGCTCTCGTTCTCGCATACATTCATAAGGCGCGAGTAAAAATGTATTAGAAGAAACAAGAGAAAGAGAGGAGATGCATATTTTCGTACATCTTTCCGCTTTCTCTTGTTTCTTTTATTATTTACACTTTCACTCGCGCATTTTGGGTATAAACAAGCTGGAGAACGTGTATGTCGATAGATTCTATACTTCACGCAAGTAAAAAAATGATATTTGAATGAGTCATTCTTTAAGTTGTTTAATGTTTAAGAGTTTTCGACAAGGTTGAGCTTTTCGACATGTAGAAAAGTACTTTACAGTTTTCGACGTAGACTACATATACGTACAAGATTAAAAAATTCTTGTCGAATGCCAACCCTGATTATAATCGTTGGCGGAATTATTGCACCCACTTCCAAATCGCCTTCCAGTGCGCCTGTATATACTCGTATAAAAAAAAAAGTAGGAAACTGATTACAATTGTTCAGACAACTTTTCCAATTGATAGTAATTCCACAGGTTTACAAGCTATTCCTAACAACAGAAACTGTTAGGCCAACCGTTAAAACACTTCAGGTTTAAGGAATGCAAAAGTTGGCAAGAAAGCCAAGAAACACATTACTGAACTGATTTAAAGCCTTCACCTTTGTCCAATAATTATATCAGCATAAAGTTAAAGAAATCAGAACAATATTCTTTAAAGGGTATCGAGTATGTTTGTATGAATAGGTTTTCGTGGCGCAGCGAAAATACTTAATGCAAAGAAGACAGAAATTTTTTATTCATTTTACCCCCCATTTTCGCCTCTGCTGGCCCAGCAAACTTCTTTGCTTTTGTCATCGTCTTCGTTCGAGACCAAATCAACTTCTTCGTTGACCATCCTTTTAGCGAAAAGCAAAGAAAACGTGTCAATTTTATTAATGATCGTGGGAAGGAATGCGAAGCGCTCGGGCACAGGCCAAAACGCGACCCAAAAAACGAATACTCGTATGTACAACAACTAAAGCAAGCCACAAATGCGCAAAGTGGATCTGGAAACATTCAGCTACACAAACTTTTGTCAATACGAATACGTATGTATGGATGTATGTATATACGATAGTATTCCTGAAGCTATGAAAGAAATTATTAAAATGCCAACAATGCACCAAAAGCAACAACAACAGCCACACCGCTAACGAGCATAGCAGCAGCAGCAGTAATAACAACAACAACTATGAGCAAGGTACCTCTACCTTTTTGAAAAGAATTTCAAGCGATCAGAAAGAGATGGTTAGATGACCGACGATACCTACCTGTTGATTTTGATGTTGTAGTCATCTACTAACGAGCAAGTAAAATATACCTACCATCGCCAGGGCCGTCTTAAAGGCATTCAGGGCCTCCGGATACATCAGTGCGGGCACTGACGCTCTTTTCGAAATCACCTACAGTATTGAAATCTAAATAGTTAATAATACACATAATTATTTTATTCTATATTAAGAGAAAACCTTACCTTGCCACTTGTACAGTTTTAGATAAAAATATATCTTTTATGATACATATATGATATGATATTTTTTATATCAGTTACAATTAATATCAGAAAGTCAATCAGGCCTATCGGGAATTTGGACCGAATTTTTTATGCGTCGGAAACGGACACGAGTTCGTAAAAATTTCTGCAATCGTGAATTTCTATCGGCATACTTTTCCGACGGAATCATTTAAAGATGTCAAACGTGTGTCGAATTAACGAATTTTTAATTTTGTGAGCTATTATTTCCTGTGAAACACTTGATTTAAAAAAAACGAATATGTTTAAAAGCGCTGTATTATTTTACCATTCATGATTCTGAAATTTATTCACGATAGATAGTTTTTCGTCGGAACTTTTTTAACCTCTTTCGAATATTTTCGTTATACCTGGAAGGGAAAAAGGGGAAAATTTCTGACGGAATAAGCTGTTACGATTGCCCTGAATATCAGAAATTATCACAAAATTAAAAAACCTTTTTTTCTATATTTTCATTTTAAAAAGTATACCTTTAATCATCACTTAATTTTGCCCACTTAATGTTGCATGAAAATTTATATTATATAATCTAATATATTGCAAATATATTAATATTAGCTACGTTCCTTTTACTTCGGATTAGACCAGTTTGCATTGGCCGTTCCTTTTTAAATCCGGATTAGATTAGAAAAAATAAATGCAGCTATTAATTAAGAATGTATTAATTAATAATTAATGTACGATATATGTTTTAAATCTAAAACTTGTTTGTTTCAACACACAACGAAACTAAAGTCAAATGTTTGTAAGTAAATCTTTATATTACGAGTATATAGAAATTATGAATTAATTATTACTAATATTTATATCTTCTGAAATATGTATATATTTATGACGTCCAGTCGCATAACTGGGTGGCTCTCTTCTCGTGTGACTCGCAGAGCGCCATGCGTTAAGACGGCCCTAATTATTGTGATTCCGCTGCGCCTTATCAAAGAAATGTCTGAGACTGCGGCGAACGCTGTTGTGGCTGCTGCTGCTGCTGTTGCTGCTGCACATCGGAATGCCGAAGTATGTAAACGAAAAAAAAAAAAACAATGAAAAAATCTTGCGACTGAAAAAATTAACTCTGTATATAAGTATGTATATAAAGAAAAACAAAATATACAATAGCAATAGAGAAAAAACGCACTTACTAACAAGTTTCTAAAAATCCAAAGAATGGGTATGATTTCATTCATACATTATTTCTTGGAAAACATTGTGATGAAGTGTGGAGGAATGTCGGACCGTTGAATCGAACTCATTCCAAATAGAATTCCATTAGTTTGGCAATTTATTATTGAAATGGGCTTTAACGGGCTAACGAATGTTTTTCGATATTCGTTGAGCTAACGAATGCCGCCCAGATTGCTTTCATCAGTATCACACATTAATACGTATCATCAGTAACAAATAGCAGCAATACTTTTGTATTAGAAATAAGCCTGTTAACACTTGAGCAAATGTGAATTGTGCGGCACGGCTAATAAAGGTTCTTCTTTTAAACTTTCAGGATATTGTATTCTGTACAATATTTCTTAAATTGTTTTATTTATTTATAAATTTTTACAAAATTGACAAAATTGACATTAGTAATAACATAAGCTAAAAGATCTTTGAACAAGAGGTGTTATTTTAGCTCAACAAGAAAGAAAACGCAAACGCAATTTTGTAAAAAGTAGGAATATTTTTTTTCTCTTAAAATAATAACTAATCTCAGATTAACCATTTATTTAGTGTATTTTTATTAATTTTAGTGTATTTTTAGTGTATTTTAGTGTATTTTTATTATTTGAATTCGTCGCGCAGAGTGTATATCGGTTCATATTTCAACCTTTTGGATTTTACTTGTCAAACTTAACCTCAATTTGACAGTTTGGGGTTGAATGTTAACAGTTCAAGATATGACAGGAAGTTTAAATTTGTGACACCTCCAACCAAAAAATAGCATTACAAAAAGAACAAAGCTGCTTAAATTACGCTCAGCATTTATCTCTGTTTAGAGGCTTGTAGCAATGGATGATGAAGCAAGAGCAAGAGCAAGATAATGAGAAGCAATTAAGGTCCGTCCGTCCGAGTCTAAGCTACAAAATTCTTCAATTTTTGTTGTAGAAGTGTAACTTAACCTCATTCTTTTTACTTTAAATAAACAATTTCTGTTCTTCAATTGTATAAGTATACTAATATATACATACATACATACTCGTATCTAATACATACATATGTATGTACATATATTCATATGAGTACATTTTTTTGCTGAATTAAGTATTTATGAATACCGGTTATTTTGTTCATGCGCCATTCACCTTGCCATATTCGGTCAGCATTCGGTGACTGACTACATACGGACATACTCGTACCACGATGCTGCCTCCGCGCCTGCAATTTACGAAAATGCAAGCAGCAGCAGCAGCAGCAACAACAACAACAACAAGCACATAGAGCAAGAAGATCGTCTTACACGCAGCACTTTTCCAGGAATTGTGCGTTTGGCAGTTGCCGCCAGTTGCTGGCCTCACAAAAATATCGTATATATTGTACGTACGAGTATGTAATATCGTATACTGTACGATGCAACAAACAAACAAATAAACAGAAACAGAAAACAAAAAAAGAATAACGCATCCAGAGGCATCCAGGCGCAATACAAGACGCCTGATCTCGGATGTGAAATTTTCTGTTTTTTTTGGCTCCAGACAAGGAACACCTACGAGGCGACAGACGAACAAAAATCACTGCATTTCATCTCAGTTTTATTATTGTTCATCAGGGCCGGTGCAAAGTCAATTATGACCCGCTTGATATTCGTAATTCAATAGTTTAATTGCATCAATGTTTTTATAAATGTATGTACATACTGTATTAAAAATAATTAAATATTAAACATAATGTCAGAAACATTACTTTTTCTAAAAGTATAATTCTATTTGTTGCCATTTCGAGATATTACACTTTTCGAGATTTGTATGTATTTTCGACGCAATTCAATTCTATTGATAAGAAGAAGGCCTTTTTGAGAAAACCATGATTATTATACCCTACACCCGAAGGGATAAGGGTATATTCACTTTGTTCTTACGTTTGTAACGCATTAAGGGAGGCGTGGCAGGTATAGAAAAATATATATATTCTGGCTCAGAATCACCTCCTGAGTCGATTTAGCCATGTCCGTCCGTCTGTCTGTCTGTAGAAATCACGATTACGGGAGAACGAATAGAGCTAACGCCATGAAACTTGGTACGAATATTCTTTGTCCATACCATACCATAGGCTGTTTGGTATCGAAAATGGAGAAAATCGGTCCAGTGACACGCCTACTTTTTACAGAAAATATGAATTTCCTCTTGGTTTTAGCTCAATTTCTCAACTTGTAGAGCGAGTTTAAAGCTAAAATTTCATTCCCGAGTCAATGATGTTAAACTTAAATACACTCCCAAAAATGGGCGTGGTCCGCCCACTGGTGACAAAAATCACGGTAAGAGAAGAACAAATGGAGATATAGTCTTGAGATTTGCCATGATTCTTGCGTTCTCTTCTCTTCTCCTAAAATATTTTAAAGAAACAATAATAAAATAAAAAGTTATCTCACAGAAAATAGGCGTGACACGCCCACCGGTATACCATACCATATAATAAGGTGTTTGTTGAGAAAAGCGGTGCTGTAAATGAGTTACTCTATATATCAAAATTTACTATATTTAAATTAAATGAAAGTGGGCGTCACCCGCCTACTTTTTATCGTCACTTCGACAGATACGGGTGTAGGGTATATGAGCTTCGGCCAGGCCGAAGTTAACGCTCTTACTTGTTTTATAGATATTTGGTTCTAAATTAGAAACAAGTAATAATATTAGACCAGAATCAAGGAGTTGTTATACTATAGTAACAACATACATTATTAGGTATAGTAACCCTTTCTTCTCAAGTAGAGTCGATCTATGCTTCAAAATTGAATTGGACTTATAAATTTACAGCAGGACGAACCATTTTGCCACGGATTGTTTAAAAGCTCATGAAAAATACAGAAATATGAAAAAGTTATACCACTCGAACACTGTTTCCACTACTGGCTCGTTTACACAGTGCAAGCTGCTGCCTGGCCAGTAGACAGCTACTAGGCTTGTCAAATTCCTAGGCAGCAGCTCGGCTCGCCTTTGCTGTCTACACGACACCTAGCTACTGCCCAGTCCTAGTCGAGTCGCGATGTCGAGTGAACTTGTTTTAATAAAAAAAAAACGGTGATACGCTCTATGACAACAATATTATGTCAGGAATTAGAAAATATCTATAACCATAGCCAATATCAATAAATTAATATTGTTATTAAATGAATTAATAACAATTTAAATTAATTGTTTTCATTATATAATCCATTATATCAAACCATTTTATGGATGGTTCTTACACCTCGTCTGCGCTAGCGCCACTCTTCTTACTTTTTTCGATTTTATTCACTTCTTTATTGTAGGTGGATCGTAAATTTTTTATTTTCTTGGTTACCTCAATGGTGTTACCTAGGTGCATTCTTTTTGCGATATGTTCCAAAGATGCTTTTCTCATATCTCTATTTTAGAGTTGGGCTTAACAGTTCCGGAGAGAGAACGAACATGGAACGATTCTTTTACTCTCCGGAACTAGTTCCGGGAAACGTCTCCGGGACTATTTATTTGACACTGTTTTTACTGTAAAGCAAAAGAGCTGACATCCCATCACAATCCCTTACTCTTTTTTGATTTTGTATAATTACTGGTTTTATACCTTATCAAACTATTTTTAGAAAATTTATATACATTTCTAAAAAAATTTCTTTAAAATACTTAAAATTTGAAATTTTTGTATTTATATTTTTTAGGTGATTATATAAAATAACTGATTATAATAATTAACATTAAAAAATATCTCACTTATTCGCACTCATTCAGTGGACATCGTATCATTTCGGACATGTTTTATTTACATTCATTCTGATATGCAAATAGTTAACATCTCCAGGAGCTATGCATTTTATTAACATCTCCGAGGAACTACATATTTCGTTAACATCTAGGAACTGTTTAGCTTCGAGAGCTGTTTCCGTTTGTGAAATGTTTCCCTGTTGTGACATGTGCATCATCTTGTTATTGTTTCTAAGCAAAAAATGAGCATCACAAAAGTTTTGCGTCTTTTTTTGCTTAGAAACAAAAACAAATGTTGCTCATGTAACCACGCCATAAACAGCGATTTATTAACTGGTTGTCTCCTTCCCTCATTCCAATAAAACCGATTGTTAAAGAATGGGAAAAAGAGAAGACTTTACATTTGCTTGTTTTGAAATAGGAACTATTCGGACATGTTAAAATATTTCAATCGGAACGATTGGAAACATCTCCGAGTGCGAATACGTCTCCGGGAACTATACATGTCCGGAACTACACAACTCTACTCTATTTCGATAGTTTTTATCGAAACAATTCCACAGGTTTTCTTCCTGACATGAAATATTGTTGTCAGAAGACCATCTATCCGCAGCCATTTCGAACGATTCGGCGTATTACAAAAAAAAAACAACTGTTTCACGCACAGCTGTCCGGCGAGCAGGCGAGTGAAAACAAAAAATGTTGAAGTAACTCGGATGCGAGCTACTAACCAACTCACACGTACGAGTTATGGCTCAGTTTCATAGACTCCGTTTGCGTGCGTATCCGTCAGAAACTCGGCAGGCTGACTCGTACGCTAGCTCGCACTGTGTAAACCAGGCATACGAGTATTCATATCAAGGCAGTTAAAGAAGGGCAACGACGGTAGCTCCGCTTTGGTATTACCGCTATCTACAATGTCCTTTAAGTAAAGAGTTCTAAAGAAATCGTTTCAACACTGAGTGATGGCACCGGCCCATAAAGTCCGTTAGACTTCGACTTTAAAGCTCTGAACTGTCAAATCGAGTTCAATGTATGCTTTCTTATGAACATTGGCCCATAAGCAACGCATCCGTCAAATCCGTCGAAGTCGAAAGTTGCTGAACTTTTAACTTTTCGACTGCGTCAGCCCATTAGACAGCAGTTTGTTTACATTTTAGTACAGTAAATTTAATGAAATCGAAGTTTTCATTGGGCCATAGCAATACGTTGACGTTAAAGTCGAAGTCTGACGGACTCTATGGGCCGGAGCCATGAGGAAGTAGTTGACACGTTTGTGAAGGTTCCTACAGCACTGATTGTTATATATAGACACGTTACATACATATGTACATACATATATCAAAGTATAATCCCGAATGACGCTCATAATAGTTTCTCGGCCTATTAATTCAGCCGACCGATTCCTGTCTTCAGCGGTTGCAGGCCTTTGAATCTTCATTCTTTCAAAACTCTAAAACCGCTAATCCTCTAAGCACACGGTGCTTGAAATGAGACCGAATGAACAGAAATAGAGCCATTGGCATAATTTGCTGTTCGCAAAGGGGCTTGATCCTATTATACATATCTTCTAAACGTAAAGATACCCAGTAGGAAATATTTATTGTTCTTTATGTATTTTACATATAAATATATATTAGATATTAATATTCATTCTATCTAATCGAAATCACTTCTAAATTTATTTTTTGACAAAATACTTCCGTTTCGCGTCTATACTTTTGACTGCAAAGTTTTTATGTCGAATGACGAAAATAGCTTCGAGACTATTTAAAATAGATCATATTGTAGATGTAGACGCGTTGTTGTTGTTGTTGTTGTTGAAATACACAATCTTTGGCTGCTGCTGCGTTTCGAAAGTTTTCGCAGTTGAATAAAAATAATCTTATGTTTAGTCATTAAATCCACTAAAACAGAAAGCAGGCAGGCAGCCACCATCTTCACCGCACCACGTCGAGACGCAACGAAATCTGTCTACACGGAGAAAATTTGCGGAAAAGCCATTTACTAAAATACAAAGCTATAAAATTTGTACACACACACACACATAATACACATTATATTCAAGCAGAAGTGCTATTTTCGAGATATTTTATTATTTTATAATAATGTGATATATCCTTTTTTTTTCTAAAGTATTGTATAAAACCGATTTATTTTCGTATAAGAAGAATCGAAGAATCGATATTGCATTTTATGTATGTTTTTTTTTTGTCAGAATCTATATTAAGTTTTCGAATTAAAAACGGCTGGACGCAGTTGAACTGTGACTCTAACAGCCTAATTTGAGAATGAAATACCTGAATACTATGCAGTTTTCCTGTTTTGAACCCTTATGTATTCGAAAACTCACACCCAAGTGGTCTGTACACTTTCATCTTGAATCAGGTTGGAGACATATACACAATTTCGATAAAAGTTTCAATTTGTTGTGAAAATTCTCCGAAATTTTATCAACTACTGCATATAAAACGGGTTGGTTACCAAATCCCAAATGATAAAACCTCGAACGACAAAATCCCGGAACGACAAAACTCAAAAACGACATAATCCCTATAAGACAAAATTCCGAAATTACAGATTGAGTCCAGGATCAAATTTTTCGGTAATTTCAGCATCTACCTGGTTGCAAAAGCTCCTCTGCATCTAGGGTGTCCAGAGTAAACGGCCTAAGGCCGCAGAAAAGTACGACATTAGAACGCTCAGTAAGTCCAACACTTACTCGGTTTCCAAAGTTGTACTGCAAAGTTGGCCGCAAAGTTGTTCTAGAGTAACTCTGTGAGGGATTAAAATCTAAAGTCTTCCTTATTGCTAAGTGTTGGCCAGTTTTGTCGCGTCGGAATTTTTTCATTTCAGGATTTTGTCGCGTCAGGATTTAGCATTTCGGCATATCATTCAATTAGCGGGTGGTAAATTTTCAGGTAAATAGAAGGACTTTTAGTAACCCGAAATACAACCCCAATATTATTAAACTGCTAAAATATTTGTAAGAGTTTACAAATGAAAACTAAAGATTTTCTGTAAATATCTTTCAAAATCTTTTAGCAGAAACAGTTTTGTAGTGCAAAATAGTCACAAATAGATTACTCAAAGTATTATTCATCGCTAGCAACTACTTTCTCTCCATCTTTCTGGCAGCCAGTCTTCCACCACGAAAAAACGACACGACCAAGAGAAAAACAGTAGATCAAAATCCTAATTTTTTAAACGTCTAAACCCATCTCTGCAACTAAAAACTACTAAAACTAGAATTATGACGCTTTAACATAAAAGCTTTAACATGGTCATGGTCCCATGGTCATTTAATACAATTAACGCCCTCTCTTGCAAATCCTTTACCATACTTGAACATTGGCAATTTCCTCAGACTTAGGCAGCCATTACTTATGATTTAAAATATATTATTACTATTGTTTATGAAAAATGATTTTATTATTCCTAAAGTTAAGCAGCTGGTTTTATGTCTCCTAAGAGTATCGAATGTTTTGCAAAAAGTTCAGCTATCGGATCTGACGGTTTATTACATTCTTTGTCGTATTGTGCACCAATCGCCCATAGCGATTCCAGATCATACTGTTCACGCGCTTTCGCCTGAAAGACGTGCAATGCAATATTCCCTATAAAAAGTTAATTACAGTTTATAATAAAACTAATTTGCTACTTTGTTTGCTATTTGTCGTTTTACCCAAATCCATTGCCATCCACTGACGACTTTGCTCGCCTTCAACTTTTGGTAAAATATCAGAACTTTTGCGCTTCGTTTTAAATACACGACGAACAAAGGCTACAATTGCGGCCATATGGCGATAGCTACGACCGCTACACACCACCAAATAATCTACATAATTTAGTTCTGGCGGCACCGAACATACAAAAACATCTTCGGCATTTTCTTTGCGCAAGACTTCCACTAAATCCTCGATCTCATATACTCCGTTAAGACCTCCTGCAATATAAGTTAAATACTTTTATTTACAGGTTCTGAGGAGGACACCAAAGAGACACTACACAGACACGTATATAAAAAGTTAGGATTTTGAGCAGTATATATACATTAATGTTTATATTATTTTACTCTTTAAGTTGAGCCCAGCTAATTTGTCGTCCACCTCCGGTTCGTCTTGAACTAAAAAACGTTGTTTTTCTGCTTCAACATCGAAGATCTCCGTGTAATCATCTTCAACCACTTTGTACTTTCGGCTTCCTGGGATTGGCAAAAGTGGTCGAAACTTCGGCTTCTTTTTCTCTGAAGCTTTGTCATTTCTTCCAGCTGCGGAAGTTTTTGAGGTTGAAGAGTCATCGTGGTGGCATAAACGTATCTCCTGCCTACATAGAAATCCATTTTTAGGCTGAGTTCTAATGCCAACAATCCTGAGAGCTCGAAAAACTAACATAAAGATTTTTCTTAATATTGGCTGAACAAAAAAAAAATTAAAAAACTATCAGGAGTGGTATAAAAAGGGTTTTTATAACAGCTGTTTTTGACATATCCCAATAATGGCTGTGTCCTAGCTAAAGAGTGTTAAACAGAACCGCGTAACTGCACAATTTTTATTTTTACGTGATGTGACGTATAATCAAAATATTTTGGGTGATATTCAAATCTTTAATTTTTCTTAAAGAAATAATTAAATTTTACACATTATGTCTCTCTTGATAATCTTATCGCAGTGTTTGACGAAAACGTGTTTTTATACCCTACACCCAGGGGTTAAGGGGATATTCACTATGTTTTTTGTTTGTTTATAACACACTAGCTGTTGCCCGCAACTTCGTTCGCGTGGAATAGTGCTCGCTCTAATTCGCTTGCATACATACTCGTACATATGATATACACGACACTTTTTTATTTGGATAGGAGGGGCCCGTTATAGGGTTTCCTTGATAACTCGAGGGTCCAAGAGATACTTCTTGCTTGTGTCTTACCACGATATAAATTCATTTATTATTGACATCTATTCTGTCCAGCACAATGTTAACTTAATTTAAAATTGAGACTGAATTCCCCTACAATCTTTTATCCCCTATTTAGAGGTTGACTTTTTATAAAATAGGTACTCTATGTCCCTCGTCAGGGTTCCAGCTATCTCCACACCAAATTTCACCAAAATCGGTGCAGCGGTTTAGCCGTGAAAAGGTAACAGACAGACAGGCTTACTTTCGCATTTATAATATTAGTATAGATTAAAAAAAAAACAGTAGAAGTAGATATATTAAAGTATTGTATATAAATATATTTTTCTTTAAAATCACCCGTTGCCTCGATTTAGTGCTGTCCGTCCCTCTATCTGTTCATCAATCTGTACAAATCTCTACTGTTTGGGATTAAGACTTGCAAAATCTTACAATGCCACGTCCATTTTTATAATAAATGTGAATGTATCAAAATTTTTCAGTTTGGGTCCCGATGTCAACCTCAAATTATATTACCGAGTTTACTATCTTAGAGGAAGGAATCACACAAAAATGGGCAGGACCAGCCCATTGGTATAATATATAAGTTAATTTTTTGTTGTTAGTGCTCTTGGTCCTGACCCCAACAAGCAAAAAAAAAAAAACTCGCTCTTCCTTGGGGGCGGGGCTGGAGCCCTCTGAAATTTGAAAAAATCGCGCGATTTTTCTTCAAAATTTTTCATTTTCAATTCATATGAAAATCTAAAGAAATATCGCCGTCTATTGTCACTTTGTTACTAACACCACCACAACCACTACGGCAAACATAGTGCATAGTACCAGAGACGCATTATTGTAAAAAGGAATAATAAAATAATTTCAGAATGTAGTTTCTTATCAATTTGAAAACGAGTTTTCTTTAAACTGCACCGATTTTAACGAATTTAACGAAACCGATTTTAACGAAATAAATTTCCTCAAAAAGCTTAAAATATATGTTATCTCATTTTTAATATATTTTCTTGGATTAATTACACATTTTTCTTTGGAAAAAATTATTTTATCAAAAAAAATAGTACTAAAAACCTCAAGTTGCGTTTATTTATAAAACTAGACATATTTCGATAAAAAGTTATTTTACATAAATTAATGACATTAATTTAATTAGCTTTATAACGGTACTAATATCACCCAAACAGCTTACATAGTTTCGGAGATACAGACGATTTTATTTCAAATTTCAAGGGGCTCCAGCCCCCAAGGGAGAGCGACATTTATTTTAGCTTGTGGGGTCAAGACCAAGAGCACTAGAAAAAAAAAACAAAAAAAAAGTAATTGGAGTCACTTGTGTAAAGTAAATATAAGCCAAAAACCGAATTTAGTCAATTTTAATTTCTTAGCTTACTGCATTTACTGCTTTCATTGCTTTTTTCGCAAATAACCTTTTGTCCGTGCACATAGTGGTATTACTTCATCGTGTAATATCATCCAATGAAATTTTTCACCATGGTTGTGAACTGTACTAAAATTTCACCAAGTTATGGGCATTACCAACTTTGCAATATAAAATGTCATAAAAGAGGCAATTAAACAACATTTTGTCATCTCGTTCTGACCCACTTCGTTGTTCTTTTAATAGTAGATAGAAGAAAACTAATTTTTGTTATATTTTCTGTAACCAAATGCAAAAACACATTCAATTAAACATCCCACACACAAGAAAAAACAAAGTCTGCAATTGCTTCAGTAAAGATTTTCTGTGAATTGAAAGTGTATGAAGAAGGTTAACAGGTCAGAATTTTACCGAAATTCATTGGTAACGTAGTTTGTTTCCCATCAGTTGTAAGAGGTGTTCCATTCATTACTAATGTGGTTGTGCGTGTAAAAAGAGTTTGCATTGGAAACATAAAACCTAAGAAAAAATTGAGAAAACACAAAGTTACACGAGCAGAAGCGGCAGAATAGTTATAAACCTTAGTAGCGAATTGCGGAGACAACAAAAGGGGGCTACAGAATGACGTCGATATCACCTACCAAGGCTTCCTCCACCAACGGAAATGATGCTGAAGTTGTCAACAGCGTTGTCCATAACGGCAGCGTCAGCAACATTGAAGCAGAATATAACAAAATAAAGGATCGCAATGGATGGCACATTCTTTACCAGGTAGGTCCGTCCTCCTTGTTCCATTCGTATAAACGGAGCATTTTTTTAGTATGAATTTCATCCGTCAGTAATCTGTAAAGTGTCTCTGTTCATCCGTAAACAATTAATTGTTCCCGGATTCCGCTGATGGTGACACGTACATCACAGAAGTTCGCTGAAAGCTCGACATGTTTCTGAGCTGATTCAAAGAAAATTAGTCGTACCTTTTTCTAAAGCATTTCCACGAAAATGCGATGAGTGAACTAACAACGTATGTATGTACGTACATTGCAATAGCCAGAGAACAATACAGGCAGGCACGTATACAGGAACACACGCATATGCACACATACAATACATAGATACTGTAGCCTAGCAATGATGGTAATAGAAATAAGCCAGCCTTCAAATCACACAAGCAACAACAACAACAACCAGAACAACAAAAAACAAAAACAAAAACAGATGGCAAACTCGAATTTTGTGGTAGAATACCCTCCGTCGGTCCGTCCGTGCGTCCGTCGCCTTCTTCACTGCTTCATTCCCAGCGTCCTTCTCTAATTTCTTTCTCTTGATGTGATGTTCAGAAAAAAACATCTTACATATTCATATTCAAGATTTCGAGAATTCAACAAGTTCTCACTTTACAGTCTTCACTATCAAACCTAACTTTCTGGGTCACAATTTTGTGACTTGAATTTTTAAGAAAAAAGTTCAAAATCATAGTAGGCTTCTTAAGAGGTCAATTCGAGCTCTGCAAGCGCATGCGAAACGGGTATGATCATTAATAATACCTGGAGGTTTCGTGTGTGGAGAATGACGAGACCACCATTCACATTCTAATCTCGTGCTGCGCCTCAATGAATGTGAGGAAGGCACATGCCAAATATTAAATACACGAGTAAATTCCACAGAATCGAGACAAAATTCGCAAATTTCGAAATATAATGAAACTGATGCAAGAATTTAGGTTCCTTAAAGGAGGACAAAGGCGAAAATGGTTTATTGCGTCCATTTTCGTCTTTGTAGGTTAATCTCCACATATATTCCATATATATTCTGGCTCGGAATCAAATCATGAGTCGATTTAGCCCTGTCCGTCCGTCTGTTTGTCTGTCCGTCCGTCCGTCCGTCTGTGGTAATCACGATTACAGGAGAACGAATGGATCTATCGTCATGAAATTTGGTACGAATATTTTTTGTTATCGTACGCTGTTTAGTATTGAAAATTGGAAAAATTTGACCAGTGCCACGCCTACTTTTTATACCAAATATGCACTCATCCGTTCTTATAGCTCAATTTCTTAGCTTGTAGAGCGAATTTTTAGCTAAAATTTTATTTCCGAGTCCACCATCTTATACTGAAATATACCCTCAAAAATGGGCGTGACACTCCTACTTATATACTGTACCATATAATGAGGTAGGAGGTTTGGTCGGAAAAGCTGTGTTGTAGATGAGTTAATAGATCAAAACTTACTTCCTGTAAATAAAATAAAAGGTAGGTGTCACCCGCCCACTTTTTATCACTACGACAGATGCGGGTGTAGGGTATATAAGCTTCGGTCAGGCCCAAGATAACGACGCTCTTACTTATTTTACATTGCGTAAAATCAAATTCGCGTAAAACAAAACTAGGTGTATTCTATTGAAAATTAATCTGTGAATTTTACCACACGAAGGGTCGTCCATGGTATGTCTGTTGACAACTAACTCATTTAAGTTTCTATAAATCTATAAAGTTCTGCATCATATTGTATACGAATAATATTTAAATAAGAAACGAGGTTAAATACTTTGCTCAATAATTACCGACTAAGTCCAAATTAAACTCATTACCTAATTCTATCTTTCTCTGGGTGAAGAAGTACAGCAAGGTATTTCTAAAACATGAAAAAATATGTAATTAATCTAATATTTTTTTTTCACTTTTCATGTCTTCATAATTCGTTTCTACACTATACACCATACAATGTAGAGTCGAGTAGAGTAGAGCACCAGCAGCGGTCTCGGTTATTAACTATGTATCGTATATTCTTGCGTGCATAAGATTGCATTGTTAGGTTTCAGTTGCTTGAACAATGAACTATGTACGTATTGCCTCATTGACTAAGAAGCATGACAATTTTAAGTGCAAAGAAATGAAAGGCTGTCATGAAACAAAGCAGATTGTGACCAAATCCAACCTAACGTACATTTATTTATTATCACAAATACGACAAATACTAAAGAGAATTGTTTTCTAAGAAGAATTTAAAAAATTATTTAAGAAATCAATGTATGTTTAAAAAAATCTCCCGCGAAAATGATTGCGAGGTAAGAAAAGAGCTAAGATTTTTTTCTTTACACAAACTAAATATCAGAAATGTAACAACTTTGGGCACCATGCTGATGAAGCCATCTTTCGGAATTTAAAATAAAATGTACCAAAGGGGTACATGGAATTTAAGAGAGAAAAGAAGTATAATACATACGTACATACATATATTAATCTTGAGGGCTCGACTTATTTAACGCTACTTAGTCGATTTAAACATTACAAAAGAGAAAACTTTGCAAATTGAAGATTCCGTTTGTTTCTAGTTTAGATAAAACTGGGTTTGAGTTTGAGTGCTTTCCTGCAGACAAAAAGCAACCCATTCTACCAGATCTTTAGAAAATGCAAACATCTCGAACTTTCGAAAATATTGTTGTTAGCAAAAGTATGGAAGTAAGTTCGAACATTTGAACTTAACAGGATGGCGGCCAGTAAACGCCAGCGGAACAATTTACGTCTTTTTAAAAGTTTGGTGACAATTCCGTAAACGAATCTACGAATTGAACACCAAGATCATGCGATAACCTCTCTCTGGATTGTATTTCGTGGAGATAATTGAGATTATTGATCTTATAGTCTTGTGCTCGAAAAAAATACCTATTCACAAATTGGAAAAGGTTTCAACATATACATAGGAACTGCATGACGCTTCCATGTCTTCCGATAATACTTTCTAATTAGTAATGAAAGAAAACTTATATATTTTTTCTGTGTTGTGATATTTTCTATGTGGTTTATTACAATTTTTTGTGTTTTATTCTTCGCGAAAAAAAGCCCTGTAGTAGTTTTCGAAAACAGTCATCGGAAGGATGAAACCGGCCGGTTCTTTTCACATTTTCTTTCTAAAAAATAATATCGCACTATAATCAAACCATGAAGAAACATTTTTTTAATAGAGGGAAAGAGAGAGAGAGCGATTAAGGAGTAATGTTTTTTTATTTATGCCGCCTCTTGATCATACATATGTATATCATATTTTTATTAAAGGAAATACGAGAAAAATGCGAACGAGAATCGAATGAAAAACACTATGGCACAAGCGAATCGGAAAAGCCCAAAAATCGTTGTCTCAATCGATATCGAGATGTTAATCCGTACGATCATTCGCGAATAATACTGCACCGCGGAACCATCGATTACATCAACGCCAATATGGTGAAGGTATTTACTCACGCATTCTCGAGACTCTTCCAACAACAAACAGGAATAGAAATATTAACAATAGTTTATGGACGAAATATTGAACTATTTTTCTAGTGTGAACGAGCCGAACGTAAATATATCTTAACGCAAGGTCCTCTGGGCGATACAGTCGGTCATTTTTGGCTAATGGTTTGGGAACAGAAGACGAAAGCCATTCTGATGCTGAATAAGTTAATGGAGAAAAAGCAGGTCAAATGTCATCATTATTGGCCGGACAGAAGAGGGCCAGAGAATGCCTTCAAGCTGAATGAAGTAAATTTATCGGTGGAGTATTTGCGCTGCGAGGACTATACGAATTTCTGTCGTAGATGGTTCAAGTTAGTAAAAAAATGTGGTGCATATGGCTCTTTCTCT
This sequence comes from Conops quadrifasciatus, assembly GCA_949752815.1. NCBI lineage: Eukaryota > Metazoa > Arthropoda > Insecta > Diptera > Conopidae > Conops > Conops quadrifasciatus. Next base: position 25,518,532 of record OX457079.1, on the reverse strand, counting down.
CATTTATGATTATCTACCCTTTCGAGTAGATTAACGGACTTGGAATCGTTGCAGAGCCGTGAAATCATACAATTTCATTACACAACATGGCCCGATTTCGGTATACCCAGTTCACCGGTAGCCTTTCTACAGTTTCTAAAGCAAGTTCGTGATTCCGGCGCTCTTAGTCCCGATGTCGGGCCAGCTATAGTGCACTGCAGTGCTGGCATTGGTCGCTCCGGTACATTTTGCTTGGTGGATTGTTGCTTGGTTCTGGTGAGCGCGTTAACATAGTGTTGTTGTTGGAATTTCGTCGTATATTGATTGTTTCAAATTCTGAACAGATTGACAAAGAAGGCGAAAGCAAGGTATCGGTGCAGGAGGTACTGTACGAGCTCCGAAGATATCGAATGGGCTTAATTCAGACAGCAGATCAATTGTACTTTTCGTACCAGGCAATTATTAAGGGCATCTCTCTTCTAAAGGATCCGGTATGTAGCATGTTAAAATTGAAACCTAATTTAACAATAATTAATGCGAAATTAAAGACAAAATCAAAATTTTCGTCAAAATTTTTGTTTCAAAATTAATTATTTCAAAATAATCAATGAAAAGCAATAATCTTTTCTACTGACTTCAAGACTTTCCTGGACTACAAAGAAGTTCCGCTCATTTTCAACGATCGCAAACATGTTCCGCTTAATTTGGACGACACTCCACCACCTCTGCCTCCGCGTACGCACTCCCTACTGCCCTTGGCCGGCAGTGGTCTTGATGGCGCACTCACTCTCAATCTCAAGGGTACACACAATAAGCCACTGCCAAAAATACCCACCAGTGAGAGTTTCAGTGATGACTTATATGTTGCCGATTACACGAAGAACGAAAAGGACGCCTTGAACAACTTTATCAATACTGAGAAGAGTTCTGAAATACACAACTTCCGACCTTTGCCGGCATTGCCGATAACGCAACACGGTAATCGTCCCTTGCAACGTGTTCATGAATCGGAAAGCGACGGCAATGAACTCGATGAAGTTGGTGATATTGATGATGACGATGAAGAAGGTGACAGTGACTTTAATAGACAGCGGCATGATGATACGATTAGTAGCGGAAGTCACATGAGCTCCAATCAAGAACTGAACGACTCGTCGCTAAGAGAAAACGACACCCATGCCCATGCCGATGCCCACGCCCACGCCCACGCCGATGCCGATGCCGACTTTAGCAGCAATAAACAATCAACGACCAGCGATCATAAATTGGCGAACGGTATCGATGCCAACAATTCCAACGCTCAGAGGTGAGATACCGTTACCGTTAGAAGCTACCTTATTTATTTATACTCATATATTCCTACGAATTTCTCTCTAGTCCTGAAAGTGAACTGAAGCGTCGAACGAAACGCGTCGAACGACAAGCGCTTATCGAGCAGAAAGTCAATGAAATTAAGCGGAAACAACGCGAGGCCGAAGAGAGCAAGCAGACAGCGAAAAAACGAAGGTCATTTGTTAAATATTTAGCTGCGGGTGTTATTGTGGGCGTATTGTGTGTATATGCGTATTCTAAGTTGACCTAAAGAAAGCGAACTGAATTAAGCACCAACTAATAGTAGATATTTTTTTACTACCATTCAAAAACTCTAAAGGAATACTATAAAATTAATTAACTATTAATTATTTATACAATATAAAAACGTATTTAGTGGAAAATACATACATACATACTTACATTTTTTTTCCACAAAATGAAGAAGAAGAAGAAATGAATGCATTAATACGAGCAAACACATTCATTATATGTACGTTATTATGAAATTCATAATTTCGTTGCAATTTCGTTGTTGAAACTGCAGCGACAAAATGTATGTAAAGCTAGAGATCTTTAATTTAGGTTATACATACATATACATATAAATATTATAGTAATCCTTATTAATCTTTAAATTGTAGTTTTTCGAGATTTTATTTATTTTCTTCTATTGTTCTAACAATTTGATGCTACAGTATTTCTTGTTAATTGTTTTATTTCAAGTTAGTATAAATAAATTTTAAATCCTTAGAACATTGAAGAGTTACGTAGGGCACACAACATCAACGATACGTTAGTTACGTTATGTTGCGTTACGTTACGTTGCGTTACGTTACGCATACATAACAGAATAATACACTTTTATGTTTTTTTCGTATGAATGTATGTATGGCTGCAGCTATTAAAAATTGAACAAAAAAAGGAATGATTTACGCGTAATTGTCTTGGCTTCGAGTTTCGTATTAGAAAAATGTATTGCAAAATCAGATACTTATCTGCTTAGTATCGTTCGTTTGCTCATTAAAAAACAATATTTTCTCTCAGTGAACGCATTTCAACCAGCCTTTGCTTTGTCAGTTAAAATGGCGTCATACAATAATTTAAAATACATTTTGTACATTTATCGTATTTGCTTGTTTCTCAACGAAATGACATGAAAATACTTGACATTCCTATCATTAAAAAAAATTTACAATATACTGAGTAGTCATCTCTCTCTGATGTTTTTTATAGGTGCCCTCTTTTCAAAATATTAATTTGATTATGAAATCTTACAGCCTAATTCCACGAGCTCACGCTCATCCGTCGGCGTCGTCTTTTGCAATAGATTTACAACTGTTTGTCTGCCAAAAGGTATTGACGCAACAACAACAAACAGTTATAAATCTATTGCATTTGAAGACGACGACAGTTGAGAGTGAGCTTGTGAATTAGGGCGTTAATATTCAAAATCAGAGCATTTCAAAAGTTTTTGCAACAAACGAGCGATACTTCCTTTCTTTTTGCGATATGTTCATTCATGTCTTATGAAATGAAATGAGAGAACATTCACCATAAAGTATAATCCATATATAATCCTCCTCCTCCTCCTTGTTTGTTAGATATTTAAAGAAAAACAAAATTGTTATACATATAGTAAATTTAACCTTGCCATCTTCGACATCAATCGACATCTTACCTCGATATAATCTCACTCTCAATCCTCTGTACCAAACGAACCAACTGCCTGCACCACAACATCCTTAATCTGTCTGTCAGACTAATCTGCTTCACCGACAATATTATTAACATGTATAAAGAGTAGCGTGTTTTACTTTTTAATTAGTTCTTTAATTAATATTAATCGACAGAGTATGTCGTTAAAATAATATCTTCTTCCCCTCTTTGTCGATGACGAGCTTCGGTCCTGCACTAGTACACATATACAATATTTTCACCACAATCGATACAAAAAACAACAAAAACAAAACAAAAAACTATTGCAACAATGTACGATGTAAAAAATCGAAAATGAAAATAAAACAAAAGTTCGATCGATGTAACGATGTAATAATATTTGCATATACAATAAATATATGATTTATTTTTTATATAACTTCATATAAAATTTTGTAAAAAAAAAATATCAAAGGAAGCAACCATTGATTGATTGTAGCAAAAGCTCCTTTGCACGAAAATGCGAAAATATATATGCATATACCATTAGTTAACTTTTTAAATCATAAACATAAACAAACAAAGCAAGCAGTAAGTAACGAACGTAAATTGTTAAAAAATACATTAACAAGAATTATATTCAATAAAATTTATATATAAGCAAAACAATTCGTTTTTGTATTCATGTCTTCGTTACAACATTATGCTGATATTTCTCATTTTACTTTTATGTTTCAGGCGTGAGAAGCGTGAGAGTGTAAAATCCGTCCGCCAAAGCAGCTAATGATGTACCTCAGGCAGATAGACGACAGATTTGATAGAGTGATTGATTGATTGAATGGGGTTTGGTTCGAGCTAATCTTACAAGCACATACTTAATATAGTATAGCATTAACAAATCGTTGTTTTTCATTGGCTTCAATTTTAATCTATCTATCATCAAACACCAGAAGTTTTTCTTAAATGGACTCTCTCTCTCATTTACTACTTATTATTTTGTATAACATCAGTGTGTTTAGCGGATAAGTAAGAATATCTGTCTGTCCAACATTATAGACGAAAAAGCTAATGTACAAAACTTTATCCGTAAATTCAATAAAAGCCGCATAAACACTTTGTCTATTGTACTTTTTCAAAGTTGTCAAATTCATTCAACATTGCGATTTGGTTTTTCTAAATTATTCGTAACTATTAAAATAGCTATTCTCAAATGATCTTATTATATTCTCCATAAGAACTTAATTTATTTTAAAGTTCTATTTTATTTTTTTTATTTTAAAGTTAAAGATTAAGTCCGCCGCTTAAAAAAAGTTGTAGTTCTTATTATGCTTCATAACTTAACTAATCGCGTGATTTTGTTTGTTATTATCGCCGTGGGGTATTTTCAATAAACGATGGAATCGACCACGTTCGAGTAATTTCACAACAATTCCAAAGTTATCGATCGCAACTGAACGACTGCCCCAAGCAGTTTTATAAAATAACACGATTCGATCGCTTTTAATATTACCGTTGATTGAAAATCACTATAAATATATGCGAACGACAACAAGGCAACTGTTGAAAAGCAATTACGAACGGCTAACTTGCCAGATCAATTAACTCCATAATGTAAAAGATGACGAAAAGTGGTACAGTCGTTTGTAGTTGACTATTCACAATTTAATGCTGAACTCTACACCTTTTCGTAGGCTGTATTTCTCGAAGTCATTCGAATGATGAAACTCAATCGAGTTTATTTTGCAAAAAAATGAAGCATTAAGTAATCGCACGAAATGAAAACTACATTTAATGAAGAAAACTTTATAGTCGTCGATAACTTCAGGTGGCATCACGATTTTTAAACCTACAGTTTGGAGTGCTCTGTAATAGATACTTTGTGAAGATTACTCATCTTTTGATTAAAGTGTCAAATTCGTGGGTGACAGGAAAATTTTCACAATTATTTTAATTTTCTTTCGATAAAGCCATTGCTACAGTATTTATTCACAGAGTTATTAAATACAAAAGAAACTACTGAAGAATTATGTCTCAAGCCGATGAGGCACAAATAACAAAACTCCTCTCAAAGGTACATAAATATGTATACTTTATATGTATATTATCTAAAAATAATAAACAACTTGCAAAACTTCCAAAGTAATAATTCTTATAATTTAATTTATTTGCGTATCTCAAAACAGTATAAAAATAGGAACGCTACCAAAAAAGAAGTGCTTGATGTGGTCAAAAGCTATCGAAGTTTAGCGTACACACTGCAAAAGTTCGGTGAGTTAATTGAACCGAGCCCAATTGAGTGAAAAGCTAGCGAAAAAGGGAATTCATTACACATATTTCTTTTATTATATAGTTTTCAATGATGGCAGTTCAAAAGATTTATTTAATCTATATGGAACCATACCTGTTGTGTACAAACGTAATTGATGGCTACGCTTCGAAGCAACTACATTGATAATAACTAATCTCCTCTTTGACAGAGAACACGTACCACATTCCAATCTGTATTTGGCTCATGGACACGCATCCTCAGAATGCTCCAATGTGCTTCGTCAAGCCGACACCCACGATGCAGATAAAAGTATCCATGTACGTGGACTACAGTGGCAAAATATACTTGCCTTATCTGCACGATTGGAAGCCGGTAAGAAGTTTTGTCGTAGTCATTATCCTTTCAGTTTTAATTAGCAGCTTGCTCCTCTGATATTCTTCAGCATTCGTCGGATTTATTGTCTCTGATACAAGTTATGATTGTAACTTTCGGTGACCATCCTCCCGTATATTCGAAGCCCAAGGATAAGATTGCGCCTTATCCATCTGCTTGTAAGTATAGAGAACTAACTGTATGCACATGTAGTGCATATGAAATATTTTGCAATTATAGCGTTCATGCCTCAGCCTGGCAGTTCAGCGCTTGCTGGTGGAAATTCATTTTTACCTTATCCATCAACCTCCGGTCCAGCCGCGTTTCCACCGTATCCTCCGGTCAATAATTTTGGCCCTTATCCTCCATATCCGCCAGGTAGCGGCGGCAACACCAGTTCCGGTAACCCGGCAAGCTCAAATGCTGCAGGTTACCCGCCGTACATGAACATTCCGCCGCATATACCCGGATACAATGCGAACTTCGTATGTCTTGAAATACATTTTTTCGTAAGCAACAAATCCGTTCGTTCGTTCATTCCTCCCTTCTCTATCCTCACAGTCACCCAGTAATCCCAGCTCTACTGGCACCATTACTGAGGAGCACATAAAAGCTTCTCTCATAAGCGCTGTGGAGGATAAATTACGCCGTCGCATTCAAGAAAAAGTTAACCAGTATCAGGCCGAAATCGACACACTGAACCGCACAAGACAAGAACTTATAGAAGGTAGCACAAAGATAGACTCCATAATTGCACGCTTACAAAAAGAAGAGGTGAAGTACTTCGTTCAGTCTGTCTTCATGTCATCATGATCATCATATATTTTCGTTTAGATTGAATTGGAAAAGAATCTTAATATGCTGCGCGATAAAGAAGAGGAGTTAGAAAAGAGCTTGGAGTCATTGAATAAAACTGATGGTATTGATCCGGACGAAGCAGTTACAACCACAGCGCCGTTATATCGACAGTGAGTTTTTTTTTGTTAATCAGAAGCAATGAATTTTCCCAATTTATTAATGGCAATTCGCTTGTTAAGACTTCTTAACGCCTACGCTGAGGAAGCAGCTACCGAAGACGCGATATATTATTTGGGGGAAGCGCTACGCAGTGGTGTCATTGATTTGGAAACGTTTCTAAAGCATGTGCGTCAGCTGTCTCGTAAGCAGTTTATGCTGCGTGCCATAATGCAAAAATGCAGACAAAAGGCTGGCCTTGCCGGTTGAATGTAGCGACCCACTTTTTTGTTAACACTAAACATTAGGCCATTCTTGACTAATATATTATATTCAACAGTTAAATGCGATATAAATTAAGATAAATAAAAATATTGTACTGTCTCAAAAAATGAGTAGACAGCCAGAAACTTACGTTTTTACTCAATTTGCGTATTTTTACTATTATTATGCGCATTATACGAATAATAAAAGTCCCGTACGATATTTAAAGTTTATAATCTATCTTGCATTTACTTTTACAGGAAAACCATAGAAGTTTGTAAAGTTGCGTATTTCACTGTATCTTATGTTTCTTATGTATTAATTTAGTTAAAATATTTATACGTAAATACCAACAGAGAGAAGTAAAAATAAGATTCCGAAACCCAGGAAGAGCGATGCAAAGAGACTTATCAACATCTCCTTACAGATTGTGGACTCTTTGGAGTGTTTGGGGCGTGATACTTCGAAGACAAAGAACCAGGCAGTGAAGAATGTGCCTATTGCCAGCAAAACTGTGGCCAAATGCGGGAAAACAGCAGGATTGATGGGAGATACATACCGATCCATATCCTCGATCTCCATTCTAAAATTGGAAAATAATCTCTGTATATATTTACATATGAATATTTAAAATACACAAGAAAATTACTTTATTACAATTAGTACGTGGCCCGGCGATAAATCGAAAAATGACACCCAGGCAGTGACAATCGAATGACGGGCGCTACTATAAAACTGCTGGAATAACTTTTCTATGACTTGTTGGCAGTGTGTAGAATACTTTAAGGCATGTGTGGACTGTAGGCAAGCTGTCCTATCATATTGTTAAATGTGCCTAATCGTACTTAAATATGTATGTAATATTAGTAGTGTTTCTTTCAATGGCAAATTAAACAAGCATCCTCCCTTACGAATCTTTTATTAGCATATCTTAGAATTTAAATTCATTTATTTAAATTCAATACATATCTTGTATTGAGATTGGGCAGCACTATATTCTGTCCCCGCATATTGAGTTAGTGTGGATAGCTATCGCCGCTAACCCAAGCGTCTACCCGCTTATATTTTTCAAACAAAATTTTGCGTTAGCGTATACCCGCGACAAAAGATAGCCGTATTTATTTTCACTTTTCCTGTAACAGTAAACTTGAAGTTTTCACAGAGTTGTACAATTTATTCAGCAGAACACTACAGGGTTAAAAATATGTGTAGGCATAAGATATTTAAAAAAGTATAAAATATTATCGCACTCAATGTCAGTACCTTTCACTTCGGTACCTTTTAAGCCAAAAAGTACTGAAAAAAGTACAAAATACCCACTTTTCCCAAAAATACAAACCACTTTTGAAAAAATTCACTACTTTTAAGAATAGTTTTCTTTAATAAAGATTATAGCGTAAACGTTTTTTGCTGGAGTAAACTATGATTGGGCGCAATACAAATCGATAACAAACAATTTGTCGGTTCTAGAGAAATGGACTGCAAGCAACTTACCATCACTATAACGCATAGTTAAACACGATAACAGTGAAAATGGTTCCGTTGCAGCTGCTCTGACAATTAGAAATCTATTCATAAAAGTTCTTACGAAATTAATAACTTGCAGACCATTCCGCAGGAATGGACGAAGTAAATTAAATAGTAAACCTTAATATAACGAAGTTTTTAAAACATTTCATTCAACGAGCAGGTCGACTTACAGAACTCGGACGAATTGAATGAAATTGAGGCCCATTTGTATGCACAAATTCACCATGAACCCATGGAAGCAGAGGGAAGTGTTCCTTCCCAATCTGAAGAAAAGAACAGAAGCAATGCTCCAACAGTATCAAAAAATGCGTGTACAGGAATTTCAACAAGTGTGCTAAACAACGGCGCCGGGGGTAAAACACTTGGTCGCTACTGGGGCAGAGTCCAACTACCAGCCCAACCACCGCAAAAACAAACTCAGTTTAGGAATGCAACCAAAGAAGTTTCGAATAGAAATAACAAAAATCATGGTGTACCAGAAGGAGGAAAGACTACTGCTAACAAACAAAACAAAGATTCGGGTAAGCAAATACATATTCAAGTTTCAGCAATGTATCAATAATTATTCTTGGTGATTCATAGAAAACTGGGAACGGTGTAATGTAGCCAAATGTGATGAGTTGTCCTAGTAATATACCTTATAATTAATACCTTCTTAATTAATTTTAGCAATAATTAAATCAACAAATGAGCAAAAATTGACCATGAAACAGGTTGCTACTTCACCCAAAGACCCAAAAACATCTCCTTCAGCTACCACCGATCGCAGAACCAAAAAGAAATACCCTAAATTCATTGACCGACCCAAAAATCAAGCCCAGCTGGAAATCCAATCAAACATACAAATTAACCCGGCCAGTAAGAAACATCAACATAAGCATCAGCATAACCCAAAACATGCGCCGGCTCCGAATATGCGAAAGGATGGTCCTTTTGCCAAGCAAGTACAGAAGCTTGACAAGGCCATGCGCATTGATGCAAAAAGGCAAAAATCTGTTATTGCTAAATCCAAAATGAAAAACCAGATCAGGTCAATGGAAGCAGTTGTGATAGAATCTACTGAAGAATCTGATGATGACGTAATTGCAGTACCGGTACCGCCGCCGCCCATGTATGTCATCGACGATAGTGATGAAGAAAGTAATGATAAAAATGAAAAAGCTGAATTGGTGGAAGTTCTTTCAGCAGAAGAAAACACCCAGGGGGCCTTGGATGACGCCTCTACCACAAGTCATCAATTGGCGGATGAATTGGCTATCCCTTCCTTTTCAAATTATGCGCGTCAACAGGTGCCACCGCCGCAGAATAACTCACGATGCGTTTCGCCGTGCTCTATTGTTTCGTCTGACGATTTCATTGGACAAAATGATCGCTGCCGTTTGAGGGAAACTTCAGCCATGGCTGATGATGAGGACTTAATCATGTTGACGGCGGATTTTGATAGTTTAATGGAAGCACCGGAAGGTAGTCCGAGGACACAAGAGCCCAACGCCACACTAGATGAAATGAACAATTTGCAGGCAGTGGTTGAAATGCAGGATCCGGAACCGGAACTTGAACTGGCGAGGCCCTCAGGCGCAGGTCAAAATGATAAACACATTCAACTGACGGAATTGCAAGGAGAAGAAGATGAGTCTGAAAGTGAAACGGATGAAAGGAATAGAACAGTCATACGCTCTGTCAGAAGCAGCAGCAGTAGCTCTGACGATGACGACGATAATGAGCATACACAGACAACGTTGCGCAAAAAAATGAAGCATCTAAACAAGGATTCTTTTTCGGCAAACCGAAAAAAAATCATAAATCCTTCTCATATAAACATAATACATTCAGATTCGAATTTTGAAGAAGCAGCAGTGCCTTTTATAGCGCGAGGACCAGCTGTGGAACGCTGCAAAACAAACAGTCTCAGTGAGTCGCAATCGGTGACCAAGAACACACGTAGGGCGTCCACTGGCGACAGAAGGTGCGCAAACCTAATGGCGGACAATGAATTTATCGCCACCATAAACACCTTGGCGCGCGGCGATATTAATGCCATTGCAGAACACGAGAATGAAAATGGGAACAGTGATGCGTCCGACAATGAGGAAGCACCAAGTGCGCGCACCATTGCTGAGCAAGTTCTGACCGCACAACAAAAGAAAGTAACCCGATTGCAAACAACTGCCGGTGTTGTTACCGAATACCGGGCAACCGATTGTAGTAGTGCCAACACTAACGCTACCGCACATAAGCGAAGCCAAACTTCTGGCATTCAGTCCAGTCCGGGGGCAATACCGGATGAGACTTTGTCTAGATTAAGCAATATTTTCACTGCTATCGATAATTTGGACAAAGGACAACGCCATGAATCCGACGACTCCGACTACGATGTTGAGGTGGTGTGTGATGCGGAGGTGCTCAGAAGTCGCAATCAGCACCGCGAAGCCAAGGAGCAAAAATTCAAAAAGATAAGAGAAACCGGAGATCCGGTGTACAATATCGTTTACAGCGAGGAAAAACGATTTGCCGGCGGCCTGGGCTGGAACGATGAAATGCGTCGTTTCTACCACGATTCCTGGAAAGGCGAGCGGTTTAATGTGCGGAATATTCTTAATAGTATGAATCGTAAGTGAGGTTTTTCCGGTTTTTTTTTTAAATTATTAATCTGTTCTTCTTCGTTAAAAAAGCCGACCGAAATCTCTGGAGAATTTATACAGAAGACCGTTTTCCGAAATTACGATGCAAAAACAATCAGAAGTGTTACAATTGTTGCGAGTTTGGACACACGCGCGCCAAATGCACGCGACCGCGCAAGCCACTGATTTGCTATATGTGCGGTGAGCGCGGTCATCACGAACCGCGTTGTCCAAATACGGTTTGCCTTCGGGTAAGTAAACGGGAACAGTGACCATTAGTCTGTAGCTACATAGCGCAAGAGGGTGTGACCACTCCTGTCGCTTCGCTGCACCTTGCAAATAATAATCGTCTTGTGTTATAATTTAGACCATTTTTTTTTTCTATAATTCTTCTCTTTTCTATAAATTTTCTCTTCTATAATTTCAGTGTGGCAATAAAACACAAGTTTATACCAAGAGCTGCAATGCCTGCACATTCCAGAATCGACTGATTTGCCCTGTGTGCAAAGTACGCGGGCATACTCTAAACCTTTGCCCGGATAAATGGCGGCGTTACCATTCAACGGTAAGGATTTCTTGCGATTTGTAGATGCGCTTCAACTAACTAACAATTCTATGGTACACTAAAAACATCTTTCAACTTATAGACTCAGCCCAATTTGTACCCGAATAGTGAGGTCGAATATAAGAAGAAAAAGTTTTGCTGCATCTGTGCTGCCCGCGGCCACTTGTCTGACACCTGCAGGAGCGCAGTTCGCTTCCTCGAATATCCGCTCTGTGTTAGCGATATTAAATCTCATCAAAAGTCATACAACGATCAGTCCTTCAGGTCGACCATCTCCGGCATCGGCTACAATTTGCTCTACAAACCAGATGAAGACGTGAGTTTCGAGCTAGCTGAGAACTCGGTCGTCCAAGGCTATTACGCACGTTTTTTGCATTCGGTGGGAATGGCCTATTTGTTAAACCGAAAACGAAAGTCGGATACAACAACGCTCGGCGCAAAAGCGAAGAAACGGACCGCAAACTCAACCATACACGAAGCCTATGTGGTTAATCCTTATTCGAAGGCTGCAGCAAAAGAGAGAAACTCAGCGAATACGTCTGCTCCCGAACAGGTAATGGTTTTAATGCGTCTCATGAAAATTAATTTGCTTACACCGTTTGCTTTAATAAAAGGTTCAAGAAATAAGTGAAAGTGGCAATGTTGACGATGCGGAGGAGGAGGAAGAGGAGGATGTTATTGAGGAAGCAACGCGCACTGAAGAACCAACTCTTGAAGAAACAACTACTGTCCAACCAATCGCCGCCGCGTCTACTATAGAGGAACAGATTAATACGCCCATGGACGAAAATATAGAAGAAAGTGTCGAGAGTAATGATCCGGAAGAAATACCAGCGACTGCATTATTAGCAGAGAGCATGGAAGCAGTGGAGGAGGAAGAGAGTGCAGCTACAGAAACGTTTAATAATACACAACCACAAGCACCAAACGAGCAGACACAATCGCAAACCACGCGGCAGGATAAGATCTTTATAATGGACTCAGATTCGAACTATAGTTTTTCCGAACACTTCACAACCCCTCAAATTACGGATCCAGCGCCATTAAATAACCCAAATCCGAAGACTAAATCCAGAGAAATGGGCCCATTACCGGACTTTATACCGCTTAATAATAGCGCTATCACCGACGGCGGCGATGGCGGTGACGATGAGAGTTCTGAAGACGATGTGAACCTTAATGCTGGCATTTCGAAGAAATATGTCGCACTTGAATCGGATGACGACGGAGGCGATGGTAACAATATGGCGACCAGTCCTTTGCCAGATTTGCCCTGTGAAGCTAAAATTTATTTGACACATTTCCACAGCAAGTATTTACTCTCTCCGCCTGGTCATGCATTCCTGTTGGAGAAGTCAAAAGAATGCAATATAAAGGCACGCCTTGACTGGACTTCCGTAGGCCATGTTTTGATTATTTTCGGCTTGCAATTAAATCAAGACCGCTTCCATCGAGAGCTCTTACTCAAATATCGTCAACTAACCGATCAAATGAATAAGAAACATTTGGACTGCGCCCAGAAAGTGCCCAGACGTGCGGATGCAATCATTCGGTTTCTCCGCGAAAACATTAATCAACTGATGACAAATCTCGGCAATGTTAATGAACTTCTGAAACGCCTAAAGTGTCTCGAGAATCAACAGCCGCCTTCCAAAGGCGGCCGCAAATTGGACGCAAAAGTGAGACGGTCTCTGAACATGATTTTGCTAGGACAGGCTGGCCTGCGCGATGGTAATTTTCACCTGGATAAACTTTTGCTTACTCTAAAGAAGTTGATAAATAATTACAAAGATCAAGATCTGGCCTCAGACGACCTCCGCAATGAAATCGATAAACACTGGAAGGTCATTTTCACCTCGTATCGGCATGACAACTACCCCGAATTGGTGCAACATTATAACAAAATGCTGTCCAAGAATCGTTTACCGAAGTTAAACATTGATCCCATTCTACTCGGCAGGACGGAAAAAGGATTGGGCTCCAAAAAAGAACCCAAATCGGGTGGCAAGGAGAAATCGGGCTTATTAAAAGCAAAACTTAGGAAAGGAAAATATTGTGCCTCTATTGTGCCGAATCCTTTGAATCCGCGAAACTCGAAAAGATTTTCTAAGTCGCCACCACCACCGGCACCTTCAATGACAATCCCGCCACCGCTGTTGTCACCAAATTCAACTGCTCCACCTGCACCAACTATGACTATAAACAGTCAGAAAAATCAAATTATTTCGAATTTCGTGCCTCCTACGAATTCACTAAAACTGAGGAACTTCTCCGCTCGGCCGGTAATAAATCCGCAGGAGAAAGACACTAAAAAATGGGAGATCACATGCGACAGCCTACTAAGAGAGATCGATCTCAATGTGGAAAAAGCAAGCTGCGGTCCTGAACGTGATTCCAAAGCTCCTTCAATGTTTTGGTCTAAAGAATCGATAAAATACCTAAATGAATGTATCAAAGGCGTAAACGCCAAGGAGGATTTGATGGAGCGACTGCAACGGGTGCTGAAAAAATCCCAAAGCGGCCTCTTGTCCTACAACGACTACCGAGCTGTTATTAAGATTCATAACGCTATTTTAAAAAAGTAAAAAAGAAGAAACAGTAGAAGCCGTTTTGCATCGATAGCCACGATTTTTAGTTGTATCATTTCGAAATGTAATTTTTTTTTTGTTCTTCAAAAGGTATAATATTTAAATGAGTATGAATAACAAGTTTGGTAAAAAAAATTCATGTTTGCAAACTTATTGAGTGAACTTGTTAAATGAATATCTAGAGCCCGCTTGCATCGACGCAGATGAAGGCGTAAAAAATTGTTATTGGTTTAACTACGCTTATAAAGCTTATCCTACCTTCACACTATCCTCAAAAGCATAAAATTTGGTTTACCAGCAGAAGCGGAAAATAAACACTTGCTGCTGGCGAGCACTAAAAAGGAGCTGATAGTTTGGCAGCAATTTAAGCTGCCGGCTCTAGTTTAAAACTATTTTGACTTCACAATCGACTGTTGAATAATAGCGGACTTTCACAGCGCATAATATTCCTCTCCGAGCTTCCTTTTATAATACTTTATCCTTCCTTGATTTTTTGTGAAAACAAAATTATAATTTTGCTAAATCGATGATGCTCTTAAATATCACATCGAGGAATATAATACATAAGTGAAGATAAGCTCAAACGGAAAACCATTATAACTATTTATGTATGTACTATATATCTACATAAAAAACTGGGCAATATAATGCGTTTGTACGAAAAAGTTTCGGTTGATTTTGAATTTTAGTCTGCGTTCTCATGAGAATTAGATTATACGATATATACTATACCCACTGGTAAATGTTGCGAAGGCTTTTGAAAATCATCGCTGATTACTTGCTGATTTTTCCGATTAATTTCAAACTACTTCGGCACGAAAGTAGCTGTAAGCGAGAAAATAAACACATTCAATACTTGCAATAACTCCTACGTTTGGTATATTTTGTTCGAAATTATAAAAATTCTACAAATTAATATCAACAATTTAATAAGTTATTGTTGGAGGCACAACATTGTTAAAATGGAAATGTAATGCCTTACTTCCAACTTGTTGTTCATTATCATTGAAACGGTTTCAGACCTTAAACATCGCCAAGTCGTCGCGCAATTTTTTGCAGGGTTAAGAATTTTGCCTTGAATGTAGAGCCGGTTGTCAGCAAATTACTTTCCATAAATTCAATTAAAGTTATCAATACATTCACGTTAAAATTTTTAATTATATGTACATACGAGTATATAATGCACTTGTATAATTTTGTTGTTCTTTCTGGCGATCAGTTCTAAGCCGCTGTCGTTGTTGTTGTTGCTTGTTGATCCTGAGTGGCACCGCTTACCGTCGAAGCGGTACTTTCGGCTTCAGGTGCTTTTTCATTGATTGCCAGCCATGGGCAACGTTTCTGTAGCTCCATTCGATATCGTGGATGGCTGATAGCATAAACAAATGGATCAATGCAGGCAACTAGTTTGCAAGCGCAGGCTGGAATCATGGTGGCGCCGGGAGTTAAGAGGCTTTTGTCACCGAATGCGCCAATCAAGGACATCACTCCATACGGTGTCCAGGCGACGAAGTACAAAAAACAGATTGTAATGGCTGCCTTAGCGATTCGTATTTCGGCTGTTTCCTTATTTTTGTCCACATTCGAACGTAAAGACTCTACATTCATTTTTTTTGCCTGTTCCCGCAAAGCTTTCTCGTGGCTAAAAACATGACTTACGATTTGACTATAGTAATAAAGTATCATCGTTGTAGGGCAAACAAAGCAGCAGAAAAATATGACGCCCACAAATAGACGAGTATCAAAGTCATCCGTTAAGTAATCGAAGGAGCATGATGTTAGGTACCCTTCTGTAAGTTAAAAGAAATTGGTATATAGTTTAAAGATTTTAGATATGAATGATATAGATAATCTATAAGGTGATTTTAGATATAAAGGATATCCGCTAGTACAACAAATGTACGTATGTACATACGTATTTATCCCTTCAGGTGTACATTACACTTTATTGAGAACATGCTTTCCACATTTTAGTCCATTTAACATTGTTAACAGATTTGGTTTATACAAGCAATTAACAGCAAAAACCAGAGATATTTATCTCTGGCAAAAACACAACCTCGCAGCAACAGCCGGCAATGTTTTTGAATTGAGCATTCTCTCCGTATATTTTACATACAATTTTTCGGATTTTCGGTAAACAGTGGCAACATTTTTCGAGGGTAAAAGAGCGTAAGAAGAATTTCGGATATTAAAAACAAATCGGATATACCCTCATCCCTTATCTATGGTTACTTAATACAAACGTCAAAATCTACTACAAAATGACGTTTGAAAGTCCCGATTAGCACTTAACCGAACATTGTGAAATTGGCTTTTAATCAATCCACTTCCTTTCTTTATAAACGAAGAAATATGTACATACATATATTCAAGCTCGCAATGAGTAATGTCAGGTTTTTTACAAATTGGGATCTCTATGTAGACAGCTGTCTTCGCCAATTGGTTTTGTCTCTTTCGGTAGTGTGTTAATGCTCGGAAAGTGTTGCACTCAAATGTTGTTTCAGTTTAGTTGTACGCGTTACCATGGAAGGTGGTAATTTCTGCCTAGCTTTGTTTTTTTCTATAAAAAATTGAATTTATGGTGAACTTATGGATTATTGAAGATATATTCAGAAAAGTAATACTAAATAAAATCATCTTATGCCGTATACGCACTGCCTAAAATCAACTTCGTCGGATGTAGTGTGTAATTAATTAATTCATTTGATTTATCTATAATTCATTGGAAAAAAATTGCTTGCCCAACGAGTGAACAAGAGTCGGCCTGATAATGCTATCTCAGTTCCATATATGACAACTGCTGGCAGAGGCCATTGCATTGGAGTGCTTCCGCGAACTGCACCGCCTCTTGATCAATTGTCTGAAAGACTTAGCAACAACCAACGGGTATAAATGAGAAAGATATACACTGCCGTCACGCGAGCTATATATATTTGAAGCACTCACTCGGGTTTTGACTTCACTCGCGACCAACACTATACAACTGTCGTCCGCCTATACTTTGGCAGTCGTTGTATTTTTGTTGTTTTCAATTTATTACGATTATTGTTCTGTAGAAATTGTAGACTTTATCGCAGACAGATAGACAGTGGGATGTATAGTAGTGGATTTGTTTGCAATCGTCTCTGCCGGAGCTAGAGGAAGTGCAGTGTGTAGTTTATTAACAGTTAACAAATTAATAAATACTATATAATTTGGATATACAAAAAAAACAATTCACATTTCAAATCGTTAAATCGTTGGAGTAAAACCCAGCCCGGGACACAAAAAGTTGCATAAATACTGGATGTATCCACGTATACCGATGATGCATATTCATGCCAAGCCACAACCATAGCCAGCCCGCCACCTGAGTAAAAGACATCAACCAAAAAACAAAAAAAGGAATACAAGACAAACAGTAGGCAGAAAGAAGTAGTGTGGGTATAATTTCAAAGAAAATTTCTTTGCATACAGAATTAAGTAATTGGTGTGTTTGTGATATATATATATATGGACGTGTACATAAAATGTACATACTTTTTATTTAGTTAACTGATATTGGATAACTGTATAGAAATGTACTCTTTGGTATGCTGTCCGTCTTCCGAATTAAACAATTAAAATCCAAAACCAAATCGTTTGATATCTTCATAATGGCTATTGCCGGTCAAAATTTCACATATTTATGCCTCAAGGGGCCGTTTTTTAAAGCAAGAAGTTTCCGTTGTCAAAACGAAAAAAAATTGATAAACCTACATATCTCCCGATCTATACGCTACTTGATTTACACTATTTCGCTTATAAACTCGGACCGTAAATATAGACATATAACCGGGTTGAACAAAAAAACGTAAGATTTTTTCATTAAATACTTAATTTTATTATGTTACTAGATGTACCCGTCCCCGCGTTGCTGTGGCTCATTCTGGTCAAATGGTTAGAAAGCGTGTGTTGCCTCCGATCACAAATGAAATATTCCTCATACAAACGTTGCAACCCGTTATCACCCCTTCAGGGGTTGGATTTTGAAAAATGCCGAAATATGTATTTGATTAATTATACCAAAGAGTATTAAGACCAAGTTTCAAGCAAATCTGACCACAAATAAAATATTCCTCATACAAACTTTGCAAACCCTTTTCACCACCTTAAGGGTAGAATTTTGAAATATCCGTTCTTAGTGCTTGTATACATCATAAAGGAAACGTCTTTGCAAAATTTCAGCTTTCTAGGTCTAAGCGTTTAGCCTGGGCGTTGATGAGTCAGTCAGGACTTTCATTTTTATATATAGAGATATAAATTATAGTCCATATTTTCAAATATTTTTTTTTAAATATTTTCAAAAGTTATAGTCAATATTTTCAAACCGATACTTTTTGAGATCTCAGTCAGTGAAAAAATTATTTGTTTTCGATTTACACGGTTTTTGAGTTATCCGATTTTACGGAGAAGGAGATATGTAGAGCCAACTTGTAAAGGTTTCTTACTGCGAAGTCACGAAGGCAAAAGATTCTTCAGTATTATTCGTCGCCCATAAGGTATTAATTTTTTAATTTCGCAGTCTTAAAAAGGAGGATCCATAGACCTTCGGCAATTTTAAAAGATCTGTTCATGACTTGCGTTGATTTAACAACTTCTAAACCCGTTTGCAATAGCCTTGTTCTGTGTGCTCCCTTCAGAAATTTCAAAGTTTGCGTCAATTTTGAAACTTTTCAAAATTAGAAAGCTTTACAAAGTAAGCTTGAGCTTTAAGCCTCTATGTAGTAACCGGTGTGAAACCCGGCCTTAGGTTGTTTTTACAAATATAAACACAAAGCTGTGCTTTCCTTGGATTCTATCCTTAAATTCTTTTTACCTCAGCCCATTATTACTATTCCCAACAGATTCTTCTATCTCCAATTCTGTTCTTCCTTCTGTTCCATTAAAAAAGAACATTCCGAGCTATGTATAACCCCGGACGTATGGCACTCCTTTTATGCTTCTTTTCCAACTAATCAGTCGGAACAATAGAATAGGACGAAATTTAAAAAACAATATAAAGTATTGCATTTTTTGTAAACAAAATACGACTAAACAGAAGCGGAAACAACCCAACAAAGGCCTTTAAAAGCGTATACAGATAGAGATTTTTATTTTCATTGGAAAAGTATTGGTATTACCGGAAGTGTTTGCTTTCATTCGGGTGCAAGGAACTTTTATATTTTCTCTAAATCAATTGATTTCAAGGTACTTAATTTTTCTACATATACACAATCCGGAGATTCTATATATGTAGCACCTTTTTATTGGAATCTCATTGACCTTTTAAAAACAATTAGTTTAAGAAAGTTCTGATCTAACCTTATTTTCACATCCTTTGATGTGAAGAACCTTATTCCACATCCTTTGATCTCATAGAACTTTAGGTCACGTGGTGGTTAACTAGTAACCACTAGAAGAGTATCTATTTGTCTTTAGTATTTACAATAGAATTAATGAAAAACTTATTTAAAACATAACTAAACATAAACATAACTATCGTGTTATGTTCCCAAAAAAAAATAAGCGATAATAAGGCACTATAGGTTACTATTAGCAGATATGGATATATGTATGTACATAGATAAGAGGTCTTGTGTATTTTCGTTCGGAATTGTGTGTTATTAGGGCTCGTTTTGTTTCTATTAAACCAATCTAATTATGAATTTCGTGTAAAGCCTTCTCAATAGATAATAATTTTTATATTTTTTATAGCTTTCAACACTAGAAGACACACTAAGCGCCTCTCTACCAAGTTGAAGGTGAAGTGGTGAAGCCTTAATTGAATTTGTGGATCCGCAAAACATCTTTAAATACATACAATAACAGCAGCAACATCGAAAGCTATAGCAACAAGTTCTCAAGGAAAACTCTACTGCCAACCACACTGCATTGTTTTTATGATTTCTACGCCAAAATCGACAGTTCGATTATTAACATCGTTCGCTTTCGCAAGAAGAAGTATCGCCACCTTAGCCAACACCACCACCAGCAGCAGCAGCAGCAACACTACCAGCTTGATAGCCTGATACGAACCTCAATGTCAAATAAAATCAACCCTAAACGCCGTGAAGCACCTTCAGCAGCAGCATCATCCGCATCAGTCGCTTCTGGGTCAGCCTCCGTTGCCGGCAACGCCTCAGCCAATACTTCTTCCTCATCAAGTTCTTCGCTCTCCTCGGCGGGAGGCGGTGATGGTGGCATGTCGGCCGATCTAACTTCGCTTTTCGAGTGTCCGGTGTGCTTCGACTATGTCCTGCCGCCGATTCTGCAATGCTCCAGCGGCCACTTGGTCTGCGTGTCTTGCCGCTCCAAGCTCACCTGTTGTCCAACATGTCGCGGCCCGCTGGCCAACATACGCAATTTGGCGATGGAAAAGGTGGCCTCAAATGTGAAATTCCCCTGCAAACACTCCGGCTACGGCTGTACCGCTTCACTAGTTTATACTGAGAAAACCGAGCACGAAGAAACGTGCGAATGTCGTCCATATTTGTGCCCTTGTCCGGGCGCCTCCTGCAAGTGGCAGGGACCCCTCGATCTAGTCATGCAGCATCTGATGATGTCCCATAAAAGCATCACCACTCTGCAAGGCGAGGACATTGTTTTTCTGGCCACGGATATTAATTTGCCTGGCGCTGTTGATTGGGTAATGATGCAATCCTGTTTCGGGCATCATTTCATGCTGGTACTTGAGAAGCAGGAAAAGTACGACGGACATCAGCAGTTCTTCGCCATTGTACAGTTAATTGGATCGCGCAAGGAGGCAGAGAATTTTGTGTACCGCCTCGAGCTGAATGGCAATCGCAGGCGGTTGACTTGGGAGGCCATGCCGCGATCTATACACGAGGGTGTGGCTTCCGCCATACACAACTCGGACTGTTTGGTTTTTGACACATCGATTGCACAACTTTTTGCTGATAACGGAAACCTTGGTATCAACGTTACTATATCGATTGTTTAAATGTTAAAAAGCTACGAATGCCGAATGAAAACCAACGTTTACCGTGTCCCCCCAACGTCTGTTTTCGCTGTTTCGCCACGTGGAGTAGCAAGAAAGACATGAGCAAAACGGACGACAGTTGGCGGCAAATACATACATTGATGGAAGTTTGGCTAAATTAGACTAATATTCTGTAGGCTACGTATATTTTAAGATATCGTATGTTTCTCTTGACTTGGAAATTTAACAAATTTTATTATCGTATAAAGAATATTAAGAAAGCGATTGGAAATGGTTTAGGTTAAATATTTGGTTTGGCCTTGGATCTTGGATCTGAAATGAAACTGGTTATTCAGCAATTTGGTTAAAGAGATGCCAAATTATGAATTAAGGTGTACACATATGATAAAGTCTGTGGCGGCAGGTAGTTATGAGCATGATTAAGTCATGTTATATATAAATGCATAAATCCTAATTCTTAATAATTCAACGTGTTAATTTTTTACTTATTTTTCTGCGTTGAAGGCGCCGAATGTGTCCTGAGAACACACCACTCACTCGATCTTCAGCTAATTTGTAAATTATTTATGTATTGTATGTAAAACACACACCAACACAATACGTATTAAATAAAATTATAAATACGTACTGCAAAAATTGTACTGTATGTACATATATCACGCATAAATACACAATTTGAATGGATTGGATGTAAGCGATGAAGAGCAAAAAATACGCCTTTTCTTTTGGGTTATTTCAATATAAACTCGTCGTATGTAATTTAAAGATTATCATCACTAGTAGGATTTTACTATCCGGCCAACTCTTAACTATTGTAAATGTTTAAAATTCCATTGAAATATCAATCTTTCAACTTCGTAAGGAAATGTTTACTTATATATGTACATATTTTAAATATGTATATATGTGGATAGCCACATTTAAATTAAAACTACGATTCTGGTTTTGCCTTTTATCGCAATCTCTTCAGCATAACTCCTAAAGCGTCATATTCATAGTACATACTTGTAATTTTTAATGCTCGCAAATGAATGTAACTACGAAAAATAAATGCAATACCAATTTT
Source organism: Conops quadrifasciatus (assembly GCA_949752815.1). Taxonomy (NCBI): domain Eukaryota; kingdom Metazoa; phylum Arthropoda; class Insecta; order Diptera; family Conopidae; genus Conops; species Conops quadrifasciatus. The sequence goes on along the minus strand of OX457079.1, from coordinate 25,496,393 downwards.
TAATATTACTACGAGTATTTGTGTTATAGCAGCTTTGAGCTATTAGTGTTGGTGTCGAATTAAACCAAGTAAATATCTTATCAGATAAATGTTGATGATTATCGGCGGTATTTTAACTGAAAGATTGCATAAAGCATTCTTAAGTATGTATTCTTAAACAATGGCACACTTCTAAAAGGCAAAAGAGTGTACAATGATTATTACAATTATAATAATTCACGCTATTGGCGAAAGTTTTTGTTAAAAAAAATAGTAAGTATTCTTGTAAAAATACCATTTAAACAAGTGCACTCAGTAATCATATCTTTTTTAGAGAAAGAAAACAATTGAAAATAAGGAAGAAGAAGGCTTTTGGGTTAATAACAAACGCCTAACTCTTTGTAGCTACTCTACGCCTACTTATAAAGGACTAGCCCGTGATAAGACTTCTCTACGGGTAGCTAATAACACGCGGCTAACTCATGGAAATTTACTAGACTACGAGTTTATTACCAGGTTAGAGGTAACCCTTGGACTACTAGCTAGACCGAAAGGAGCCAGTTACAAAGATCTAACTATCATGTTTTGGAACGATTTGGTTAAAATGATGCATTCGTAGTTAATCTTTTATCTAATAAATGTAGTCGTAGTCCTATTCTTGCCACGAAAAAAGAACAACAGAGCGCCCTAGAGTTATTTTTGTATGGTTTTGTAATGCTATCACTAAACCTATTTTCAGGGATACTCAAAGCAGCCTTCATGCGGTATTTGCAGAATCTGAAGTAGTTCTTAGCTGCAGTACATCTCTCTTTATTGTGAGATTGCAGCAGATCACTTACAGATAATTGTACTTGTAAGCTATTTGTACTTACCCGGAACGAAACGTCCCCACTTTTCGGTGGCACAGGCCACAACAAAAGGTGTCGCATACAAGTATATGAAAATGATCATCATTATGGCCTTTCCGTGCGTCATTTTACCTTCCATGGGTCGAGTGATGACGTTGAAACGGTCGTATGCAATAAATGCGTTCGTCACGCCCGCTCCGATGCCGGCATATGAGCCAACAATAGAGAATACCTGACACCAAAAATTTCCCAAAGCGAATCCGCGATGGAAACTGTTGTAGATGAAGATCGGTGTCTTCAACATCATTATAAAATCGCAAAATGCTAAATTGATGACCAAAATATTCGATGGTGTACGCAATGGTTTGGCGCTAAATTTCAAGTAAGAACATATTCTGGTACTATGTAGTATGTATGTACATATAACAAAAGTGAATATATGTACTCGTTTTAACGCATACTTACGCTACGAATACCCAAAGGACGAGACCGTTGCCGGTTAGTGAAGCTATTGTGAAGAATATATACAGTGTAGCCAGAAGGTAATGCATTGAGGCGGGCGGTTCCGGATAGTTGAGCCAGTGCTCTGGTATGTGACGCAATTCCTCCGGCGGCACATTCCAACCGAGTAAACGTATTTCTGAAGATGTTCTAAGATATGTATACATAAATACATAATTTTGGGGGAGAAAATCGAGAGAAATGATATAAAAATACTAGCATGTACGTATTATATACACCTGAACCAGTTTTTACACGGTCTTTTTGACGCGAATAACACGGTTGACAAAAATAAGATAATCCTGTTGAACGTTTCTTTTACACGGCAAAAAAAAAATTCTAATTTGAATTATTTTGAATTTAGCTGTACCTTGTTTTTTTCTTCTTTGATATGAACATGAACCGTTTATTTTGAAAGTGCGTTAGCCCGTTCAAGTTAAAATCGAGATATCTAATATTTCCCCATTACACACTGTGCGTCTTTTGTGTCACTTGTGTGTCTTTTTACACGATATTCTCTGGAACGTATGTACCGTGTAAAACCAGGATTAGCTTTATACTCGTATATATGTACATCTATGTACCTAGCCTCTGCACGTAAAACAGTTGAAAAATTCCGAAACAGATTTATGGAGCTTTTGTCCATGAAGACTGCTATATAGTATATTACTATACTACAAATACAACGGATTTGTATGGTAAACGATAACAAATAAACAACGAACGGATGGTCCCTAACAAAAGAACTAATTCCGAGCCAGGTGCCGCCTTTTTATAGACAAATTCAGCTATTGTTGGAGGTTAATTAAGCCAACAGAGTATCTAATCCGTGGATTAGAAGAGATTTATACAGAGAAATGTCGGGTGAAATGTAATTGGAATTCGTGAAATTGAAGTGATTTACTTACACTAAGTCCGAGATTGAGAATAACGTTTGTATCATCGTATCGTACGTACAACGCAATCGTTCAACTTTGCACTTGACATAGTGTACGTTACAGAAATTACGTACTTGGGGTGTACGAGTAATTACGTGCTTGCATGATTTAGGCTTAAAGGTATATAAAAAATTGGGTTTGGGTTGCATAATTTTCTTATTATGCTTAAAAAATAACTTCTCTTATGTGGTGTTTACATAAGACGAATTTAGATAAATCTTGGATTTCTTTCTGTAGTTTTCAAACGAGAAGAAATCCAAGATTTATTTAAATCCGTCTTATGTAAACATCATCATACATTCAATACAAAGAACGACTGGAGAGTTGCTGTTTCAGAAATTGGCTGTTTTAGCCAACGGTTAGTAAAATCGAAGTCTTGAATTTAAAGCTTTTCGCCCTGTTAAAATAGAATACAGTGCACGCGCAGAATTAAGAATTAATTCGTATGACCTTAACATGCGTGAACTTGTAATTTTTAAGCTAAACACGAAACTTGAAAAACGATGAACAATAATTCATTGTATATTCTTTGCTATTAGTTAATCTATTCTTTAGGCAAAACATAGTACATATTTATATGTCGCACAATTTGAGTAGAATAGTATGTTATACCATAAGAAATAGAGCATTACTGAATTCGTGTATGCCGACTGATTTCTTTCATATGTTTGCTGGCTGTAAACTCTTTTAGCTCTTTCTTTTCTTTAAAAAATGTTTGTATGTATGTTTATTTGTTGTAAGTTTGGAAGGCCGTTTGTGTGGCTCTCTTCTGTTACTGCAGCTGTTATCAGTGCCCATGTTGTTGTTATTATAAATTTTTACTTTGACGATGATGAAGCTAAAGCCGAAGCTGCAGCTTAATAATGATAATTTAAGGTGCTGATGATTATGCTTTGACGAAGTTAGCAACAACAATAATAACGCTGGCCGTAGCAGAGCTTTGTTTTTATATTTTCCATGGAGGCATGTATAATTTTTTTCCTTGATGGTGTTAGTGCAGCAACAGCAGCACCAGCAGCCGTATGGAGAGGGCTCCAAAAGTAGCCACACACCGGTTCTGAGAGTTTTGTGACTGCGGCGGCTTTGTTTTTCGTTTGCGCTTCTACGTCAGCGAGTCAGTTATACGGAAGAGATTTAACCGGCATGAGGCACGTCGCGCACGTCAGTTTTTAGCTCGAAGGGAACGAAAAAGTTTTATTTAGTTTTGTTTTTTATTTAATTTAAATTATTAAAAAGTGTTTGTTCGCAACGAAATAATTTTGGTTAAGTATCGTAAAAACGAAATTAATTGCAATTAATTGGGTTTTTTTTTGTTTGTAAAAAATAAATAAATAGAAATAACGTTTGTTGGTTTAATGTGAAATAAAATTTCGGAACTGAAGTGAATTAAAACAGTAAAATATATAGAGATATATGAAATACTGCCGTAAATATTAAAAGATATATAAATTTATATGTACGTAGAAGTATTTATTCATACATTATGTATGTTTGTAACATACGTTTATATACCGCTGTATATACATAGAAGTATGTACTCAAGTTCGTGAGGAATGTTTGGTGAATGGTATCAAAGTGACCCTTGTAGAATTTCGAGGAACTGTGCGTTAGTAACAAATTCGGTTTAGTGAAATGATTAAGAGCACTTCTTGAGAGATTTTGTATTAAAAAAACCAAAACAAAACAAAACAAAACCTTAAGATGACAAAACCTACATATGTTGATTTAAATATACAATATATACCAACTTCAGTACGTTCATAGAGACGTGTTCGTGTGTTTGTGTGCAGTGTGTGTGCGCGCGTATGTGTGTCCAACAATTTATGCCGCAGGAATGCTTTAACAAGTCCAGCTTGAAAAAGAAATCTAATCTAGCCCAAGCGAGCGTCCATTAAAAATTTGAATGCATAGGTATCGATGTGTGTGTGTGTATGTTTACATATGTATGTATGTATGTATGTATGTATATCCACTTAGGTAATAATCAAGCACCCAGGCGCGCTCTGAGCATATCCTCCAAACCGGTTTTATCTGCCAAACGACACTAAATATTTTACGTGCATAGTTTAAAGTCATACTCGTATATCGTACGAACAGAAGTAAAAAAAACAAAAATCTCCAAAGAAAAAGCGCAATACCAAAAAAAAAACTTAAAAGAGAAAGAGTTGGTCGTTCTTGGTGATCTTTGAAAAATATTTAAGAAAATGTTCTCGAGTAACGAGTCCAACCGGCTCGCGGTATATGAGCCATTTTAAAGCTGGTAAAGCTGGAATCTGGGATCAGGGACCGGCCGGCACAACTGGAGATCAGTCGCTGTCGCGGTAATGGCTGCGGCAGTAACAGCAGCAGCAGAAGAAGCTTCAACAGCATCACCATCACTACCAGCAACAACAACAACAACCGAAAAAATGAATATGGTATCTACATACATATGTATTTACTTTTGTATATCTCTTGAGTACATACGAGTAAATATGTATTTGAGTCTGATCTGAAAAGTTAGTGTCCATTGCGCTGCACTATGAAGAATACCTAAAAGTAACGTACTATAAATTAGCAACAAGGCGAAAGAAAGAAACGGCTAAAAAAAAAAAAAATGTTCTTAAAAATTATTGTAATCGTTAGTAATCGCTGACCGTTGGTAATGGATCGCATGCAATACATCGCATGCTGCATTCTTGCAATGCGCTGTTTGTTCTGAGTCAGCCGGCTTTTGTCTCTTGATAATCGTCTAATTTCCACGCCATAGCCCCCCCGCTACCTCCATCCCCCCCACCAACCCTCCCCACCCGGCAAACATCTTCACACTCACTTCATTTCAGCTGCTTTACTGATTTGCCCTCTACACGCATGTACCTCTTCATGTTGGTACTCTTAAAAAAAAACGTATGGTACGTATTTTTTGTACTCGTATCTCCATCACATTCTTTATCACGTAAGTGATCCGAGTTCGGGAACGACTGACGGTTCGAACCCAAAATGAACATTTATGTTTTTAAATGATTGACGAAGTTTGTTGGTAGAATGACGATGATGATATCATTGCGTGGCCAAAAAAATTTGTTGAAAACCTTGGAAGCAAATAAAATTCTGATGAAGTTCCAATGCCCGAATCTGAGATTTATTGGTGGACTCAACTGCTCGCGGTCCAGTTTTTTTTTTTTTGTTAATTTTGTTTCATTTTGTTTAATGAGTTTCAGTGCCTTTTTTGGTTCTCTTTATTTATGTACATACATATACATATAGCGATTTTGGGAGTGTATGCGGAAAGCCTCGTATAAAGCCTTGTACATCTAGTAAGCGAATTCATTTTCCTATAAATTTTTGCAATGTTTTGCAATTTTGCAAAACAATTAATAGTCGAAATTATTCACTTCTACTAAATTCAGAGCTCTTCAGATCCTCTGTCGTATATACCTCACTCAGCCGTATGTACAGACGACCCTCGAATAACACGCTTAATTGGCTGCATTATATTCAAAATCGTGTTATTCGATACTAGAGGTCTGCCTGAGACGTCTCGAAAAATTCGTAACTCGAAACATAGGAACATTTTTGCGTTCATGCAGTACTTCCATTTGAATGGAAGCATTTCAGACAACCCCTTAAACTTTCAAGACGTCTTGAACAACACGTCACCTTTTCGACGGTCACCTAGGTATAGATGCGCGCATAAGAAAATTAAAGAAATTTTGCTAATTTCTAAAACGTTTGCAAAAGATTGGTAGACGGAGCAGACTAATCCGTACAGAAAAAAAATTAAATAAACGATGATTAACTTAATTCTAGTTAATTATATTATCGTACGATAGTTTGTTGGAGGTACACGCAATTAAATAATACCCAACGATAACATGATAACATGGTCGGTCGGCGGGGACGTATGTATGTATGTATGTACCGCCTCGTGTGTTTGGCTGTATGTATGTGGTTATATCGTATGTAAATCTATAGTTCAAAATATTAACTCGGATGATGTCAAGCGGCCGCCGAGTGCTGGCGGTCGGTCGGTCGGTCGGCCATGTGAAATGGCTTTTTAAAGAGTGCTAAAACGCTGTTTAAGCCCATAAAACGCGTTATTTATTTATTTATTGTGATTTTGTTGTTCTTTTCTCTCTCTCTCTTCTGTGATGTTGCCATTTATCTCGGACAGTATGTATGTATGAATGCGTAATTCGTGAGTGTTCGTAGTAGCTTCACATTTTGTTAAATTTACTCTTCATTCGGCGGCGGCGATGAACGAATTTCTAAAAATAGTCCAATGAGAAAAGGTTTACATTATTTACGTTCGTGTTCTTGTTCTTGTAATGTTGTTCCAGTCTTAAAACAATTACAATACATGCTTCACTTCTTTCTTGTTCTTCTTTTTCTCTTCCACGAAGGTGAAAACTGGAAAAAATGAATAACTAAATAAATACATAGAAGTAAAAAACAAAAAGGGTTACCTGCAAAATTATGATATTATATTAACAAAAGACTATGTTACGATACCAAGCCATACATATCATATACCGAGCGAGATCTTTGCTTATATTGTTGATATAATCAGTGAGTGATAGATCAATCAATTCATCAATAATCAAAATTTTTTTGTTGTAAAGTGCTTAATTTTTTCACCATAGTTTTAAAATACTCGTAATCCATAACGTGTCTTCATCTCGTCGTGCCTTTGATACAAAAATTGTTGTACATACAAAAAAGAAAAAAACAACTGCTTAATTAATTATTTAGAGTACACATAATTATTTAATTAATAACATTCAAGATATAAACATTTAACAACAACAACACCAACATTTTTATGCAAAAATGACACCGACAAAGCATTCGGTAACAGTTTCTCGTCGGCCGAAAGACGAAATGTCGAAGGTAAGCATTTTCGTAAACCTATTTTCCCAGCAAACAATATGGGTCTTTCTAGACTCAGAAAAGATTCATATTTCTGAGCAAATACGCTCTTTGTGAACACATTAAAGAGTCAGAAATTCACTTTTTTCCTTTCTATACTGCTCGCTGAACAGAGTCTTAAATAAGAGTCAGAAAAGACTCATAAAATTGTGCGTTTTGTGAGCTTAAAATTTCAATAAGAAATAACAATTTCTGAGCCTTGTGGGACTCTTTTCTGAACATTTTATTAATCTTTTCAAAGCTATTTATAATTTTGTTTATGATTGTTTAATCTTTTCGAAGCTATTTATGATTGTTTTCTGAGTTTTTTGGGACTCTATTCTGAATGTTTTATGATTATTTTCTCAACCTTTTATGATTCTCTTCTGAGCAGTTTATGATTATTTTCTGAGCCTTTTGTGATTCTTTTCTGGGCTCACAATTTAAATACTTCAAGACTCCAAAAATATTCATATTTTTGTGTTGTAATATGCCTTTTTAAATTATTTAAATAAAAATTACATAATATAATAAAAATTGTGAAATTGGGAAAAGTGTCTTTTCCTCCCAACACACGAATTGTTAAAAAAAAGTTATTGGAGCCCTTTACGCATGAGCCCTTATACAGAGCTCATGCGTTCAGGCTAAAGCGTTTTAAGGAGGACCGTGAGTTGCCGGAAGATTATGAACATGTTGGTCAACCAAAACCAGTGATAACTCAAAATAATGTACAAAAAGAGTGTGAACTTATCAAAAATTAAAATTTTTGAATTGAAATAAATTTGTTTACTTCAAAAGCAAAGTTTGAAAGAAGTCAAATCAAGTAGAATCACAATATTCACATTAATATGAGTCATTTCGGAGTCCCAAAATTAGAGTGTATAGTTTTTAAATATTTTTTGTAAAAAAAATTTTTCGCTCATATACCTATTCTTCATAAAAGAGATTGTTTTTGGAGTTAAAATATTTTAGGCCCAAGTGTAGTTTATAAAAAAGAGTCTTTACAAAAAATCCTTAGTTTTATTTGAGTCTTTAGTTTTATTTGAGAAATAGTTTTATTTGAGACAATAAATTTGAAAATTAATTTTTGGATCATATAAGAGTCTTTTTGGGGGCCCTCTTTGGAGCACATATATTTTCTTCCGAAAAAGAGTCTTTTTTTAACTCATAAATATGAACGCTCCTATAAATGCTTGCTGGGTTATTTCTAAATATTTATATATGTATGTATGTATGTACATTTATAAGTGTACTTTAGAATATAAAATGCAAAAAATCCAATGCTCTCAAGTACTTATACCAAGTATTTATTTTTATTCTGCTATCGGTTAACAATTAAGTCCCTGATAATTTCTAAAACAATTCATAGGTTGAAAATATTCTGAGTGTGGCTTGTCTCCCTGTAAAATCGTAGTCACCGCGAGATAAATAACAATATAGTATTGTATTCGCTTGCTGTAAGAGAAAGACCCAGCGGTAAAATGATAGGAAAAACATCACAATACGTTAAGATGTTTTGTTTAGTTATATAAACACAATCCAGCGCAAAGAGCGTAAATGGAATTCGTATCGATCTTATCAGACAATATTGTAAATACGATAATAGTCATATCGTATAATTTCATAATTTTCAAAAGAAGTTATTCTACTCTATGAAATGATGAACTTAAAAGATAATTTAAACAACATTTTTAACATTGTCATATACAAAAAGATAAGCGCTTTGCATTTAAAATGCTTTTTTACGCTATTCGGTTTTGAGAGAGAGTACTAGAGAGTGTCTTCAGCGAGATGAAGACCTCAATTGAAAATTGGCAAAAAAATTTAAAAGAAAACCAGCCTTCAATACAAGGCCAGGATTTCTCAAGGCCATAGCGGACGGTGCGATTAAAGTGGGTTTTCGATTTTGCGAAATCTTTGCAAACTGATCTATGGCGTTGACTGTCATTGAGCGATCAGCGATGAAACTCCGATCTCATCAACGACACGCTCATGATTCTTAGACGACATGATTCTTCTACTGGGAACAGATTGTACATACATACGAGTACCTGTGAGGCGAGAGCGAGAGAATGAGAAAATTAAGAAATAAGAATAAGAAATAAGAATAAGAATAAGAATATTAAGAAAATAAGAATTAAGAAATAACGAAATAAATAATAAACTGTGAATGCTTTGATGGTCGAAAGGGCAAACGCATTTTACCAAATAATAAATAATAAATAATAAATAATAAATAATAAATAATAAATAATAAATAATAAATAATAAATTATAAATAATAAATAATAAATAATAAATAATAAATAATAAATAATAAATAATAAATAATAAATAATAAATAATAAATAATAAATAATAAATAATAAATAATAAATAATAAATAATAAATAATAAATAATAAATAATAAATAATAAATAATAAATAATAAATAATAAATAATAAATAATAAATAATAAATAATAAATAATAAATAATAAATAATAAATAATAAATAATAAATAATAAATAATAAATAATAAATAATAAATAATAAATAATAAATAATAAATAATAAATAATAAATAATAAATAATAAATAATAAATAATAAATAATAAATAATAAATAATAAATAATAAATAATAAATAATAAATAATAAATAATAAATAATAAATAATAAATAATAAATAATAAATAATAAATAATAAATAATAAATAATAAATAATAAATAATAAATAATAAATAATAAATAATAAATAATAAATAATAAATAATAAATAATAAATAATAAATAATAAATAATAAATAATAAATAATAAATAATAAATAATAAATAATAAATAATAAATAATAAATAATAAATAATAAATAATAAATAATAAATAATAAATAATAAATAATAAATAATAAATAATAAATAATAAATAATAAATAATAAATAATAAATAATAAATAATAAATAATAAATAATAAATAATAAATAATAAATAATAAATAATAAATAATAAATAATAAATAATAAATAATAAATAATAAATAATAAATAATAAATAATAAATAATAAATAATAAATAATAAATAATAAATAATAAATAATAAATAATAAATAATAAATAATAAATAATAAATAATAAATAATAAATAATAAATAATAAATAATAAATAATAAATAATAAATAATAAATAATAAATAATAAATAATAAATAATAAATAATAAATAATAAATAATAAATAATAAATAATAAATAATAAATAATAAATAATAAATAATAAATAATAAATAATAAATAATAAATAATAAATAATAAATAATAAATAATAAATAATAAATAATAAATAATAAATAATAAATAATAAATAATAAATAATAAATAATAAATAATAAATAATAAATAATAAATAATAAATAATAAATAATAAATAATAAATAATAAATAATAAATAATAAATAATAAATAATAAATAATAAATAATAAATAATAAATAATAAATAATAAATAATAAATAATAAATAATAAATAATAAATAATAAATAATAAATAATAAATAATAAATAATAAATAATAAATAATAAATAATAAATAATAAATAATAAATAATAAATAATAAATAATAAATAATAAATAATAAATAATAAATAATAAATAATAAATAATAAATAATAAATAATAAATAATAAATAATAAATAATAAATAATAAATAATAAATAATAAATAATAAATAATAAATAATAAATAATAAATAATAAATAATAAATAATAAATAATAAATAATAATAAATAATGTCATAAAATATTAACAGTTCTTACCGTATTACGTAGCATTAACATATTAGACAGCTTTTTATGTCGTCACAAAATGCCCGAAACCTTTCTGCCGCCTGATTTTTTAAGTAGGTATATGTATACTCATTGCTCTCCATCCAGTATACGTATGTATATGTATATGTATATGTTTGTGTATGGATGTGTGTGTGTATATATTTACTTGGAAACTGGAATTCATATGTATTTGATATTGAAAAATTGCTAGTTGGCATTTTACCAAAAATAATAAAATTCAGGACTTGCTCACGGTACATACGATATAAGAAATCCGCAGAGATGTGTGCATTCTTTTGAAATGAATGAATTTTTTTTTTCTTTATTTTTCATTCTTCAAAAAGGGGAAGAGTTGTGAGAAATCCAAAATATAGGTACGACTACGTACTTTTGATATGTACATATGTATATTGTGTACCGGTTTTATATATGCATTAAAATTGCGAATATAATTTTTGTTTTAAAGTCGAATAGAATTTTCACAATAAATATTTGTATGTTAATTAATCATATTTTATAAAATTATTTCGCAATAACAGAAATTTGAATTGTATACCTGCATTTTTAACAATTTATTTTATCCATTATCAATATTTTTTTTTAATTTCATCGATTTTTAATTGCGGATTTTCGTTTTTTGCAACATACTTTTAACAAAGCAAATTAATTTTTTTATTAATCAAATTATGTATAATAAAAATAAAACAAAATAAGAGGATTATTAAAGAGACAATACTCGTTCATACAGAATAAAAACTGTCCATTTATCGAAAATTAATTATTTCCAATAACATCAGTTTAATTATCAGAAAATACCGTTACTCGGTTTTTCAAAGTCACTACGGGTCATACAAATAAGCCAAAAATGATAAAAAACAGCAAAAATGCTGCATTGCAGAGCTCAAAGTCTGAGTCATCCATTCTCAGCCATTCAGTCATTTAAGCAACCATCCATCCATCCATTCAACCGTCAGACGTTGCGGCATTGTACTAACATATAGTGACGGTGCGGAGAGAACGCGGTCAGAAATGGACCGAAAAATGCAATCGGTCTACGTAGCGGCTGAGAGACGCGTCTACCATCGATACGATAATTAAAGAAAATACATACAGCAAATAAAATGATAAAAGAAAAACAGCTGTACATCTGTATATATGTACATACATGTAACATATATTTGCATACATACATATGTGTATTTTATATACACATGTGTGTGTATGTGTATGAAAGTGTGAAAATTTTTTAAAAGCTATAACTTTTAACAGAATAATATTGTATATTTACATTATCTTCTGGAAATGATCAATGATATACTCGTATGTATGTACATATAGTAAATATACCCAGCAAACAATATGAGTATTTTTAGACTCAAAAAAGATTCATATTTCTGAGCAAATACGCTCTTTATGAACACATAAAAGAGTCGGAAATGAACGTTTTTTCCTTCCTAGACGACCCGCAGAGAAGAATCCTAAATAAGAGTCAGACAAGACTCATTAAATTTTGCGTTTTGTAAGTTTAAAATTTCAATAAAAATAATAATTGTTTAGCCTTTTATGATTCGTTTCGAAGCCTTTTACGATTGCTTTCTGAGCTTTTTATGAACTTTTCGAAATCTCTTATGATTGTTATCTGAGTCTTTTGGGACTTTTCGGAGCCTTTTATGATTATGTTCTGAGCCTTTAATGATTACTTTCTGAGCCTTGTATGATTATTTTCTGAGCCTTTTGTGATTCTTTTCTGGGCTCACAATTTAAATCCTTCCAGACTCCAAAAATATTCATATTTTTTTGTTGTAATATGCCTTTTTAAATTATTTAAATTAAAATTAATTTAATAAAAATTGTGAAATTGGGAAAAGTGTCTTTTCCTTCCAACACACGAATTGTTGAAAAAAGTTATTGAGGATACTTGTTTATCCCGTAACAGAGCTCATGCGTTCAGGCTCACGCGTTTTAAAGAGGACCGTGAGTTGCCGGAAGATTATGAACATGTTGGTCAACCAAAACCAGTGATAGCTTAAGATAATTTACAAAAAGAGTGTGAATTTTTCAAAAATGATAATTTTCAATTGAAATAAATTTTTTACTTCAATATGTAATCTTTTTACATATTTTCCTCCGAAAAAGAAGTTTTTTTTAAACTCATAAATGTGAACGCTCCTATAAATGTTTCCTGGGTATATGCACAATTTACATATACACGTAGGAAGGCGAAATGAAAAGTTTCCTGTATCAGAATTATCGCACCTTTTCCATTATATGAATATTAGCAGAGCACGAGTAATGCGCACGGCTCGAGTAAATTTGCATTCTTTTCTCGATATTATCTCAAATCTTAGTTTCGAGAATGAGACATGATTTTTTAGTCTCGTAGCCAAAATCCAGAGACAAGACCGGGTTTTTCGATCAAGACGACTAAGTAATCGATGATTGACAAAAAGTCGAAAAATCTAGATCATGCGAACTACTAGAAGAAGAACAATTAACCTTCTTCTTTTAGTTTAAATTTTTTGGTAATATTTTTCGTTTAAAAATTTTGTTTTTAATTGATAAGCAAAAACTACAAATTATGTCATATCTAATTAAATTAAAATACTTAATATTCTAATTAATATTCATGGTCATTATGATAATTAAGTTTTAGAAAATATTATTATGATATATATTTTTATTCTTGGTCATTCTAATAACACCAACAGACCCATTAATTTGAGTTTTGGGTCCGGTGGGTCCAACAGCCGCTCCTCTTTTCCAAAATACCATTATTGTCGCATCGGCTGTCGTCGCATGTCTATTTTAAGGTGTGTGTTCGTCCACCTTCGCCTTCAAATGCCATAATTTGCACTGTCAGTTGTCAGTGTCAGTTTTGCTCCAGTAAAATGCTCCTCTTTCTGTCTCTCCCGCTCCTCCTGCAACCTTTTGCGCCAATAAGTGAGTCGTCTATCTTTCCCTTTCAGAGTACTCGATGGTTTTACTTTTAATTAATTTTTTTCCTTTATCTAGCACATGCATGGCTGAGGGCATGTGTTAATAGAGGGCAACTTTCTAACTGTGTCAGAGTTGAACTGAACCATAAATGAACCAAGTGAAGCTCATACACGAAACAGAATACATTCGCCTGAACTCTCACTGAACATGCTCAACGTACGAGTGGCCCCCGCCGGCACTTCCGAGCCCTCTCCAAGTGTACATACATATGTACGTATGTATAGATGTAAACATGGAGAGCCTCACCCTAAACACGGTGGATCGGTGTTGATGAGGGTCATTAAAGCAGAGCATTTCATTTTTTATTGGTAAAATAAAATAGCATTGCTATTCACTCATGACTTGCGGAAATAGAGCATTTGAAATTAACCCTTATCCGACTAGGTATAACTTGAAATACAGAACATACATATTTACATATTATGGAACGTTAAGGAACCTTATAAAATTTCTCCCGCGCTACGAAAGTAATATGAGCGTAGCTTTGGAAAGGCGACTTTTTGAATAGTTTTCTAAAGGGTTATCCATTTTGAGTTACGGAAAGTAAAGCCCTGCCGTTTGGCAGCTGTCAAATGTCAGTGTCATCCAAACTTCCACTTGTTTAGTTGACTTGTTTAGTTGACCAAGATCGTGTGGATAACCTTATATTTTAATATAAAATTTAAGAAAAAATTAACACAAATAACATACGTATCGTATAATGAAAAATATTTTAATTGTATTTATTTTTCAAGGAGTTGTTGACAATTTATGCCAGAGGTATGACGATCACATTCCGCATTATCGTCGACAATTGATCGATTGATGATGATCATGCTAGCCTAACATTTTGATAATTCTGTTCTTTGTAGAAATACAACAAGAATACAAAAATATAAAAAATTTATTTTTTCACAATAAAATGCATTTCTTTTTAGGCTATAAAAATTTATAGCTTACTTGAATTGAATGGAAAACGTGTAGAGAATTTTTAATTAAATTATTTGCTAATTATTGCGATATTAAGGTTTCCAAAAAATATATTTTTTTTTGCATAAATGGAAGAAAAAAAATTTATATTGTAATATTGTCGCATAGTATGTATTTTACGCGTTTTTTGTTAAAAATTAAAATAAAATTATTAAAAGCAATAAAATTTTAATGCTGTAAAAACTGATTCTAATGCTCTCAACTGGAATTAATTAGTAATACATACAACTATCGCTCTTGTTTAAACATAATAATAATGTCGTCTGTAGCTGTCGTAATTGAATTTCTTTGTTTCAGCAAAGCTTTTAACTCGAGAACAATGCGTTTAGTCTTGAGATTTTCATTGCACGATAGTACTCGTAACAATTACAAAACTTTTCAATTTAATTAATTGAAAGTACAATTAATTTGTAATCTGTATTGTTGTTGTTATCGTATTTCTTACTATTCGTTCGTCTTTGTCAAATACCCAAAGAATTAATTAGTGAATAAAAATGCTCTATTTCACTCTGTCTCTCTCTCTCACTCCCTCTTCCTCTGGCTCTCCTCTTGCTGCACTCTTTAGCTTTCCTTTTGGTTCTTCCTTTTTTGTTCCACCCTTAGCCTCTTCCTCAACCATTATCTTTGTGCCGCTATAAATGATCTACGAGTAATTCCTAACGAGAACGAATAATTAGCACAACACAACAACAAACAAACGGGTCGTGGTGTCCTTGCCCTGTCATTCAGAGTGACACTAGTCGCCATGACTAAATGCTAAATCAGATTGTGTTGGTTGTTGTGAAAGAAAAGTGCAACGCATGATGTTATTTTCTTTTTAGGCTTTTCATGCTTTTGTTATTATACTCGTAGAATGCATAAAGTCTATAATCAAGTTAAATTAAGGCAGGGTCAAATAAACTGTCTGGGTTACCATCCTAAATTTACCAAGAATATAATATGTATTATTATATATTCATAAAAATAGATTTTTGTGATTTTTTAATCAGAAATATTACATATTCCTTTGTATTAGGTATTGTTTGGTTCATAATCGCCATTAGGAACTAATACTAGTTTTTCTGTTTGGAAATTTATCTAATTCTCAAACCATTTTATAATAAAACCGTTCGTGTTGTATAAGCCCGACCTCTTCAATCCTTAAACCTTGTTAAGCCGACACCGTCTGTGTTGTTTGAAGGTTTTCTCTTATTAACGAAACCGTGTTAGAACGGAAGGGTGCTAGATCAAAACCGTGGTAGAACGAAACTGTGTTAGAACGAAACCATGCTAGATCGAGGCCGTGTTCTGAGAGCATTGTTATTCGGCGGTTACCTGTATATGCTATAGTGTACCAATGGGCGGAAAACACCGATTTTTAAGGTGTTCTTCTCAAACACCGATTTTTAAGGTGTTCTTCTCGAACGAGGTATACTCGAAAATAAACGGTCAACTTTGCACTGAAAATTAAAAATTCAGTTCTAGACACCGAAGATGCAAAAAAGAAAAGTCAGGATGATTTCTTTATACAATCTCTCCTGTAATCGCGATTTTCACAGAGCGGCAGCAGGCAGACATATCATTAGACAGTTCATTAGAAGAAAAAAAATATATCTACCAAGCCTCCTTTAAAGTAAATATAAGTACAAAAAGAGCATTTAATATTATTTTAAAACATTTTTGGATACCGTTTCTTAAGAGAAATTGCAAGTGACTTTTGGTGACCCTCGCAGCTGCCCACATAACTTCGCATTCACAATTTTCATGCTTTCGAAAAAGTATTCATGCTGTGGAAACTGTTAAAACTCGTTCGCCCACTCTTTCACCGAAGAAAGACACAAACTCTAGCGAGTTTGGTGAGTGCAAGCGAGTATCGTACTCGGTTGTGTTGTGTACCAGTTTCTCGTGTATTGAATTCGACTAGTTCTCCCACTCGGTTTTTAAAAAGTTTTACACACATACGAGTATATATATACATACGGTTATGTACAGAGGAGTGAGTATTTTCGTATGGTTGTATGTACATAGGTGCGTAGTACGTACAAGTGTAAATTATGAATTCGAAAAATGTAAGCTATTTAAATGCAATGTACAAATATAAAATACATATATCAATATAATTAGGTTACTTGAAAACTTTAAATATAAGAATATGCGATAATGAGTAGGTAGAAGAAGTTGCTGACAATCAAGGTAGCAACAATATACGAGTATTATACTATATGTAATTTAAGCCGCTGTCATTTGTCGAATAAAAAGTGGATAAGTCAAGCCTTCTTTTATTTCGAGATATTTTTAGGCATAAGCAGGTCCTTTTCAGAAAATCAGTAAGTTTTTGGAGAAACAGTAGATGGTAGATCTATCAGAAAACATTTTTTATCATTGACTTCAGTTTTTTACAAAGTAGATTTATATTTTCTTCATATATCGCTCGCTTTCTTTAAACATACTCGCATGTACTTACATATTTCGAGTGGACATACAAACTACCTGGTAAGGAGCTATGGTCCCTTTGAGTAGGTCTATAATCTCTCCGAGTCCCACTCTAACGCCACTCAAAGTTTTGAAATTTGGTACATTTTATAATTTAAGTGCTTTATTTTATAATTTGAGTTATAAAAAGAACTTTTACGACTTTATGTTTTAAAAAGAAATATATAATTATACACTATAGATCAAAAAATTGATCGTCAATATATTTCGACAGTTTAAATATACTTTTACTTTTGCATTCATTGGTTTGTATCTTTTCTATAGCTGTATCTATCTGTATTCCGTCCATGGATTTCTCACCTTAATTGTCAATGGTTAACGTTAGTGGTGTTTGTTGCTGTGTTTTCAATTTAAAATCTGCAAAAATTCCAAACTTCTTACAATTTAAATACCTGCTTGTTTGTACGTGTTTTGTTAGTTCGTTTAACAGCACCTCAAGCTCAGTTGGTTAAGTACAAACAATTTATTAGTACATATTTTCAATTAAAAGTAACCCATAAATTGATTTTTTTCACATAAATCAATTCTTAGTTCATTAGCGGCCGCCGCAGTCAATGTTATTTTACGCCTTCTAACTATTGCTCTTTAGCTTTAGAGTGTAAACCACGGCATCATGCCCTGCTCTAAGACTCTGAGTGGCGGGAAGGGCTCTTGGAAGGAACTATATATTAAAGGCACAGTTCTAACTACAGAGCAAGCCCTGTGAGAACGAGTAGATGTATGATTGATGAAAATTTATTAAAGTTTGGCATACTTTTAGGCTAAATTCGTACTCGTTTATTTTCGATAACTCCTGAAAGTATACGCTTCTCCAGGCAGCCCTAATTTCTTGAAGTGGAGCAAAGAAAATTCCTAATGATGTAAATAAGAAATACTTTAAAGAAATAAATATTTAATTGTTTAATATGATTTGGAAAATGGTAGTTTTTTAATAAGAGATATTGTCTTTTACATTACTGATTACTAGAATTTAACAATGTGGTAGACACAATTGAAATATGTGAAACCAAAATAATTCAAATTTATATATACATACATAATTTTCCTTAAATAACATTTGTTTAAAAAAAACAAAGTCTTAAATAAACTGGTATTTATGAAAATGTGTTCAGAAATTCAAGGTCTAAATACTCGTCTCAAGTTTGAGCCAAAAATTACAGTCATTTAAAAAGTAAAACATTTGTTATTTTTTGTATAAATATTTACACAAGAGTTCGATTTAATCAATTCTATCGGAAGTCAATATATCCATTTATAAAAATTATGGAGCTTATGGAAAATTGTAACTGCTCGAACGAGCTCGAGCGATCGTTGCTGGCAGGGACCGTGACGATCGACACCTTCATTCAATCGATCGTTTATTAGTGCGTTACTTTTTTATCGCCTTTATTTTCGAGAACAAAAACAATGTATTATAAACTTCAGAGAGATTTTTACTTTACGAATAAATATTTTTTTTTCCTCATCAACTTAACTCTAGAAAACTACATCGAAATTACTTTACTCGTACAATAAAAAAAATTACTATTTTAACTAACCGCCAAGAAGAGAACGCCAAATCTCAGCGTCGTCGACGCCTTCAGACCAATCGTGTCAATAACAGACAGTGACGCTGCCAGTGCTTGCAAAAATGGTCAAAACAACTGGCTGTGAAACACGATTTTTTTAATCTCGTTCCGGCGCATCTCGTAGAGCCAGGCCGGCTCGTAGCTTGTAGATGGTTCCGCAGCTTTGCGGCGCTTTTTTGCACTCAGAATCGGTGTTGCTGGATCAGTCGCTTCGAGGCGTTAGTCGATGTTGGACAACTTTTGAATCATTTGCGAATCATCGGAAATTATAAAACTCAATTGAAAATTGAAAGCGGTCGTTGCGGAGTCGTCGCGTTGCGTTGCGTCGCGTCACGTCACGTCATTAGTCACTAGTCGTAGTCTCGATCGGCAATCGAATCGAATCCACACGACTTTGGAAATTCTCTGTCGAGCAACGATCGATCGCTTTGATATAAATAATGTCATTCCTTCGTTCTCTGCGCGACTCGTTATCACGCACTAAAGTGTCTGCCGTCGCTCAGCCCGTTACGCAGTCTGAAGGCAGCGCACTCGCAAGTCATGTCGGCGTCCTCAGGCGTGGCGACACTTTTATACTGTCCAGCGAAAATGCTGAAGGCGACCGAAAAGCTCCGACCTCAAATCGGGACTTTACCAATAGCATGACTGCGGCAACAACAACAAGCTCTCTCGATAAAAAGCCAAAGAAATCGAACATGTTTCGCAAATTCATGCGCAAGAAAACAACGGCGTCGAACAAAATCAGCCGCTCGGACACCGAAATCAGTGATGAAGCTGCCCACAATGCACACCACAATCGGTGCGCGGAAGGTGGTTGCCATCCAACACCAGACCATGACTCGCAATCCGATCCTTTTCACTTTCTGTACGAACAACCTTCCTCTTTGAAGGAATTACAAAAGGAAGCCGCCAATGCAACGGAATGCAACGGTAGCGCCGAAACGTCGAATACGTCCTTCTATTCTGTCACTTCGCGAAGAAGCAGTAAGGACTGTATAGCGTCGGTAGACCTGCAGAAAAACACTGCCGAAGAAGTCGCCGCCTTGAGTCGCCTGCAGCACAATGAACAGGGGCGACACAGGGCGAAAGTCGCGGAGGTGGAAAAACCGCAAAAGTATGGCACCGTCACCCTGCACAGTTTTCGGAAGTCCTTTCGCGAAAGAATGCTTCAGCAAATCACAGAAGCACCGCATAATCCAGCCTGGTTTGTAGAGGTTGAGCAAAATCCAGCAGCAGCGATAAAGCACTCCGCTGACAAGAAGCAGGGACGTACCGATCTGTTGGTCTTCGAAAATGAGAACTATAAACCACTTTCGCAGTCGCCGATTTTCGCCAAGGGCAACGTGCGAGATCAACGATCCTCCCACACACGGTCAACGGTCCACAGCGTGAAGCGTAACGAAACCTTTCGCATAGGGCGGCCTCTGTTGAGAGAAGCGGCAAAAGGCCGCAGGAACGGCAGGGAGGCCGCAGGGACGGCAACAAAGAAGGAGCCCGCAATACATATTGAATTCAAGAATTCGATAATGCCGAATACGCCGGGGCGTGTGGTGCCAGTGGGCGTGGCCAAGCCAATGCCCTCGTTGCCCACTCCCAGAACGCAACAGCACAATGCCAGACCTCCCAGAGCTATACGATCACCGGTACGCAATTCCGGCGGATCCGCCAATAAAACCAACAACAACAACAACATCAACATTCCACCGAAGGTAACAACACAAACCTGGTCTAAGGCGACGCCACCAGCTGTTGCGGTTTCTAGTCAACAACATAGGAAATTTTTTAATGCGCCCAATCGTCCTCGACGCTATCAGACGATGTTACATATATTCCCCAGCTTAAATCTGACGGAGTCCCATCAAGAAGTCTCAACGGCGTTGAAGGCACCGTCCAAAAATTGTACACCGATTCGTATACAGCTGAAAGCGAATAACGGCAATGGCACTAATGGCAATAATGGCAATGACAAGGGCAGCCATAACACCCATAGAATCACGCCCACTTTGTTGCAGCTTCGCAATCATTACAACGCCACCAGCGCTCGAGCACAACAGCATGAATCTTTACCGACCGTCCAGTCTTCTCTGGGCAAAGTACCGCTTTGCGCTCCGGCTGTCGCACCAAAGAAGCAGTCAACAAGGGTCTACTTCGGTGGCTCTCAATCGTGGCGAGGTATTAAATCGAACTCAAACGAAATGAACAGTGAGCGCGGCGGCACGTTATCTGGTGATCTTGCCAACAACAACAACAAACAGCACACTAGATTCATATCGTCACTAGGTCGTGCCAAAGAGCAGCCAATACAGCGCCAACGTTCTTTGTCTGTGGCACAAACACAGCGGCGTACGCGCTCACCAAAAATAGTACCCTGGAGGTAGAATGTCTCTAGGTGAAGAAGAAGAAGAAGAAGAAGAAGAGCTTTGAACATAGAGCTTTTCAATGGATTGCGTTCAATGCGGTTGGACAAAACTGCGGTTCAGCCGTCATCTTCATGGATGGTTAATAAAGTACGTTGTGATACGCGTATGAAAATTTTGTCCTTAAAGAAATAATAAAAATTAAAACCTTTCCAAAAAAACTTTTTGGTTGTATTCCGTTTTGTATTGTCTCTTTTAATCTCTCTTTTACTTTTACTCTCTTTTTTCATTCTCTTTTACTACGAGTAATAATGAAAAGTTACCACAAAATAACGTCATTATAAAAAAATTGTTTGATAACCTCTTCCATAAATGGCAATGGAAATGTTTGGCAACTTAGTTAGAGCGTTGTTGTCGTTGCAATCAGCCCACACCAACCACGAACACAAAAAGCTGTGTGGATGCCATTCAATGACACTTCATTTAGATTTTATTATTGGTTTCACTGATAATGAGTGATTTTGATTATTTTCTGAAAATTAAATATCATAATCATTATGATATGTGTTGTGATTTCGAATTTCTTACTTCAATAATAATTGATGAAAAAAATAAACGCAAAGCTTTAGTACTCGTAGCAAACTGCGAATTAATTTCGAGCTGTCATATTCGAAAGATGGGTTAAAATGATAGCTGTCAATATTTTGTTACATAGCAACAATTATATTTGTTTATTTCATCTTTATTTGTTTGTTTATACGGCTGAATTTGACTTCAATCATAGTCGGTTGTGTTTTTTCTGCTTTCTAAAAAATATAATTTTTCTCAAATTTTTTTACAAAAAATAAAAAAGAAATTGTTAATAATACAAAAACTTTTATAAAAATTCCTGGATTTGTAAATTCTGATGGAAATCTCAAAAAAAACGAGCACTTGCAAGGTTCCTCCGGACAAGGATGCTCCACATTATAAAAAATTGGGCGAAGCTCTAAAATCTGCCATTTTGGGGCCGGAGGATGGCAACTTCGGTGAATTAGACGCAAATAATATTTCTGTGACCTCAGGTCGTATGGATTTTGATTCTGCGTGCGGCGGAAAAATGGGCGAAAGTGTTGAAGCCCCTCGAATTAAAAAAGTTAAAAGGAACAGCACAGGCGCAGTCAAAATCATACCTGGAGCGAACCAGTTATCAATGGGAGGCATTAATAATGAAAACAGGTTTGCCATCTTAGGAGACTTTGACCTGCATGTGGAAGATGATTCAAGGCGTAGCGATAATTTTGCAAGTAATACTAGTAATAATTTTAATAATAATGTTCATAATAATAATAGTAGTAGTAATAGCAATTATATTAGTTCTAACATTAGAAATAAGGTGACTAAGGAGAAGGAGAGAACTGGATTTTGTCCTCCTATTTTTTTATACAATTTGGACATAAAAAGTCTGGTTGACCAGTTGAAGTTGAAAAAGATTGACTTTAAAATTATTAACAAAAGTCGCCGCAAGAGCAAACTGTATTTACGGGATGTTTCTGCACATTCTGAAATGATGGGCCTCTTGCGTGAGAAGGGAGTGGAGTCTTACTCGTTTACTCCTAAAGAACTTAAAAGGAAAAATTTAATTCTTAGAGGGCTTTTTTACAAAACTGAAGTTTCAGATATAAAAGCAGAATTTGTGCACATTGTTCCTGATGTCGTAGAGTCCGTTTCAAAGTTTCAAACTGCTTTTTCTAAAAAAAACAACGTAGATACTGGCTTGTTTTTGGTCACCCTTCTTCCGGGAAAAAATACTTCCCTTGTAACAAATATTAAACATATTTTTAATCAAGTAATTACTTGGGAGTCCCCAAACACAAGCTCAAGAGAAATACAATGCTGGCGCTGTCAACATTGGGGTCATTTTTCAAAGAACTGCAACAGACCTTTCTCTTGCGTTAAGTGTGATAAAAAGCACGAACCAGGGAAGTGTGAAGTCGTCCCCAACTCAAGTACAGTTCCTTTCTGCGTGAACTGTAGCCAGATAGGTCATCCGGCTAGTTGGAGAGGCTGCCCTTCTTTCAAAAAATTCTCTGCTCTTCGTAAGTCCGAAATTAGCACAGGAACTGTACGAAATACTATAGCTTCTCGCAATGTTTCGAAGGCAATCCTTAATTCTAGTTTTATTTCTCCTGAAAAGCCTTTCTCTAGTCTTTTTAACAGCACTTCATCCACCAGGTTGCCTCCTTCAGTTTCCAAACCGTCTCTTGTAGAAGAGTTTCTGCAAATTGCTAAGATATTATGTAAACCAGAAACCTTGACGCTAGAAAACAAAATTAGAAACTTTCTGAGCAGTTATAAGAATCTTTCTATTGATCAAGCAAAATTAGATTGTCTTAAATTACTGAAGGATGTTCAAGAGGCTTATGGTCCATAAATTATTAAACTTAATTACATTTAATGTGAGATCGTTGGTTGATCAGAGTAGAATGATTCAGCTAACAGATCTATTGGATAGCTGCAATATAGATATAGGTTTCATTCAAGAAACACATTTGAAAACTACTCGTAATTTGATTAATTTAGAAAATTATAACCTCTTAAAAGATAATTCCCCTTTAGGTGTTGCCATTGCTATAAAACGTTCATATTGCCACTCCATTGTATCCGTAGACTCACTTTCTTTTCCAAATATCTTTATAGCAGTTGAAATGGTAGTTGAAAATGCATCTAAAAAATTTCTTTTTGGTTGCATTTACTTTCCTTGCAATACAAACCCCGCAATAATTTACAATGGTCTTACAGAAGTATTAAATTTTTCTAAAAACTACGATGGTGTTTTTATCGGTGGTGATTTGAATGCAAGAAATGTTGATTGGGGTGATACTTTCAACAATAGCAATGGCAACACCTTATTTGACTGGCTACAGGACAATTCCCTCAATTTTGTGAGAATTTCAGACTCAACACCTTCCTTTCCCAATGGCTCTTCTTTTTTAGATCATTTTCTGATTAGCTCAAATATAATAAATTTAATTAATCCAAATTTTCACGTTTCTTTGCAACCTTCTTTTTCGGATCATTTTCCTATTAAAATTCAAATCGATCTAGACGATACTGATTTCATTTTGCAGCCTCCTAAAAAATTTACTTCGTTCAAAAATACTAATTGGATCAACTTTAAGCATGACTTGGAAAATGAGGTTTCGTCCCACTTCCCTCCTATGGATCGTAATCTTTCTAACGTTGAAATTGATAAATGTATCGAGAATCTCACGTTAGCAATTAACCTGATTTGTACCAGACACTCTAGTCAAATTGAGCACTCTAAAAAAATTTTTCTCTCAGATAATTTAAAAAAATTGTTAAAAATAAAGTTTGACTGGCAAAAAAGGTTAAAAAATATTTTTAGGAGAACCTTAAATCGAAACTGTGCGGAGTACAAACTTCTCGCAAAACAAATACAATTGTTGCAAATTATAATTAGAAAACAAGTCCAAATTGAACAGGCGAATATTTTTCATGAACGAATAAAAAATATTGTTCCCGGTCCCAAAGCTTTTAAACAGATTTATAATATTTTGGGGAAAAAAAATAACTGTACACTTCCGGAGTTCGTCGTGAATGGAGTCTCAGTTACTAGTTCTAAGGATAAAGCTTTTCTTCTCAAAAATCATTTTGCCAAAATTTACGGAGGCTCGACGCCAGTTAGAAATAGTTCGGATATCAATAGTTTTATAAGAGATTCTTTAAATCCACTACCAGACCATTTGTTTTGCTTTGACGAATTCTTTACATCACTAAATTTGCAACTAAACACAAAATTGACTTGTTCGGACTCTATTCTTAAATATTTAAAATCTATAAATAGCAAAAAGTCTTCTGGTTCTGATAATATTTCAAATTTTTTAATTAAAAAGTTCCCCGTCAAAATGTTTGAATATCTGACTATAATTTTTAACAATTGCCTAAATAATGGCTATTTTCCAACCTCTTGGAAAATCGCAAAAATTTGCCCTATTCAGAAGAAGGCAGGTACGAGTATAGTGGATTTAAATAATATTCGTCCTATCTCTCTCTTATCAAACTTGGGAAAACTTTTCGAGAAAATTATTCGTGACAAAATGGATGCCGAAATTGATAATCAATATATTCCAGACTTTCAATTTGGTTTTAAAAAAGGACATTCAACGGTGCATGCTTTATCCAAATTTCACAATGATGTAATTTGTAATTTGCGCGAGAGAAAATGTACTGTTGCGGTATCCTTAGATATTGAAAAAGCTTTTGACCATGCATATCACAACGGCATACTTTATAAATTAATTCAGTTAGGTTTTAATCCATTCATTGTTAAGCTTTTTAAAAGCTTCTTTGAAAACAGGAAATTTTTTGTTCAAATTGGTAGTTTTTGCTCGGATAGTGGAGATGTTAATTGTGGCGTTCCTCAAGGATCAATTCTTGCCCCACATTTATACAATATTTTCATGTACGACTTCCCTCACCTATCCTTCCAGTCAAAAGCAATTTTGTATGCTGACGACTCTCTTTTGTTTGCTCACGACGAATCTCCAAATACCGCATTGTTCTACGTTTCGATGCATCTGCAAATTGTCAACGAATTCTATAGAAAATGGGGCATTACGATTAATTCCTCTAAGTCTACAGCATTATGCCTGAGAAATGCTTCTGGAAAATGCAAACAGTTTGTTGTTCCTGAGAGTAAGAATTTGAGGCTCTCTCTAAACGGAATTGAAATTCCGTTTAGCGACAGCTTCAAATACCTTGGTGTTCATTTTAATAAATTGGTTAAGTTTAATAATCACGTTAAAATAATTTCAAAAAAGGCCAATAGAATTAAGGGTTGCTTTGGAAGATTACTGCGTAATCCTAATCTGCCAATTAACACGAAACTATTGATTTATAAGGTCTGTTTGCGTCCGGTTTTAGTTTATAGTTTTCCAATTTGGTTTACTATTTCTCCATCTACTATGAAGGATTTGGAGATTTTAGAGAGAAAGGTCTTACGAAATTGCGTTGGAAAGCATTTTGAAACTCACTGTAAAAGGTATTCGAACAAGTGTATTTACGAAAATTCAAATTTGATTCCACTCTCTTTTTATTGTTTAGATCTTTTAAAAAAATTTTCATCAAGATTAGTACATCATAACAATCCCTTAGTAAATGGTTTAGTCGCGGATCAATACAACTTTAGCTGGTCAAATACTAATTATTTATCACCCTTAGGGTTCTTAAAGGAGGACATACCTTCTTATTCTCCTTCTTCTTCGTTGCCTGATTTCTACAAAAAAGTCACGCCCTCAACACATAGAGGCTAATTATTTAGCATACTTTTAGGATAAGTTTGTTTGTAAATTAGTTTTTAAGTTAGTTTTTAAATTTACATTTAAGCATATCTTATCTTTAGTTTTAATTTTATCCCTTTCCCCATTAATGGTAGTGCCGGGAGCAAGCACGTCAATACTTCTTACCCTCCTTTTATAATTAAAACTATATAAAATTTAACTTGTTGTTATTTTCCAAAATTGTCATTAAAATAATACTTTATAGTTTTAAGTCTTCTGTGTATGTTTTCAATTTGTATGGATGTATATACTTATTTTAATGAAACCAAAGACTCAATAAATTTAACTTTAACTTTAACTTTTTGTTTGTTTATACGTATAACTTACGCGACTTGTAAAATATTAAAAATAAAAAAGTATTAAATTCTTAGGTAATGTTTTCGAAATTTTTTTTAATATTTTTTTTAATAATTTCTATTTTATTTCATTTATTAATAACTCTAAGAATTTCATCATTAAATTAGTCATAATTTAAAATCAATTTTAATGAACACAAAAATAAGTAATTTTAAAATTTTTTAATAATGATGATATCATATCACATACTTTGAAAGTATCTGTAACTGCTATACATATACATATATCTTTTAAACGTACACAGCCGCAAAAAGCTTTCTAAATAGAGACGTAATAAAGAAGTATTAGTGGATTGTTTTTGTTAATGTCATATTTGCGTTTATCATGTTTTTCGCATGCATTTTTTGTGTAACCACAACAAATAAAAAAAAAAGAAAAAAAAAACCAAAATAATGAAAATAATCAAAATAATCACTAAAAATACTGACGACAATAATTTCCATCAACTTCAATTTAAATACAAGTACAAAAACAGACAAAAGAGTTATTTTTAAAATCAATGAATTGGAATTTTTTACTTAAAAATAATTACAAAAACTTCGGTCGCTTTTGTTTGCAATTAATAAAATGAATATATTGTACAAAAATTTTGAAGAGATTCAATTAAAGAATTTATTGTTTTATAATTATTCAATAAATAATTCTTCTAAGGTCATTGTAGGTCTTTGTGACTAAAAGAAAAAACTCTAAAATGGGATAGTATTTGTTGGAGCCCTTCTGACGCTTTCTTGGCTCTTAAAAAATACTCACTCGTTGCCGGAACAATGTTCAGTCCATATAAAACTATACTATAATCGTTTGCACAGTGGTTCGTTAACTTTTAGAAGAAAATCTACAGTAGAAAATCTACAAAATAGAAATTTAAGAATTATGTCTTAATTTGTAGTTTTTGGGTTTAAAGCTTATTATTATATAATAACTTGACAATTGAAAACATATGGAGCTGTATTTTAAATATCAGTTCCTTTTGGATGCAGGCCTTTTTGCGAATAAATTCTGTGTTTTAGCACTTTTAGACATTTTTCTATACAGTTACATTAAGGTTTTTCAATATTTCTAATACTTAAGGATAATTTCATAGCCTTTGTAACTGAAATTGAGGAAAGATTGTGGTAAAATATTTATTTTAACCAAGAAAATCGTTTGGAAAATCAACCAGGAAAGTATATTTCAATATTAATCGTGCGTTTGTTTTAATATTAATCGTGAGAATTTTACTCACGACTCACGAATTTGTTGTATATATGAAGTTTTACTTATTCTTTTTCGATCTATTTATGCAGCTGCGAAGTATTTTTATATGCGTTCTCAGCTGACTGCATATAATAAGGTTTTAGTTTTAAGATTTGAGAGGTTTAAATTATTTTAAATTGTGAATAAATAAAGTGGTATAAATATAAATACTACATTCATGCTGCTAACATTTTTTAATCATCATTAAAACCATTTAGGCTTTTCTTTAGTAAAAATAAACTCTTGTCAAAACCTGGGTGATAACTTTTGTCTACTGTATGAGCAATGATTTTGTTGGAACACTTCCAAAATACGATAGTTTTTATACGCCTTTCTTTTTCTTTCCTTTCATGCTGGACAGAAAGAAGGGGAGAGGGGGGTGCAGGGCACCTAGCTCCTTGCAGTCACCAAAAGTTATAAAATCGATATAAAAATTATCTGCAATGACAAAAATTTATATGAGAGAAGCAAAAAGTCAAACATACTTAAGAGTGTAAATATATTTATTTTCTCGTAGACTACATTTTACAATCAATAACTTGTAGATATGTACCTAAAAATACCCACAAAATTATATGACTTCAAAATATACATAAAATTTTTTTTAATATCTCTATAAAGTTTCATTGACTTCAGTACTTTCTCTTGTATCCGAAATGAAATAAAAATTTACAATTATCTTAATTTAAAAAAAAAATTATCATTTTTATATCTTACCAAATACCATGAAATGATATTTGCGTCATTCGAATAAATTTCGGCAGAGAAAATCATCCGTAGTATTTTTATTACACACAATTTTATTCTTTGATGTTTTTCTTTCGATTATCCAAAATAAATACTATTGCTCTTTTATATTAAAGCAATATTTTGGTTAATGATTGTAATTTAAATCGTAAAGAAAAAATAAATTGAGGTTTAAACTGAAAGTATTAATTTTCAACGCAATTTAAAGTCACATTTCTTAAAAATTTTGAGCTAAAAAATGTTATTTAATAAGATAAAATCGTCAAATATAACATTTTAATAGTTTATCCTTAAAATATAACAATATGACATACTTTAAAATATCACAACCTCTATATTGCCATCTCTAATGGATTGACTGACGGACTGATTGACTGTGAAACAATAAGTTTAATATTTCGAATCAATAAACCTTATGAATATTGAACGGATTTACTTTGGTGCAGTTTAAACGGATTTTTATGAACTTACAAAACAACACTTGGATATACATATGTAGTTATTTAGTGAAAGGGACACTCGTATTTGCATACTAAATTGTGTATAAATGTATGTACATACATACTATATGAATACAATGTTATGCGAATACTATATGAAAGCAGACTTGAAAAATATTTAGAATAATAGTACTTGAACATATTAAACGTACACACATATGTACATATTGCACTAAAAGGAGACATCTTTTATGTGCAAAATTGTCATTAAATTGTCAATTAAAAATGATAACTTTAATTGACTGACTGACTTAGATCGAGCGAAATCAATCTAAAGAGCGTTGTCATGTCAGTTGGTTAATTTCTTATCAACCGCTTCCGTTGATATAATTTTACCTATTGTTGACTTTGAAACCTAAATCAGAGAATTAGTTTTTTTGTAAAATCTTTGTACTTTAGTTCATAAATAAACCAATCGATTTTCAAAATTCTTATTCAAATGAAAATGTTATATAAAAAGTAATTACTATTATTATGAAAGTTATTTACGAATACAATATCAAATTTACAGATTTTCAATATGTACATATGTTATTTACAGCTAATAAAATATTTTATGAATCTATGACGATGATTGAGTTCAAGTTTGTTAACCCATTTGCCGAACAAAGAATCTAAAAAGAATGTACAGTAGAGTCCCATATAATGCAAAGTCTCCTATAACGCGAAACAACAACAGTCATACAACGTTATGGTATGACTTTTTAACGTTGTTCAAAGTCAATGCGATCAATGTTGCAGACTGATTTTTGTAAATTTTAATAGAATAAACAATATTATTTTTAGTTATTAAAGCATTTACGCTTTGATTCTTTTTTTTTTTTTTTTGGTCCGCGCAGCTATTTTTTAATATTAAAGTTGAGTAAACTTGTTTATATTTTTTACATAAATTTTGAATCTTGTTCTTAAGTCTTTTAGCTGCTAAAAGGTGTAATTTCTATAGTCTTTAAGATACTGACAAATAAACCAAAAATTTCAAGTTTTAAAACTTCTCAATTTTTATTTTCTAAGCAATTCATTCATTCAAAGAATAATGAAGTCAAAAGTTGAAAAAAATGTAAGAGCTTCTATTAAAGGTAATACATAATACATTTCGCAAAATTACACACTTTTTTAAATATACCAGTACAATATAAAAAAAAAATTATTTTATACAACTTTAAATATATAGAATTTCATTATTTAACATTAAGGCGATAACGTATATGCCGATTTCAAGATTTATGCTATAAATGCTATAAATCTATATATTTACTAGAGAGCTGCATGAGACGTCTCGAAGGCTTTGTTCAAGAAGTCTTGAAAGTTTCAGGGGATGTCTGAAATTCGTTCCATTGCCTTCAAATTAAGCGGTGACTTTTGGAAACGCTGCTGAAAACATTACCACATATATGCTTCCGACAGTCACGGCTTGATTCTTTGATTCTAGAACAACTGCATCAATGCAAATATGTTGCTATGTCAGTTTCGAATCTTTAGAGACGTCTCATGCAGCCCTCTAATATTTACCATTTCTACTATTTCTGATATTTATTCCTTTTAAAAACTTTTTTTCTTTTCTTTCTTTCCAGCCTATTCCTATACGCGAGGTGGAAACCGGTGTCCGTTGTATTAGTTGTAAATTGGAATGTCCTGGTTATTTACCACATGACTGGAGGTAAGGAATTTTTAACCCCCGGATTTGTAATAATTACTAATTTTTAATCCGGGGGGGTAATTACTAATTATTAATTATTACTAATAATTAATAGTAATATCATATTTTTATTATTATTATAATTTTATAGTATTTTATAATTATTAATAATTTTTATTTTTGGTTTCAATTATTAATAATCCATTTTGATGAATTAAACAATAAAGTTAAAGGCCAACTTAATTAATTTCGAATCAATTATTATTTACTCGTAATAATTGTATTTCTTTAAATTTTAATTCGTAGTAACGTATTAATTTAATATATTAGACATATAGGTACATATGTATGTATACTATGGATTTGAATTTTATATAACTACTGTTAAATTTTATTTGTAAAAGTTTGACATATGTAAGTGTTAATTTTTTTTTTTAAATATTTATGAACTCGTTTGTGACTTTCTATCTTTTTGTTTTGTTTTATCTTATTAACTCTACTGTAGAGCTTTTTTAAAGCTGAAGCTTTTAAAGTTTCATTCAATATAGTTTCAATATAGAACACTAGATGACGTTGTACAAACAAAACTGACACCTAAAAAGTGTTTTGTGTCTCTGAAGAGATTTTTTTTTTAAATAAAAAAGAAAGAAAACCAATTCTAAAAAATACTATGTAAAAAGGAAAAAGTAGAGAAAAATTAAAAATTAACATAAAAATTTTTTATAATTCTATATAATTAACAACAATTTTTCAATTACAAAAATTTACAAGATTAAATAATATAAGTAAGTATCGTACATATATTTAACATTTTTAAATTCTTATTTTCATTAATTTTTTCATTTTATTTTTATGTAGTTTTGTTTATAAATGAAAAAATCAATTGTTATAATATACAATAGATTCTAGTTAGAAAGAAAACGAGTGGGCTTTATTGAAAGCTTTAATCCAAGTGAAAAGCATGTATGAACATATATGTATGTATGTTCGTATATATGTATGTATGTGTTTTAATTAAACCGTTGCATTTTTCCAATACAATTACATCAATTAAAAACATTTCATGTCGACCGCAATTTTTCACGACGAAAGTTTAAAAAAAAAACGGAGAGTAAACAATTCATAGCAGAAAAATGGAAAGAAATTTAAGTCATATTTTGTTTATTTAATTTGATTTTATAAATATACCTTCGTTGGCAAATAAACAATAACAATTCCGGATTTTGTGGGCCATATGAAAAAAAAAAATATTATTTTATTATCATTATAATGCACAGCATATTTTTCACAAAATTCGTAGCGTGATTAATACAATTTACGAAAAATCTATTAATACGTATACAAAATTACTATGAACAATAATTAGAAATTATCATTTTATCGTATTTGACCAGTTATAAAGTAAAAGTTCATTTAAATAATGTTTCTTATTTTTATTGCCAATCAAAAAATCATTAAACAGCCGCAAGATCCGACAGATCCGACGCCAAAAGATTTAGGTTTATGGTCTTTAAATAAATTTTGTGCAAAATTTTCTGATTTAATTAGAAATTTATAGGTTTCTTTTATTATACATAGTTACTTTCGGATTTTTTTTTCTTTTAATACGAGTATGATAAAAAAAAATTTATATGAAATTTCCAAATTGTAAGAAATAGGATGTAATATTTTTTAACGTGGTTTTTTTATTAGTGTAAAAAGTTACTTTTAGTAATTTTTATTTACTTAGTTAAAAGTAAAAATACTGTAGTACTTAATTAAAATTAATATTGAATGAATATTGTATGGAATAGATTAGCTTTACTAAATTATAAAAAATAAATAAAAAAAATAAAAAAAGTAGCGAATTAATTTTTTGATAGATCAAGTTGACATCCTGTGTATGCTACATACGCTAAAGGTCTAAAAAAAGTGCAATTTCTATGGACAAAATCTATAATTTAGGCGAAATATGTAATTAAGAAAAAGCAATAAATTCATTATAATAGATAATACGTTACTATTATATGGATGGCTTACTTGTCAAACCGATTAATTGTATTATTTGAATTTTTCGAATATTACTGTATTAATTTTCTTTAACTTTCTATATTAATAATGATTAACACCACTATGGAGTGCAATTATTATGGATTTATACAATTTGGCAATTTAAAAATCGGATTGCTGCGAAAGCTTTAGCTTTCCAGAGTCTACGTACGAGTATGCTAGAGCTTCTACATTATGTTATTAGTGGCTTAATGGCATATGTAAACAAATAACCAGCACGTTATTCATTAGAACATTAACATTATCGTCTTTGGTTTTAAGAGCGACAGAAATAATCTTCACTATTTCGTCATCGCTAAAAGATTTATCAATGAATGAAAGTTTGAATTGATGTGAATACAGAATACAATTCTTAAAAGTTCAAGTATTTTTAAAAATTGTAGAAATAATATTTTAAAGAAGCACACTCCTATATATTTATTAGACATGTTTATATTATATTTATATACAATGCGAGTCGATATATGTATGTATGTGTCAATAAATTCATTTTTCTTTTACAATAATTACTGACCTGTTTGCTGCGAATGTCGTCCAGATGTAGCGCAGACCGCATTACCAAAATTTCGGTTTTGTTTTGACGATTACAGAGCTACTTGTATGCCATGTGTGCATTTTAATTACCTTTTGCATGTAGCACACAAGCCATTTCTTATACAAATATAGTGTGCACATTATACGTATATATGTATGTATATATGTATATGTATGTACATATTACTATATGTATTACTACGATATATCACGTGTAGTGTTTCGTTTAATTATAATTGTATTAGACGCGAATAATCGAATATGTAGATTTGTTGTTTCATATTTTGATCAGTCTGGTTTTGTTTACCGTTTTGCTTTTGTTTAATAGTTTTTATATATGTAATAGTTTGTTTTTTTCAATAGTTTTTTTATAATTCCTATAATTTCTATAATTTTAAGCAATTTTTTTCATTTTTATCCCCTACATTCGATTGTCAAAAATTAAGAATACATAGTTTGCATTGAGATTTTAAACGTATCATATTGTGGTTGGTACTAAATTATCATAAAATGTCTATCCCTTTTTAGAAGACTCTATGTGAGTTCTAGGGCTTTAGTAATTAAACATAATAAAAAGTTATAAATGGAATTAACTTTTGAATTTTTTTGAACTTTTGGAATTAAGTTCCAAAACAATAATTCTATCGTATGAAATAGTGCTTGTATTAAAATATGTTAATCAGGAAACTCTTACACGCCTCAAATATATATTTATATTTATTCTATATATGTATATTCTATATCTATTGTATAGCCCTTGGTCAAATACTTTCATCTATGTAGATTTCAAAATGGGTGCATTGTGTATGGAAAAACTTTGGTTAAATAAAAAAGCCACTCAGGTTATAAGGTTACATGTTCAAAACAGATCCAAAATCAAAAACTTTTGATTTTAAACGCATATGGTTTTTAATTTAGAGAACCATTTTAAATAAATAAAATAAATAAATAAAACTTTTGAGTAAAATGTTCATGGCGTTTAAATTTCTAAAGGAAAAAATTTATGAAAATAAAGAGGAAATTTTACTTTTTGGATCTGTTTTTTTACTTTTGTATGAGAAAAAAAATTTATTATTAAAACTTGTTATTTTAACAAACCCATTCGGTTTCGAAGTTATTTATTAATTTTAAATAGAAAACTGTTAAATCAAATAGAAAAAACTTCTTCTTCAATAAGAAATTATGAAGAATGTAGAGTGACTAAGATTTCGACATGGCCGAACAAATCACACAAACACACACTGAAAACTGATTTTAATTTCTCTTAGTTTGAGTTGTCAATTAAGTTTAAAATTGCTCTTCGTTCAATTGGTTTGTTGTTGCTTGCTGGTTGTTTTTTTTAAATAAAAAATCAAAGCTTTTGCTGTTGTTCGATAACGCGATGACAAATTATTCTCTGATTGTGTGTTTATTATTACTGTTATTGCTGCTGTTGCTGTTGTCGTTGTTTTTGCAATGCCAAGTTAATTACATTGAGATGCAGAGTAACTGAGAGAGGCGCATAATTTTAATTTATTCGTACTTCAAGAGTGACATTGTTCTTGCAATTTGATGTAGTAGATTTTTTACTTTTGTTCGCGACGCGTTGTATAAAATCGGCCATCGCGTACGTTTTTTTGCTTTTTTGGGCATTTTATCATATATGTAACTTTGTAAAGTTTGAAATAAATTATTTTTTTCTGTAAACAATTTTAAATATAACAAATATCACGTTTCTTATCAAACGTTTTAGGTTCAATAATTTCGATGATTATAATTCAAAAATATTGATTCCTCGTATCGTGTAATATGATTTTTTATTAATATATGTCTGTATGTACAATCTACAAATATGTATGTCAATAGTATTCGTAGTTTTTTGTACTTCATTCGTAAAGTACAAAATATGTATATGTACATACAATACATACTCGTATATGCGTAAATACATATACATATATATTTTTATTAGTCTGCCAACATTTTAAGGAAAACCTTAACGCAAGTAAAGAAAAACAATCTTATCAGCGCGTTTAAACTTTTATTGAAAACAAACTCAGAGCCGGTCGCTGAGTCGCGACTCAATTTCGATGACTTTGCTGTCAGTATGACTTTAAACGCTTTGAAGTGCGGGTAGTTTTTTTAATATATGTATGTATAAAAAAATATCAATAATACTAAAAAAATTTCATTGAATACAGAATGTCGTTATATTGAACTTTAGAAAAATATTATATACATATGTATACAATAAATAATATTTATTTTTTGTATTTCAAAAATTTCAAAACATCAAAAAGTGAAGTTAAGTTATTGAATTGTGAAAACTTGAATTGATAAAATGTCATTGGCCACACTGTCGCATGTTTGGAGAGCTCCTCCTGGGGCATGTGTTTTAGAGTTACCCGAAGAGTCATACGAAGATTTACCCGCCGACGACGATTCAATCGAAAATTCACTTTCGCCACCTGCTGCCGTTTACGAAGCGCAACCAATGCTTATACGCAAGATACCGATGCATCACTGTCGTGATCGGCATTTGGCAATACGACGCAAGAAAACGCAACCGCCATTACATGACATTAAGTAAGAACTAGAAAGATCTCCTGCTGAATAGGATAATTTTCTTTCTTGTTATCTTGATGCTTGTTTCTATCGAAAAATTGTTGGTAATTTCTCTTTGGTTTAAGTGTCACAAGTGTTTGGTTTCTAGTGTAGGCCTCTCGTTCATTCAATTGATTTTAAATTTTGTATTAAAGTGATCAATTCAATGAAGCTTTGTTTGTAAATTTAACACAATAACTTCGATGCTAAATCAGTAAAAAACAAGAAATTATTGATAGTACCAAAGCCTTATATAGTAAAAACTTTCAAACTTAATCACCGTCAATCACCAATCAATAAATCAATAATAATTATTTAAGTAGTTCAATCATGGGATCAATCAATCAATTAAAACAGGTGGCTGGCTGTTTTTTACAATCAAACCAAACAAAACAAACAAAACTTTGCAGATTTTTCACTTTTCCACAGAGTTCAACTCGTCTTTCAACCATCCTATCATTTCGAAAAGAAAAAATAATAAACATTGAAATCAAGAAAGTCATAAAAACCGTTAAAGAAGATTTTAATTGGTCATAAATATTTTTAAAATATCAATGAATACTATTAATTTTTTTCATTACATCTTTCTATATTCTTTGAAGCCAACAAAAAACACATTTTTTTTAAACATTGATTTTAAATGAATATCTTTTTCTTTGTGGCAATAGCCTAGTGGAGTAAGTGCTCGCCTAGTAATATCATTTACAAAAATTTATAAATAAAATTTAAATTAATATTTCTCTGAAAAATATCACAAAATAAAGTCCTAGGGACGATTCTGGTGGTGCTATGATAGTTTCTAGGCTATTTTTTTTTTTATTTTCTGCGGCGACATTTTGTTAATAGCCATCGAAGACAACATTGAGGACACTGTCGCTCTTGTTGTCGTCGAAGACAACATTGAGGACACTGTCGCTCTTGTTGTCGTCGAGACATCGAGACATAAATTAATATTTCTCTGAAAAATATCACAAAATAAAGTCCTAGGGACGATTCTGGTG
The DNA here is from genome assembly GCA_949752815.1 of Conops quadrifasciatus. Taxonomy (NCBI): domain Eukaryota; kingdom Metazoa; phylum Arthropoda; class Insecta; order Diptera; family Conopidae; genus Conops; species Conops quadrifasciatus. The sequence continues at coordinate 25,459,088 of OX457079.1, read as the reverse complement.
GTGCTATGATAGTTTCTAGGCTATTTTTTTTTTTATTTTCTGCGGCGACATTTTGTTAATAGCCATCGAAGACAACATTGAGGACACTGTCGCTCTTGTTGTCGTCGAAGACAACATTGAGGACACTGTCGCTCTTGTTGTCGTCGAAGACAATATTGAGGACACTGTCGCTCTTGTTGTCGTCGAAGACAATCGAGACATTCGTATGAAAATGTCCTCTAAGACGAATATAGGCTTGTCTTCCAGGTGTCCTTGACGACGGCCATATGTCTTGCACGCGTCTTCGAAGATGTCTTCGAGACATGAACTATTGGGATGCCAAGACCTGAGAGTATTGAAGCAAACACGAAGGAGAGAAATAAGAGAAAAATTACTTATAGGGTTGCCATACGTATTTTATTAACAATTTTTTTCATATTTTTTTGTGTGGATTGTTTGTTCAACGTTGAGTCTTTGCGGTTGTAATTCTTTCTAGCCAACCATTTTTATGCCGTATTCACTTCTGACCAGTTTTTGCCGTCACTTTATATGTTCATACATATGCTAAATCTATACGTAGATTCCTTCACAACATTTTACAACATTTTCGTTTACTACACACTCAACATTTCATAGAATATACTGGTGGCTAATGAGTCTTCAAGCATGAGAAGCGAGTCATTTTAAAGTTCGCGTTAATTTTTGAACTGTTAACAATCAACTGTCATTGTTGATAAGTGAAAACTAGGAGATTTTTAGATAAGTATCGATACACACTCGGCCAACGACTTGAAATAGAGAAAAGTTGATAAAGAAATGATGCAAATATCGCAGGTACAGTTTGTAGGTCTTTTAGGAATCGTGAAGTGAACTCCCACAGTTCGCCCAATTAGAGCGATTCAAGCAGACGTCAGGCCAGTTCTAATGAAAATATCGTTGTAGCTGACAGTGTGACATGTGTCCGTGCTGTTGTCACAAGAATTGGAGCCACAAGACCACGCACAACACCGTAAATATCGTTTAATGCACATTTTTATCTACTGTCTGGTAATATTTTTTTTTTGGTCATGACTTCTCAGAATCGGTCTGTTATTTGTACACAACACAGGCCATAGTGAGTACAGGAATACGAATGTAAAAGAAAGAGAAATATTTTTGTGACGACTTGGCAACCCTGGCAACGTTGAGTGGTATTAAATGCATATAAATAATTGCGATAACAAAATCATTTCCACAAATTTCAGCAATCAGTTCATTGCAAAGAGTCATATGACATCGGCACGACTATGATTGATGAAGCACGGCTTTGATTGATGAATATTATTTCGAAGATTGCGAATCAGGGGGAGTATTTCTTTGTTGCGTACCAACTCGTTATTTCTCTCTTTTTTGCAAGTGGGGCCTCGAGTGAGGGAAATAGGAGTACATACTGAGTTTTTCTTTGACCTTCGTGTACCTGCGTGATATAGAGAACTGGAAAAAATTTTACTCTTTGATACTAATGGCTTCGGCCCATAAAGTCCGTCAGACTTCGATTAAAAACTTCGACTTCATTCAATTTACTGTACTAAAATGTAAACAAACTGCTGTCAAATGGGCTGACGCAGTCGAAAAGTTAAAAGTTTAGCAATTTTCGACTTCGACTTTGACGGATGCGTTACTAATGGGCCGATGTTTATAAAAAACCATTTCAGAACTTCAGTTCTGTTTCAGTTTCAGAACTTCAAACTCGAAGTCTCACGGACTTTATGGGCCGAAGCCATAACGCCCACTTTCTAGTAACCGGAAAAAACGAAAATATCAAAAGCATCACAAAAATGTATGAATGTATTTTAAAATTGCAAAAATATCTTTACCAATTTATGCTCCTTGCATTGTGTTTGCAGCGGCATGATTAAACGAATCACGTTGTATGTAATTTATCATCCAAACTGTAACTTCAAAGTGAAAGCTTATTTTTAATTTATTTCAAATTGATTTGTACGTTAATTACAATAATAACAATATTCTGTTGTTTGAAATTTTTGTGGGTTTGCTTTTATCTTTCTGAGAATTCATTTAACAAAAACATACAACAAATTCATTCGTATTCAACAAGAGCAAACAATTATAAATTAATTAAAACTAAATGATCATTTTGGAGAATAGAAATATGTATGTATTTTTATTATAATTCTTTTTTTATTTTATTTTAATGACAAATTTTAAATTCAAGGATTTTAATAGATTACAAAATGAATTAAGTGGCCTTGATCAAAGGCTTTATGAATGGATTTTTTTAAACATGTTATCATACTTTCATAGATACACACTTAAAAAAAGCAGTTATTTCTAAGTTTAAGAATAACACTTCTTATTTAATAAATTTTTTATCAATTTATTTAGAAAAACAATCAATTAAGCTGTTATTGTTACCAAAGAAATTAAGTCTCTATGCGAAAATGTCATAGAAAATTTTATCAAAAGAGTAAGTCCTCTGTTAGGACAAATTTAGCATTGACATTAGCATCAAAGTTAGGCTAGTAGAAGGAAGGAGGAAGGAAGGAAGGTAGGGTGGCCATTTGCGTGTCGCCCATGCCATGTTAGTTAATATACATACATATATTTAAATTAAAATTTTTCAATTTCATTTTATTTTGCTTTAGTAGGTTTTAAGAAAACACTATTAATATTTCTAACCTTGACCATGCCAACCTCTCAGAACTTGAGGACAAGAATGTCATTTTTGACATTTGCCGCAGCGCTAATAAACTTAATGAATACCGTGACCCTTCAAGTTTACCCTTCTAGTTCAGGGCACGCATCACCCACCTCCTGGATTCTGAAGGGATGTGAAAAGTATAAGAGTGACTTATGACATATTCCATTTTATAATGACCATACACTACAATATAATGGCCATGTAATATTTCAAACAAGCCAACATTAGACATTAATAAACTGTCAAGTTTAACATAGAACATTTTAAAGAGGATAACAGAAGTGTAAATTTTTCTAAAAATGAGGAAGGGAGAAAAGCGCAAAGGGGGGAACATTAATTTTAATTTATTTAGTGATTATAATAATATATCATACTGTCTAAACTATAACTAAATTACCAACTAGTGAAGAAGTTGTCTGTCTAAACAAAATATTTGAATAGAAAAATAAACACAGCTACGTCAAAGGAAAAAGAACAAGCAGCCACAATCGACAAGCACAAAAGAAAATAACAAATCTTTTCAACATCTGTTCATGTTCTTTAAGTTTCTGTAGAAATTCTCAAAAGCCAAATTCGAAAATTGATTAAACGATTTGTTCCCGTCAAATTTTTTTTATGAAATCTTTATTATTATCTTATTATTTATTTTGGTTTGTCTTTTGTAAAGTTTTTACGTCGAAAATGTAAAAACCAATGGCGAACAAGGTGGGTCGATGAGGCGGCAGTAGCGTTGGTGGTGGTGCTGGTAGTGACGGTATTTCGAAATAAGAAATCTCTTTAAAGATTCATGAATCTTCTTGAATCTCTTTAGGAGATTGCTTTAGTATTTTTCAATATTTTTTTCATACGATTTATGAATAATGTTTTATGAGGAAAACGCATTTTTATTTTGCCAAAAAAAAAGCATTTTCGCAGACATGAGATGTTTTACAGCTACCACAATTTTCTATGTTTTTCCCCTTAACCTTAAAATTATTGAACTAATGATTTAAGATTAATCTAATCGAAATCTTAGGATTAATGAGTGATTATTTTTGTGCCTTAAAATAATTTTGCTTTATTACATGGTGTGAACACTTAATATGCGACGAGGGTGTTGCAACAGTTTTCAAGTTCAAAATGAATGACCCTTCAATACCTTAATTTTAGTCACACACACACACACACACACACACACCATGGCATCCACACTAGACGCACCATTATTATACTAAACATATTTAATTCAATAGCTGTTCTTGTTTATTAGCTAATCATAGGCCACGTGCATTCATGACTGAGTAAAAGAGAAAGAGAGAGAGAGCAAAATGATTTGCATCAAAAGTGTACTCACTCTGGGGGCGTTGAAGCCCGACAGTGATGCCGTCAAATAAATGAACAGTAACACAATAAATTCTTTACATTTTTATTTCAGTGAAATAAAAAGTGTTGCTTAGAAAATTATAATTTTTGTTCCTTTATTTTCTTCATTTATTTTTCTGCTATTATTTATTTCATATATGTATCTAACATACATAATTCCTTCATCTCCTCGATTTGCACGCTACTTCATTTTTTAACTTTTAAAAGGAAGCGCTTATTTCAGTTGATTTAAAAACCGCATAAAAAATCTCAGAAGAAGATTTTTATTTCTGCTTTTGTGAGTTCAATAATTGTTGTGAGGGTTATTATTGTTGAGGGTTATTATTATTGAGATTATTACATTTGTTGCTAATCTCTTTTTTTTTCCTTTTATCCTTATTTCATTTTACACGGTTATAATGAACTTTTATACCTTGAACTTTTAATTATAAAGAGATTACAACTTGTATTAATTAGATCGATTAAAACTTAATTGAAAAAATCCTCCTATCTATTATGCATGAACACTGTGTCTCGTTTTACACGATTTTGCTTTGCACGATTTTTTCAGAAACTTTCAGGAATTTTAATTAACGAGTTTAAATAGAAGCGTTAATAACGAGTAAGATGCTTAATAAGTGCGAGAAGAAAAGCGACTTAATCGCAGCGCATCGTTCAGTGTTGCAAATAAGCAACAAAAATCAGCTGTTATTTGTTTTTAAGTTTTTTCTATGCACATACATACACTCTTTCGCCGGTTTTGCCAACTGAACCACCTCTTGTGGGCTAGGCAGTTCCTAATATTTAACTTCCATGATGATTTCTTTCATTGTTGCTTCAAATAATATTACAAGGGCAGGAGGGTTTTCAGAGAAGTAACTACCGCGGTCTGTTGAACTGTGATTGTAGATTTCATTCTTCGATTGTTTGTTTACATTCTGACTTTCTGCCGAGCGCTGTCCACCCACCACCTACCCACCCTCTTGCATTTGGTCACGTTCTGCGCTGCGAACCGACTGAGCAGCGCGTTGTTGACTTCGCGTTTACGAAGAAGCAGCCCCATGTGGAAAACTTTTCGTTGAAGGGAAAATCAGTCGAGAAGCGATTGCAAAAGTGTGCGGTTGTGTTCATTGATTTGTAACGAGAGCGCGCGCGCGAATACTTAAACCGCGAGCAAAGGCATACGCCGCAGATGATCGTAAAGCATTTTGGCGGGTTTTAGCGCGCATCAAGACTTCACTTTGATTTTATCAAAAGCGTTTCAATTTAAATGTAGAGTGCCAGCGTCGGTCGTAAGCTCACAAAGCCTTTAAGTAATTTATGAAATTAAATGACGTTACTATCACGAAATTGAAGATAACTAAATTTAAATAACTGTTGGCCTAAATTCTGAAATAATTCAACTTGTTATACTCTTTGTAAAAATAGTAGTTTCTCTTAAAAAAATACTCAAATCTAGTTTAGAATTACGACGACTAAATGAAATTATAAAATAAATAAATAAAATAAAAATAAAGAATACTAAAAGAATTATAATCGATCTCTGGTGTAGTTTTTGGCTTCCTGTCCAATTTATTGTATTAAAAGAAAATATGTATAAAATACTCGTATATTCCGAAATATAACAAATGTTTTCAAGTTTCAAAATATTCATAATTTATTATGTAATAATCAAAAATAAAACTTAAATTCAATTATTAAAAATTAGGATTTGTAGCACATTCGAAAATACTAAAACAAACAAAATTTTGCAGAAATTTTTACATTTAATTTAATTTTTGCATTTAATTTTTCATTTAATAATTTATAATTTATGTTTGTTCTTGTATATTGTTTTGGTATAATAGCATTTTATGTACGATTAAGTTAAGTGCGTTAAGTTTGAAAGAGCTACGAGGTTACACGCAACTAATCGTATTAAAAAAGTGTTGTTTACTTTTAGTTTACATAGGCGGTAAAAAGCAACGACAATAACAGCTGATTACATCACCGTTAGAATTGTTTTCGAAAAAATTATTCGCTCATAATTGTTTCCGTTGCCCGAAGTCAATTAAATCAAAGTCATTGTAACTACGACATAAAATGTCAAGTAATGATAATGCTACAATTGTCATAAAGATCTTTATGAGAAAGCGGCACAAATTATAACGAACGATAATCACTTCGTTCGTTGTTACGTGTTACGGCTGGAAATATAATTCGGTTGGCGCTCTATGGCGGTCCATAATATGATTTTGGTTTTGGCTTAGGCTTTCGAATAACGATCAAGTGTCAAGTGTTTCCATACAAAACTAATTCTATTTTTGGTTTTGCTGGGTTTGGCCCCCTGCTGTTGTTGTTGTTGTTTGCAAAAACAATGTTTTGTTTTGTTTTTTAATGTTGACAAAATATCTTTGTGTACAATATTTTTCTCTTTCTAGCATATGAACTACAGAAAGATACAAGGCTATGGCGTCTAGATTTCATTTCGAACTTCGAAACAGACTTGAAAACTGCTAAAACCAGAAATCTTTTTAGTTTTGCGCTAAACTCACAACAACAATTTCAATTTCGATTATTATTTCTGGTTTTATTATTATTGTTTTCGCTGTGAAAACTAGTTTTGCGCTAAACCGAAGTAAAACCATAAAAACGACTGAATTGAGAACCGTTTGTTCTTTTATATTATCTTCAAAATAGTGCGTTAATTTGATGGCAATGTAAACTTGGGATCATATTACACGAGGTATTTTTTATAATAATAAGTAATGAGCAATAATAAATAAATAAGGAATAAGAAATTTACTGCTAAGGAATTTGCCATCCAACCATCACATTTGTCCACATACGACTTATACACGCATGACGTCACAGAACAAACGAACTAACGAAAATCATTTCGTTCTTCATTATGGAATAAAGACATAATAAAAATCTTCTGATACTCCGTAGAAGTTTTGGCATCAAGTTCTTTGATATCGAATAGTTCTTTTCCTAACAAACTCTTTTGTCGGCGGCACGTCTTCTCGTCTCTTCGCTGCGACAAGCCACCCTCCACCCCCTGCTGCTGATGATGTCATCTTCAATGAAACAAAATGCTTCAAATGCTCCGGCATACCAATCCCTCTTTTTTGTAAAAGGGAAAAAGGCCCCTTAAGGCCCATCACACAGTGATGTTTATTGGTTTTACGCTTGTGGTAAAATATTGAAGATTTAAGTAATTCAATTCGAAACAAGTCCCAAGACTGTGGTGGTGCTCAAAGCGAGCAAATGCAACTGTTTTGAACATAAGGGAGGAATCACAAATAAAGACCCAACCAAAATAAACGTGACACAACATTAGTAATTTGTGTAACGTTTGCCAAAAATAAGACGCTATCTAGAGAATTTTATTCATTCTGTTTTAGAAAAAATATGTATATACCATATACATAAATGGTATAAATTTATAAATGAAAGGCTAATAAATATGTATTGTACATAAGAAATTCGGCTCTTACGAAATTTTACCCTTCTTTGAATGATTTCATTTATTTTCCATCAGTATCACCGTGTGCTGCTATTTGAGGCAGTAATCGGCAATTCGCATAAAACGAATTACTTCCTTCCTACTCGGTACATCTCGATATGCATGAACTTCTTCATCCTTCTCGTTACATCTCGTTACGTCTACTTCGGTTGAGCCTTAAGCATAAATTTACTCATACCATTAACATTATGATCACCATCAGACAGACTTAACATCATACTCGTATAATAATGTCATATTTATCATTATAAATTATCTTAAATGTGAGTCGTGTTGACTACCATCATCAGTGAGATCACAAGCCTCATCATTATCATCTCCATAACCATCCTATTCTAACCATCCCCATCTTCATCATTGCCACCATAATAATCGCCATCCCAGTAACCGTAAAAGCAGGAAAGAATGAAATAAAGAAGTGACAAAAAAGTATTTAATCGCTTCATGTTAATAAACATGGTAGATTCGGCTTTAATGCGAAGTTAATGCGAACAAGACGTCGACGTCGCACCATTTGGTATGTGCGAGTATATGAGACGACATATACATATGTCAGAAAAAGCACAGCACGTAACTACAAAAATGGTTTACTAAAAAAGTTTCTAATGTTACTGAATGGAAAGCTTAAGGGGAAAAGACAATAAACTGAAGGGACTGGCTGTTAATGGCATGTATAACATAAAATGGGAATAACTATTTTCGAGTACTATATCGAAGAAGGTTTACCAACACATGTCTTCAATTTCCATTCCAATATTCCTTTAAGAATATTCGTAATCCTTTGATTCCTTCTAATTTCGATACATTTGGGTCGTCCGCAACACTACGGCTCACAGCGGCAATGTTTTTGCTATCGAGCGTACGAAGCGATGATGCACAGGCCTTACAATGTCTGTAACCGATGCAGTTTCTTCGAATTTCTTCACTACGTTTGAAATTGTACGCTCAGTAGGACGATTACAACGACCATAATCTTGTCGTAAAGCTCGAAATGCGGCCACAGCAGAATCAACATTCGTGTAGAATGCTTAAATAAAGTTAATATGTTGTTCGATGGTATAACGATCCATATTGTAAAATGGCAAACCTTCAACTAAACAAGTGCTAGTTCGGATGACACTGACATTTGACAGCTGCCAAAGGGCAGGGCTTTACTTTCCGTAACTCGAAATGGATAACCCTTTATATGCTGGTACTAAATACTACACTTTTTAATACTCTTTAATTAATTATTAAGACAAAAATGCTTCTTTTACTATTTATTTCTAATTGGAATTAAAGAAAAACAAAAATGAGAATACTCGTAACAAGAATTATAATTCTTTCATCGGCGGCGATCTTTCTTTATATAATCGAACAATTTTCTTAATACATATTGTCGCTGGCGAAATAAGCACGTTTCGTGTATGCTGATGAAACGTCATGCATGATTCGTTTCGGTTTTCTGCAAGCTATGAACTGAGGGTTAGGTTGTTTAAAGCAGAATAGTGCATTCTCTGCTTTTGCTAGCAAAGGACATCATCATTTTGATGATGTTCTTCTTCTTTAAGAAAAGGCTACCTTTTAACATTTCTCTCTCTACAACTTAATGAACAAGCCTTAAACATTTTGAAAAAAAACTCTCTTGCGTGTCTTTGAAAGTTTAAGAGCGGCGCACGTTGCTTCGCTCGTTGCGCTTTGGTTTTTACCAAAATTTATATGTATTAAAATCTTAAAATTTTCCTCGAATTTTCAACGGATTTATCGAAGCAATGTAAAAATGGAACTGCTCTATCTGTCTCTCCAATGCTTGATTATGCGTGACACTCGAACCGTTAATCAATTAAACATTGATAACCGACTGACTGTCTGACTCGCAACGAACAAAATGCTGTCTGTGATTCGAATACGAGCGTTGAGAATTAGTGCAAATTGATTAGATTTGCGTTGTTTTTTTAGTTGCAGTCATGACTAATGCGTCTGCCCGACGCAGAGTGCATTTTTCTGGTTATTTGCAATAGTTCCGCGACGCCTGCACATACGATATTTTCCATGATTCTAATTTGCTAACACTCAATAAACAAATGTGACTTTGTCGCTATCGCCTTTTTCAGTATCAATAGTTTTCATGGGATTTGAATAAATCAGCTTTAGCCGTAAATAAATCCAGGCAAATGCAATGACAATGATTGCTTCCGCCAATCCGTCATTTCCATAAATCGATGGGAAAATTTTCAACAAATTAAGTAAATATGTTTATTTAATTCTAATACAATATTCTTTGTAGAAAATTTAAAAAAATTTTTTCTATTTTATAGAATTCACAGCAAACTATGGATCGTTTAGTTTTCTTGTTTTTTGTTTTTTGTGGGAAATAGTGACATTTACTGACTCTTAGTCAGTGTGCTAAATCGATTGATCTTATCGTATTTGGAGTGTACTCGTATTAGTTAAAATTTCTTTTTTTTGTTTTTTTTTTAATTAATCAGCAATACCTTGAAAGCTTTTTGTCAATTTGGTTTTTTTATTCATTTTCGATAAGATAAAATTTTGTTTTGAAATAAAACACACACGCATTAGATACTCGCATCTGTATTTCTTTAATTTTGTTGAGTATTTAATTGATTCGCTTGGGTTTCTTTTGCTCGGTGACAAACTGAAAAGTTTCTTGTTTCGAAATAAAGGCTCACGTTTGGACACACGTCCCCCCTTTTAAGGCAACTTTTGAAATTCTTTTCGAAACTTCGTGCCCAACATTCGTAGTAGAGTCATAGGATAAGTTTTGCTTGAAAGAACATTTCGTTTCAACTTTTGTACGTGATATCATCCGGGCAAAGGTATTGCCAGTTTTAATATTATCACTAGTAGGTAAGTACTTTTTGCGCGAATATTTTTCTACTTCTCCAAAAAATTTTATTTTTCTACAAATATTTTGTGTTATGTGTAGAAACTTTTAACTTTTAACTAACTTTTGCTGCTAAGTTTTGGTGTAATGGATTAGACATGTTGCTGTTGTCGTTGTGGTTGTTGTTGTTGCGAAGAACCTTCCCTTATGGTCGACACGTGGGCGACCTTAAGATCTTATCAGTCGACTCCTCCAAAAATGCCCAATCTTTTCATTTATTTTATCTGGCTTTCAATTCGTTTTTCCTGGCGTTTATAATCGAAAGAGAGCGTGGGAAGAGAGCGTGTGTTATTGCTTTTAACATTAATATTTTACAGAAAGCACAATTTTCCGGTAGTTCTCTGTTACTTTTGTTGTAAAACACTTTTGTATTAACAGTATTGCAGCATTCTCTCAGTCTTGTCTGTTAAAGTATTGGTTGTAAAGCGTTTTTTTACTGTTAATTAACATAGTTATGTTAAATAACACTTTTCTTACTCTATTTTCGGTTCTTTCATTAATAAAATATATTGCGGTGTTAATTTTTTTCAACATTTGGCAACTGAAAGAAATTATTTATACAGAAAAATCATGATTTTCGGTTATATTTTTAGAAGAATTTAATTTTTATAATTGCGATTTTTAATGTCTTACAAAATATTCAAAAGTTTCCTTTAGAGAATAAGCAATAAATAGTAGATAAATAAAATTGAATTGGAAAAATTTAACAACACGAATCATCTTGGCCAAAGGCATACACAGACAGACAACTCACTTGAAAGTGCCGCCTGACATCACAGATTTTAAAGCTAGTACTTTTCAGGCAAGTGTACTCGTACGATATAATTGTACTAAAAAAAAAATACATGACCTCTTGTATGCTCTTCTATTCTGTATTATTTAACTGTAAATGCATAATTTGATATAATACATTTCTAGAACTCAAATGAAATTTTTGTAAGTAGTCAATAAGAGCAAAGCAGCATTATTACTTTTCAACTGTTATTTAAATTAATTTGAATCATTCATCAATGTATTCAAATTTTTTTTTGTATCATTTCGAAAGGCATTATCAAAAAAAAAGAAAGAAAGAAAGAAAGCATTATCGAAAGCATCTCAGATTACAGAACTATTCACCATATTGCTTTTTTTCGAAAAATTTACTTCAGAAGAAAACTATAAACGTAAACGTAAACGAAAGTTAACGTAAGCAAATGTTGCGCTTCTATTTTTTTGATTAAAGCATATAACTTTTCTAGAAAAAATTACATGATACTCGTTGAATTGATGTTATCACAGCAAAAGTCGATGAACTTGAGTTTTTTAATTTTCTAAAAATATAAATGTCAAAGAAATATTTTGACAATAATAACAAACTAATAACAAACTATTATTAAGAAGGAGAAAATATCATTATAATAGAAACAAATTTTTGCCGGGATCACAATTTTTAAGGGATTAAGAGTAAAATCAAATTCAAAAAGATCAATAAGAATTTTTAAGGTAAATTCCTTCAATTCTCATTTGAATATTCTGCAATTTTCAATTTTTAAGGAAGAAAAAAAATATCCAAAAAACCCAAACGATCGATTATATATATTATATGTATATGATTATTTATTTATCATATATATAATATATTATATTATATGATTATATATATCTATCGGTAACAAAACAAATCTGCTAGAATTTAAAAATATTTAACATTTTTATACCAAAAATTATTTTCAAATATTTTGTGTTCTTTTCATAAGCAAATTAGGTACTACCAAAGAAATAAATCAAATTAATCTCAAAATCAAAAAAACAAAATAAAAAGTTAAAAATCTATATATCACTATAAAAATTAAATAAAAAGACAGACACACTCTATGAAAATTAAAACTTAAGCTTAAAAAATTGTTTTATATAATGGTGAAAATGATTGATTTGGATTGTCACGTTGATTGTCCCTTAGGTGATGCATTCGCATCGCCGCAGGTGCCATGGACCGGAATGCGTTACGCATGCCTCAAAGTGTTGCATGCGTATTGTAAAGTATTTGATCGGAAGGAAATCTTAGATCTCATTGTGCGGTAAGATAAGATTCATTATTACAAAAATTCAGCAACATTTAAGTGAAAATATGCTCCAAAATAGATTTAACTTTTAAGCCGAATTAAAAGAGCTGTTGATTTTCAAAATTAATTCAACGAATCGTTTATACTTTCTACTTTATTGCTACTATTTCTCATCTTGATATCATTACACTCATACCTCGCTATACGGCCGCTCTTTATACGGCATTTCGCTATAACGGCCTTTTCTAATTATGGTATTATTTCGATTTACGGCCCATAATGCTATGTTTTACGGCCAAAAAATTATGTACTGTTACAGATCTCTTGTATATAAATAAATAATTCGTTATACGACTTTTCGCTTTACGGCCAGCTTTTCCGAAACGTATCTAGGCCGTATAGCGAGGCATGAGTGTATATTTATGTTGATCGTTCTACAATATTATGCGATAAACTTTGTATTTCAAGTAGATTATAATTATTTTTATAGTTATACTCGATTTTAAGTTGTCCCTTTTTGTGTTTTTTTTTTTAATTTTTTCTAATTTGAATTTATTTTTATTTGCGTCAATACATGGCGTTTTGGTCTACTAACCGCAAGAGCTCCTGCGTCCTGAGGTTGGCAGAAGGTGTTCCAAAACTTATTTTCGCTGCGCAATGTTTGCTAATTAAACTCAGCCTGAAAGCATGCAATGAATTTTTTTTCGAAGTCAACAACGTCTAAGAGTAATTTCATTTTACTCATACGCCATGACTATGAAGTAACGCTAGATCTATATTTTTACAACAAAGAAACTGTAACTCTTTTTATCTTTATAAATCTTGCAGAATTTATGTTTGATTTTAATATTCTCTCTCTCTCCCTCTTTCTTTCCATCTCTCTCTCTCTCTCTTGTTAGAAAAACTTGCAAGTCGTGTAAATGTTTACGCGAATCGCATGCCGTCTATCACGAACAGCTGGCCTCGGTACGTGAAAGAATCGGCATAAAACTAATTGTGCCCACGCATTGGGAATCGGATCCCCGAGAATTCGGTTACGCTTGGGTGCCACCAGGTATACGTGCCTCCTCCAAAATCCATCGCTACTTCGAGCAATTCCCAAAAGAAAAGGTACCCAAATTGGGTACCGAAGGAGAACGATACCGAGAACATCAAATCATATGTCAGCTGCCCAAACAAGATTTATCGCTGGACTATTGCAAACATCTCGAAACGGAATATCATGCTTCATACGAAGATTTCGTAGCTGGGCGTAATGAAATTGCTCTCGATATTGGTACGTTGCGACATGCATTCGATTGGATTACTAACTTACCAATCTCAGTTGCTCACTAAAAGACTAAAGCGTAATCTGTATACCGAATACTCTTAGGTTATGTCAAAGATGCGCCGCATGATAGCGACTGCGTACGTTGCCTGAATCCCATTGACAAAGGTGAAATGATTGTGGTAGCGCCCAAATTGGAGGACAACATGATCTGGCATCCGACATGCTTCGTGTGCAGCACCTGCGAAGAGCCTTTAGTGGACTTAACGTACTGCGTGCACGAGGACAAAATCTATTGTGAGCGTCACTATTCGGAGATACTGAAACCGCGCTGCAACGGCTGTGATGAGGTGAGTGCAAGATGGAAAATGATAACAATATATCTTAAATGTATGTATGTATCTTTTTACTATACAATGCACAATATGTATGATGAAATTAAGAGGAGAAGGTTTGGTTTTTACAAACTCCGTTTGAAAGATTTTCTTTCCAATTATTTTTAATTGAGCGAAAAATTTCAGCTAACCATATTAAAATGTTATTTAAAACCACATTAAGGAAAAATTAAATGGGGAAAAAAGGGGGAAAATTTCTCGTAAAACGATGAAGAAGTAAATGAGAAAAGTTTTTTTCGAAAGTTTCCCTGAGCATCGGAAAGACGCTCGCTTCACCCTTCACCCTGCAGAACGGACCAAAACTGGACCAAATCTCATGAGTATAATTTATCGAAGAAATTGCCAGCTAAACTACAAAGGGCTATATTTCAGCGATATGCTGCAATCATCAGCAGGTAGCACGTGGCCAATCCTCTTAACGATAAATTTTGCCAATTTAACTCAAGCCAACCCAACCCAAGTCAAGCCGCCTGAGTTTTTTATCGGTCTTCAATCGTTCCACTGATACCAGTATGTTTTTCCTCCTTGCTTTTTCGAGTTATTCTTCAGCAAATTTCATCATCATCATTCGCCTCTTTCTTTTCGTCATTCGCCTTGAGCATAGATGAACTTGCTCGGCTTCGCAGCGTTATTTCTTTTTTTTTTTAGACTAAGGACCGCATATTTTTTTTTTAATTTGGATCATTCGTTATGCAGTCGTGGTCACTTGCAGACGTTACAAATGACGGCACCTACTAATTAAAATACCACAAAAGAAAGTGTCGCGCGCGACTAACGCTTATAATTCAATTCGTCTTATTTGATTTTAAGAAAAGAGCGTCTCAAAAAATAATACGAAAAATCTTATATTCTAAGCTCTAAAAAGCGGATTGAATTTATTCATTTTCAAAAGCAATTCTTAATAAAAAAAAAATTATTTTTGTAAATTTTTAATAGCAATATTTTCGAAGTTTATGTAAAAATTTTCAAAAATTATTTTAGTTTTTCAACTTTGTTGTTTAATTTACAACAACAAAATATAAAGGGTAAGTAAAATTTAAAAAAAATAAGGCCAACTTATTGTAGCAGAAATTTAATAACACTTTTTTATTTGAAGTCGTAACAAATTAGAATTAGCGTTTATTTTTTTGATTGATAGCAGAATTTGAGGTTTCAAAAGGACTTTATTTTATTTATTTATGTATTTTTATAATATTTTTTTTATTTATTTATTTCTTAATTAAGCCTTATCTAACATTTTTTAATTTACATTAATTTAAAAGTGAGTTTACGATCAAATATAAATAATAATTCATGTACTTATTTTTCTGAAAAAAACCGTGTAAATCGAGATCACGAGATCTCTTTGTCATAGAAAAATAATACAATATTAGTTTGTGCTAATATTATGAAATTCTAAGCATTGCTCTATTGACAAATGCTCTTGAATCTTGAATTTATCAACTCATAGTTAATTAAATAATAATGCTTCCTTTCTAAGACAAAAGTCAAGTGTTAAAAGTAAATGAAAATCATGAATCTTCTACAATTGTTTGGTAGAATAATATGAAAATATTACTTTTTATACGTCTGCCAATGTGGAATCCATAAGATCAAATACAGTATGATAATAATAAAAATTTGCAACATTTGCAAAAATCTAGCGATCATGCCAAATTATTTAATGCTGCCCGCATTATTTTTGTTTTTTTTTTTTTTACTATAGCTTACGATGACGTTGACATTGAATGAAATGAGTCCTCGGTATATCGCTTCTCTTCGCACAATTCTGTGCGTAAAGAATTTATGAAATTCATTCTTCAATCTTTCTGTGTCGCGTCGTACTCTCTCTCTCTCTCTCCGTTACTCTCGTTTCTCATACTGTCCTTTATTTTCGGTTCTCACGCAGTGAAAGATTTCTCCATCTATAAAAGGAAACATTCGTTTGGCCCCAAAACTTTTGCTCAATTTAATGCTCTGAAAATTTCATTAACCACGAAGCAAACGCTCACACTAAAGGTAAACAAAGAAAGCATCAGCAACAACAACGCTACATACACAGACCATGCATTGGCAACTTATGCTACGCGTGTCAACATGTGTTGTGATTCATTGCAAATTGCGCTAAGAAAGTTTTTTTCGATTTCTAATTCGAATTTAGAATTTTTTTGAGAATTATGGGACAGTATTTTTCTGTTAAGTTTTTGACTGTTATGTTTGAGTTACACGTTTCTCTTTTTTCGTACGGTTTTAATTATTTCAGAATTATTTATTATACATATTGTAGATAATTTTAAAATAGTATGAAAAACAATGCATTTTTAAAAATTTATGCTGCGCCTTTATTTCAACGGAATAGAAAAAAGTGAAACTTTTTCAACACTTCGGTAGGTGTAACTTTCACAGTAGTTTTATCAAAATTGTCTTCTTCTTTTTCTTCCTCATGGTCGTCGTCATTGTCATCGTCATCGTGGTCGTCGTCTTTTATTCATACTCTGTCCAAACGGTGTCGGATTTTCGTTACATGTTTCATTTTCATGAGATTACTCTAACAAGCGCTAAAAAATATTCACTTTAAAATATACATATGTAAATTATGATAATATTGGACTGACGATTGGACTGAATTAAATTTATTTATGTACGAGTATGTACATATATTTTTCTATGAAATGTGTCTTAGAAAGATTATACCGATTCGTCTTCTTAATAGTCCCACTTTGGTTATTTTCGAACCGAAACAAAAAAAAATGTTTGTAGACGCCTGCTGCTGTCGACAATACTGTCACAAAAGAACAGGCCCAGGTCAATGTAAGGCCAGCCAAATTTTTGTCATCAATAATGTCTCTTCTGCTTTTAACTCAACGTGTGTACTAAATACTGAAATGGCTGATTAAAGGTCACTCCCATACTTCAGAAATTTACGTTGAGCGTAGTCATTTTGTGGCAAATAGAATCCTCATTTCACGTTTCTTGTCGTCCTCTGTAGTTGCTGCTGCTTCTATGTATTATCTTTTATTTATTTTGAATTACATTTTTTTTTTAAATTAGGTTTTTTTTTTTGAACATTTTTTCGGTAGAAATCATGCAGTTTCGATGTTTGTAAATCGCAAAAGAACGAAGAAGTTTCTCATTCGAAAAGTACTTTTGAGAATTTCACTAATTAGCAACGTGATTCAACGCGTTTCGTGGCATTAGTCGCGAATCGATCGATCACCACGAAGCATCTGAAGTTTAATTTAATCGTCGAATAATAGAAAATTCTTTCGACTGCAATTTAAAATTTTTCAAACTGGCAATTTCAATTGATTGCTTGTTTTCGAGGAATCCGTAGCCGTATAAAAGAATCGAATAATTCTCTCGAAAGTGCAGCGAGTCATTAAAAGTGCACGCAATTTTCTCATAATAATTATTTTCAAATCAGTGTAAGTGGGTGGCTATATTCTTGATGATGATTTGATGAATTGGCCCCGTCAAGAATTGAGTTGAATTGAGACGAACGCAGCCAGAGTGAGCCTTCTCAGAGTGTGGTGAATTTATATAACTCGTCAACAAAGCAACCAAGTTTGTGTGCTTTCGTTCGTTCGTTCATTGCGTTGCTGTCGGTTGCTGTGAGTGTCGGTGAGAAGGTGGTGGCAGCGCTTGATTCGCCCTCTGCGCGGCTAATACAAGGTGCATCAAAACCCAACGAAACGGCGACGAAGAATTACGATATTAATTGTTTTTGTGTTGTTCTCAGCGTAGTTGGAGCTAACGTCAGCGGCCGATCGCTCACTTACGTAAGTGAAAATTGAAATTTCCCAACGCAGTTTCCATAAACATACTCTTAACATACTTCGCCCCATAAAATTGGGGCCCTCACCAACGCGGGCGACGCGAAAGGATGGGCGAACTTTTAGCGGAAGTTGGAGACTTGGTCTTCTCTATAGTCATAGGTTATCTCGGTGCTCTAGAGTTTTTTTACGTGGTGCGACATCTTTATCATTGGACATTTCGGCATCCCGATGCACAAGAAACTGACCTGAGTAATTTGCAGCGTCTACAGGACAACATACGCAATGGCCTCAACGAATCCGAAGCTAAAGAGAACGCAGCTGGAATTAATGTCATGCAAGATGGCGTACTGTACAGAGATGGCTTTCGTGTAGATCCTCCGCATGAGGAAGAAGAGATCGCACAATTGAGAGCAAGGCTAAGTACGAAAGATGAACAAGACAAACGGAGAAAGCAAATCGAGGCGGAATTAGTCAGGCAAAAACGAATAGAAGAGGAAACACGCAAACAATTGGAAGAAGCTGAGGCAGAGTTAGAAAGACAACGTCAAGAGAGAGCAGCCGCAGAAGAGGAAGAAAGAAATGCTCTGCTAGTTCTGCGGGCTGAGGAAAAAGAGCGGCAGCGTCAGCAAGAGATAGAAAAGTTAGAAGAGCAGAAAGAGAAAGAGGCCAATGAGAGAAAGCTGTTGGCCATTTCGAAAGAGCTAGAAGAGAAGGAAAAGCGGAGAGAAGAACAAGAACACTTTGTGATGATTAAGAGGAGAGAAGCCGCCGAACAGCGAGAGAACGAAAATAAATTATTATCAACCGAAAAAGAGAGAGAAGAAAAGGAAAGAGAACAAGACGAAGAAGAAGAAGCATTAAACGAACTAAAAAATGAAAAGAAACTACTAATATCCGAGAAAGAGAGAGAAGAAACAGAAGAAAGACTAACTACAAGACAAGAATTGAAGGCCATAAAAGACCAAGATGAAAAAGAAGAAGAAGAAATGCGGAAAAGTGGACACAATGAAGAAAAACTATGGGCAACCGAAAAGAATCTGACAGAAAAATACAGAGAAAGAGAAGAATGGGAAGAAGCGGAAATAGAAAACGAACAACGACGTTTGGAGAAGGCACGAAATGCCAGATTAGCGCAATTCGAAATAGAAGCTGAAAGAGAGACAACGAAAGGAAACGAACAACCCAAAGCACAAGTAAAAGAAATTACGGAAGGTCGCCGGAAAGAAGGACGTGAGGAAGCTGAAGAGACCGAAAAACTCCTGGCGGCCGAGAGAGATAGTGAAGATGCAGAACAACAAGGGGGCGATGATTATTACCGGAATAAAGAAGCCAACACTGAGCAAGCGCTCTTACTTCTGGAAGCAGAACGTGAATACGAACGGCAGCAAAGAGAAACCGAAGAGAGCAACGACGAATGTAAGAGAAAACTTCAAACTTCCGAAGGTTTAATAATTGATAAAGCACATTTCCGTTCCGAAGGGCCATTGGAACTGCCTGAGCCAGAAGACTCCCAGGAAGAGGGACAGAAGGATTCATTGCGTAAGCTCCTTGAAGCTGAAACGGAATATGAACTGCAACAGCAGCAGCAAGAACAAATTGAGGAGCAATTGGAGGCAGACATGTTAGAAAAAAAACGGAAGCAAAAAATCAAGGAAGAAAATGCACGCAAATTTCTAGAAGCCGAGCAAGAAATGGTCGAGTTACAGCGCCAAATGGCGGAGGCAGTTCAAAAGCGCCACGACGCCCCTCTGACGCAGCAAATTTCGGTTGTTGAGGAACCTTGCGTACGAAAAGATATTAAGCCACTCTATGAACCGGACCGCATGACGCAATCTGTGAAAACGCAATTCGGACAAGCCGCCAGTGAAGCATATTCGCTCAGCTCTAAGCCTTTGCTGTTTCCCAATGTGGCAGAAGATACTCCAGCCTTAGAACCGGGCACTCTGAGCACTCAATCGTCGTTGCGCACGCAGCTATCAGAAGAAGATACCAAACCAAGTGAGTCGGTTTTAGGCCTGCTGGAACGCGAAGAGCCCGACGGCGAGGACACTACACCGCCAATACATTACACCGATGAATATCTGCGCTCTCTCGACGGCATCAAGCCGCGACCTCTAATGCGCGAAGATGGCTCAGGACGGCGACGGGCTTTTAAGAAACGCCGTTCCAGTGGCAGCTCTTCATCGCGTGACTCGCGGACCTCTCGCGAGGAGGAAATCAAAATGTTCACCTCGCTGGAAGAGGAAGAGATGAAGGGTGGCGACGACTCCACTGCTATAAAGTACACGAGCGAACCTACGCTGAAGGTGAAAGGTCATCATAGACGTCATAAACGAAGCCCTGCCCAGGATGCCAAGCACAGTGAGGAGAGCCTCAAGACCTCTTTGGAAATGCTCGATGAAGAGAGCACCAATCCGTGGGGAGAAGTAGTTCCGGAACACTATAAGGATACCGAATTTTGGAAGCGTGAAAAAGCGACGTCAATTGACGAAGAAGACGACATCGACGTAGGCAAGGCAGCAATCGAGCAAGCGAAGCAAGGAGAAGCGATAACAGCTGATCAGATTCCAAATACGTCTTCGTTCGAGGAGGCCAACGAAACGCAGCACAAAGCGGCCCTAATAGCGTTGAAAAGCGTCCAAGGCTCCCAAAGGACAAAGACTGATGATGTAAGTTGATTTCTGTCTTTGCTGGCTTAAAATAGTCTTGTAACCATAGAACTTGTTCTTTTAGCAGGAAGATTTGGATACTTCTAATGTGTCGACGAATGGTAAAAACCCGAATGTAAGTCAGCCACAATATTTCTCATTTGACTTTACCGTGCTTTTGCTTTGCTTACCGCTCCTCCTAACCCTCTCCGCTCTGCTTTAGCTTCATACCTCCCCAAACACTGAAGGTTCCTCATCTCCTGCTTCATCAACCTCTCCACACTTGCGACGTAGCCCACGCATCGAGGAGCTCGATCAGTACAAGGAGCTGGAAGGCGATGAAAAAGGTTTTGAAAGCAACCAGAAGCCCTTTAGTACGAGTACAACACCCAGTATAAAAATAGAGGGTGCTGCTGCTGCAAACGAATCTTGGCGTGATGAGTACGGCCTACTTGTGCAGGGAATAAGTGATTTCTACGATTTCACGGCCTCGGTCAATCCGTCACGTTCACGCTCCACTTCCCGAAACGTCTCGAGGTCGACAACACCGCACTCGAAATCGAAGTCGAACTCGAATTTGAAAAATGTTTCGTATAGCGGAACAAACAGAGGCATAACAGATATCTACGATGATACCGGTGACAGCTCCGGAGAAATTCCGGTTAGCAAGGAAATGTTGATAGAAGTAATTGATCAATCTAATCGAGGCGATGGCGGTGGCGGTGGCGGTGGCGGTGGCGGTGGCGGTGGATTTCCACACAAATTGGAATACATAGCCGATGACCCAAGAGAGCGTCGATCCGATAATGAAAATATGCCACCAGGTCTTAGCCACTCCGATAGAACGGACGCAAATGCAGATGATTACGAAGTTTCAAGGAAAACTATAATATCTTTGGTAGAATCGTTGAGAGCAGGCGGTTCCGAATCACCTTCTTCGGAACGTTCCCTTCTGGCAGATGCTGCTGATCAGACTGATCACAAAAGTGGATGTAAAATGAATGATAAGTCCCGAAAAGAAATGGGCGAATATTTTCTTATGACCTCTGGGTCGTCGGACCATGCACCAGTAGAATCGCCGCCCGCTACTGAAGACTCAAAAGAGGACATGAACTCGCTAATTCAGTCACTACGCGCCGAACGTTGCACATCAAGATCCCGGTCGCGATCACCATTGCCAACTGCTGATAATGTACAACGTAGCTTAGAGACTCGTCGCAGCAAACGCATTCAACAAAACGATGAACTATTTGAGAAAATAAATCAGGGTCAGTCGCCATCACAAAGTAATCATGATACGATAAGCTATTGCAATGAGGTCACTCCTCCGGCCATCTTAGTCGAAACCGTAGAGGATAGCCATAAAGAAGATGAGCAAAATTTGACTACCGACGATATGGCAGGTCTAGTCGAATCGCTGCGTATTGCTAGAGCTAATTCTCGCTCGAGATCAAAGTCACCCATGAGAATCCCCACCGAAACTAATCTCAGACGTAGCGTCGAAGTGCGCCGAAATAGACTAATACAACAGAATGATGAACTCCTTGCACAATTAGCCACCAGGTTTCAGACACCAGAGTCGGTGGAGAGTTTGGGAAAGCAGGAGGGGCAAGAGGTCTCTGCTGCTTCTTTATTAGTTAAAGCGCCCACAAATATTTCCTTTAATAATGAAGACCGAATTCAAAACTCTAGCGTACTAGAGAAGACTATTGATGACAAAGCGCTGAAGCAAATTCGTGTAGCCAGGTCCGAAACTCAGTTACGGACCGAATCCGAGGAGCCCATTCATCAACTTTATGCTCCGGAAACAGCAAACGGAATTACTCCAAATTTAGACGGTAGCAACGCTTTATATAAAGACCGCTTGAAGAAACTGAAGTGTAGCCCAACAACACCTGAATATGATCGCTCCATATCGGTCGAATGGAAAGACGTGCAGAGAATCAAAGAAGAGATACTTGCTAGTGGTTTCAAAAGGTCCACCTACGTTGGTGAATCAATGGATCTGGGGAGTGAGTATGAGGAGCTGCGACGAATAACCGCGCACTTTAAGCGATCGCCCAGTCGCAGTCGTTCCATCCCAGAGGATGAGATGGCAGTCGAATTAGCTCGCCGTAAAGCCTCGGAGGCACGGCAAATTCAGGAAGAGATTTTAGCCGAAATAACCACTAGCAGTCGTGACAATTCACAACACGAAGATAGACATGGCGCAAAACCGAAAACCGATTTCAAAAAGAAATCAACACCGACGAATTCTAGGAAGCACGTGAAGAGTGACGTTACGGGATATGGAGACTATGATGAAGACCTGGCCGATGAATATGCCGAAATGCGTCGCAGTGCTGCTGAATTTCGCCGTTCCCAAAGCAAAAGCCGTTCTCCAATCGAAGCCCAAGATTCGCAGGCACTGACCGCTATCGATGCTGAGGCAGCCAGAAGAGGTCTACAGGATCAGATACTCGATGAAATCGAACAGACCACCATGCACTTTCAGGACTTTACACGAGATCTGAATGTGGAATTCCTGGACCACGAACGAAGGGCGTCCGATTCGGCGATTATACAAAAGCCAGAAGTAATTATACAATTTCAGGACAACGACACAGACACAGACCTCGATCTGGACCCCGAAGAATACCATCATTTCAGACGTTACTCGCTACATCAAGATCTCTCACAGGAAGAGTATCCGAATGATGATTACATCTGCGTGTCGCAAATAGAAGTGCGCACTGTTAGTGGCGTTCGTACATGGACGCGCGAAGACTTTTACAGCGAAGACTTTGGCCCGCGAAGCAGTCCAATGCCTAATATTGCGGCTATAGCAAAAACACCAGACAGCCTGGAAGAGGTTCATGACATTGTGGAACATTTACTCGAAGAAGAGGAAACTGATGGCAGTGAGGACGACAGGCGTACGGTCGTGGATGTCGAAGATGAAATCGAGGAAGATCTAAACGATTTCCACGAACGAGGTGCAGCAGACGAGTCTCAGCATGAACAGTCGGAATGTGAGGAGGCCGAAAGAGAGCTAGATCGCTATGCCGACAGACGAGCTATCGATTGGAAGGATCTGGTGGTGTCGGATGATTGCGGGGGCGCCATGGGTGGCGCTAAAGATACCGACTCATTTGCGATTGATGAAATCTACAACGAAGCTATACGCAATCGTAAGCAGTCTGGTATTCTCAGAGATTTTGACAACATTCTGCAAAGCATGCAGCAAAACTATGAGGACAACGGTACCGGAGAGATCAGTCCACAAAAACTTGGGGACAGTGAGCCACAAAGCCACAAAAACCACGACTTCATTATCAAAATGAAGTCCAGGCATCTAGGATCGAACTCGTCGCTGAATTCAATCGAAAGTGAAAGACGGGACGGTGAGTGGCGGTACTTGGGAGATGCCACCACAAACGCAAGAAATTCAGCACGCCTACGATCGCGTTATGGCTATGCGCCTGTACCGCGGACAAATCCGGTAGAGGAAATTGAAGTCGACTTGAACTATAAACCCAAGCGTGAATATAATTGGCGCAAAAATTTCAAACTGGAAGAAGAAGAGAGACAGGAATCAGATGAAAGACAGCAGGAGCGAATGGAACGATCCGATGATAAAATTACGGAAGAAGACGGTACTGTAATGGATGGTAGAGAATCACATAAACTGAGTATTGGGGGCGATAGTACCCCAACGCTCGTTTTAAGAGGCTCCGACATAGAGCACTGGAGAGAGGATGATGCCGAAGAAACAGAAGCTAGAGAAGTACTTGTAGAAAAAGAAACCAATTCTGGACTCACAGTGACTGAGTTCGCTACAGAAACTAAAGCCTCGAACGAAATCCAAGAGAAGCCAAAGAAAAAGAAGGGTAAACGTAAAATACGTAAAGGGTCCATGGTTGAATGCGCGGACAATGCAACGCGCGAAGAGGAAAAAGGCAGAGATCCCGCGATCGTTGATCAAAATGATGAGATGAAAGACGAAAACGACTCTCCCAAACGCAAATCACGCTCCCGTCGCAGTTCGAAAAGCAGTTTGCTTAATGAGGATTCCTTAAGCGTGTATTCACCGGGTGGTAGCATTGACTACCCTGAGCCAATGGAAGGCTTCACCGGTGAATACACTGAAACGGTAGCGGCGCAAAAGAAGAAAAGCAAAAAGAAACGAAAGGGAAAGGAAACAAGCATGCTACAGCAATCAGAAATCGCCGAGGAAGTCAACGTAGTGGTGGCGGCGGCACCCACCAATGAATTAAACATTGCGGGGGGGTTGGTGACTGCCCCCCAAACAGTACAACCCGCCACAGTCGAGGCGACGGCCAAAACCGAGGAGAAAACAGTACCACCACCAGCACCAGCAACGGCTTCTGCAACTTCCAGAGTGCTTGACAGTCTGGACATTTTGAAGGATGGTAACTTTTATCCCCTTTTCTGAGCACCGCCCCGCCCAGGCTTTCTTTCAAGTAATTATTGTACAATTAATTGTAGCTTTGAATGTAAAGCCACCTATACACTTGACACTTGCGTAGTTGTTTTTGTTGTTGTTGTTTTGCTTTCAATAAATACTTGACTTTGTTTTTATTCCTTTATAGACACATTCATTAAAAACACGTTGAAAGGCCACGTCACAAGTTACGACAAAGCACCAGCTCCCAGAATATCCTTCCCCGCAAAATGAATGAACGCAACGCTATGAAACAAAAGACAATATCGTAGAATACAAAACATACATAAATAAAATACGATACGATGCAATAAAACTTATCATGCCATCGATGTTCATGAAAACAGCGAGCACGAATGATTATTTTATTCAAATTAATTTCGAAGTAGTATAAGTTTTTTGTGTTTATCTTGAATGCTATTTGTTTTTTAGCATTAAGAACTCAATAAATCGCAATTTATTTTATGCAAAAAATGTATTCAACTCTACGTTATTTACTAGTTACTTTAAAAGATAGTAATGATATATGTATGATTTCACCACCGATCCTGAGTGATATCTCCTTCTCTGGTAGTTCTGTAGCTCTGTTTTCTATCATCGTGTGTTAAACCTTATGTTCAGTGATGCACACGGGGTCAGAAAAATCCCCACATCTTCCCGAATTCGACCTTTTCAGTCTAGACGAAATCCAAGAACGGGGCGCTCTTTTTGAATCAAAGTGAGATCTAAGAACCTGACCGACTCTTTAGTCAAGACGAGATATTAGAGTAACACAGGTCAGGCGGGAAAGAGATCCGACGAGGAAATGGTCTGTTTTCGGTTGATACGAAATCGGCCAACAAGATGGGCGGGGGCAGACTTCTTCAGTCGAGACAAGATCCAAGAAGGAGGCAGATCTTTTCAGTCCAAACGGGAAACGGAGATCCAAGAACGACATGTATTTTTTTAGTCTAAATGAGATCTAGAAGGGGACAAACTTTTCAGTCGAGACAAAAGAAAAAATGGGACCGAATTTTTTTGTCAAAATGAGATCTGAGAAGAGGACCAAATTTCTTAGTTAGAACGAGATTCGAGAATCACGCAGCCTTTGTTTACTCGAGTTGAGATCCGAGAGGGAGACAGGTTTTCTTTGTTGAAAATAGAACAAGACAAGCCTTTTTACTCGTCACGAGATCCGAAAGAGACGGGTTTTTTAGTGGAGGCAAGATCTAGAGACAAGGAGAGACAGACCTTTTGTCACCACTACTTGTACTACTTAGATCTTACTACAGAAGTTACCTTGTTTAAGTTAAGTTTAAATTTAACTAATAAGTTTAAATCGTGAACAAAAAGGCGTAAAACTTCAACTTCGAATGAAAATTTGTCCTCTTAAAGTTGGGAACGAGTAGAAAAGATTGAAGATATCGACTTTTAGGTTAGGATGTACATACATATATTTTTTTAACATAACCGCCCAATCCATTTCACGTTCTATCTGTGACGACTTTGATTGTTCCACCGCTCTTTTTCCCCTTCTTTTCACTTTTTCGAACGTACGTATATACATACATACATATGTACATACAATACGTACTCGTATGTATGTACCCGTTCATACAGACAAAAAATCATTGTCGTGCCAAAATATCTCTTTGCTCATAATCATGTATTCTTTTTTTTAAATGTGCAATGACGGCCGCCCTAGTTTAACGAAAATATGGCGAACCGTCAAAAGCACCATTTCTCTATCTTTAAAATAATTTTGATAATTTTTTTTTAAAGGGATAAATATTGTGTTCATCATTTACTATGTACCTGCACTCATAATTTCTATGTGAGAAATGGTGATATCATGACATTTTTCAAATTTTATTTTTAAATTGAAATTAAAAATCCTTTATTTTATACAAAAAATTTTGTATTTCATAATCAACAAGTTTAAGTTATTAACAGCATTTTGTTATAATTGTCTTATTCTTGAGCTAATTTTTTACCGATGTTTGTTTTCATCTTGAAAATATATGTACGAGTATATTTTCTATGAAATAACGCCAAAACTAATACAAAGTACTCATAAATGAAAAATTCTTCCATATTTTTTATGTGTGTACAATGAATTTTTTGAAAAAAATTCTACTAGACTGAAAATATTTCTAAATGACCCTGATTCGATCATTTGCCAAAAATATACATTTTTTTTTTGTTTTCGGAAATTATTTTAAAGGGACTGGGTAGGGCTAATGGATTGATGATGGTGGTCATTGGATCACTTCAAATAAGGCTACTTTTTATTTTTTTTAAATTTGTGTGCGTCTCTAGGATTGGCAAGCTCCATTGAGAAAGGCTCAATTGCTTACTATTATTTGTCATTATAGATAATTATAGTAGATAATTATCAACTTGTTAATAAACATGTTTGTGAAACTTCAAACGAAATTCTATGGACAATTTCATCTCTTTACTTAACTGTTTGCATTTTTTATGACAGGAATATAGTACTCGTATAGTATTATATGTAGGGAGCATATTTATCATGCATTAATACTCACTAGTACTCATTAAAAAATTTTGGCGTGTAGCATATGACGTGTATTGATCATATGAGATTTGTCTGATTTTTTATATTTTCTATTTTATGTTTTAGATTTTACTTTTTAAGAATTTTTTGGCCCAAAATCAAACAAACATTATAGATTTTTTTTCAAAGTTTCTGATTCGATTTCTGATGAATTTATTTTCACTTACAAGATTAATTCATGATATTAATAACTGTCCCGACACATTGTGTTATCGTCGTCAAATTTGAAATCAACTTTTCGATTTCTCTAAAGTCGCTATGCTCATCTTTTTCTTCAAATAATATGCACTCGCATCAACAATTTATCATTTCTAATTTTTAAAGAAAATTCTGATAATTTATTAGTTTTGATTTCGAGTAAATTTATTCAGAGAACGACAAAGAGAAAAGACACTGAAGATGACAAATAGTCGGAACCGGCTTGTCTTCAAACGAAACTTGGCAAAGAGTGACGGAAATTCTTCCCAAAAACGCATTAGAAACTTATTAGTTTGTTAATAGTATATGTTATGCTTCCAACAGTCATCCAACTAATCCTTTTATAAAGTTTGTGTTAACAAAAAATTGTGGATTAAATAAAGGATTTACAATAAAGTAATATGTACAACATTCTCGGTGAAAAGCAAACAAACAAAAAATATTTGAAAAATTTCAATTCTGCGTCTAAATCTCGATGTAAAATTTGATTTCTACTAAATTCACTGACTAAATTTAAATTTTTCTTTCCGTTGTAAAAAAATTATTTTCTTAGTAATAAAATGCTTCGTCGACCTTTCAAACAATTAAAACGAGTAAAAATAATATGGAAAGACGCTTGTACTCGTAATATAATTACGACTAATGTACTCGTACGTACATATTGATATACACATGTATATATGTACACATAAGCGCACATTTGTACATACATACACAGTCGTATATCCCATTTTACAATATTTTAACCAATGAAGTCATGTTACTAATTTTTAGCGGTTGAGCTGGTTGATGATTTTTC
Organism: Conops quadrifasciatus; assembly: GCA_949752815.1. Classification (NCBI taxonomy): domain Eukaryota; kingdom Metazoa; phylum Arthropoda; class Insecta; order Diptera; family Conopidae; genus Conops; species Conops quadrifasciatus. The sequence continues at coordinate 25,430,570 of OX457079.1, read as the reverse complement.
AGTATTTCAGACTTCTGTGTCTTCTTCTATTAAATGATATTAATTTCTTAAAATAGATCGTACTTTTTTTTTGATTTTATTTTTATTAATTAATTTATCGTTTTTCAAATAAAAACAACAAATATAAATTTTGGGCCGCCATCGGTAAGATTTTATACACGGTCTAACACTTTTAGACTCTGTTTCGGAGTAAAACCAGGGACGCGGGTCTATAGCCCCGGGGCTATAGCAAGCCTTTTGGAAGCGGTAATTTTTCTTGATCACTGTTGAAAAAGGCATCACAATCGTCTTTTTTTTTTGTATTAGACCACGTGCGCCGAAATGTTTGGTAGTTTTTTTATAATTTTGCGATATTGATGCCGTGCAGAAATCGCTTTTTTGAAACAAAGTTTGTTGGTATAGTTTGTCAAAGTTTGTCATATATAAATATGTAAATATATGTAATTACGCTAAGCCCGTCCAACTGCCCCTTCCTCAACTTTTTTTTTTTATTTTTCAGTAGATCTCTATTTTAAATAGGCTGGTTTAAAAAAAAAAACGGTCTTTCAGAAAGAGGTGTCATTTTAAATCAGAAAAACAGAAAAATTCAATATTTTTGTGAAAAGTGGTGACATTTGGATTTTAATCCAAAGATTTTTCATCCCAAATTATCCAAATATCGTGTGAGTTACTCTTTCTTCAGACCAGAATAAAAGGTTTAATTTTTTTAATAAATAAATATTTACAAAAATATAAATATAAAGATTGCCGAATATAAAAAGAGGATTCAAAATGCATTTCGAAATGACTAATGAAAAAATGAAAGTGAAAATAGGAAAGATACTACTACTACTGTTACTACTACTTTACTTTACTTTTTTAGAAAATAGGAATAATTTTTGTTTGGATTGATTATTTAAATTTTTATTACATCATTTATAAAATTATACAAGAAAATGGTAAAATAGATATTCTTCAAATGCGATCAGCGAATTTGATTAGCATCATGCAATATTTGAAATCATTGAAAATTCAACGTAAAAAAAAATACGTAAAACGAATAGAAAATGTAGGAGAAAATTTAAGGCTGTGAGCGTCTTAAAGAGATAAATTTTGAAATAATTCCACTAATTTAATATATCTAATATCTTTATCAACTTTTATTACCAACGATTGAATACTCAATACCATTTAAAAACCTTCAAAAATGCATCTGTTTCAAAAAAATACTTTCTTAAGCAGCTTTTTTATATGCACTCGATTATTTTTTGGACCTTCCCAAGGGTTATTACTCCCGCGAAGTGACCCAGAAACTGAAGCAAATTCTTCAAACTTTTATATAGTGTTCTTTATGTACATATGTATTTAAAAATTCAAAGAAACTTTTGACTACATTTTGAATGGAAAACCACGGCGGTTCAAACCGCCATCGAAAAACACATATAGCTTTATTAATTAGTTGCTAATTAATAGCTGGCTATACAAATTAATACAATTTAATATCGTACAAATTGAATAAATGAAAAATACATTTTATTTTTTAATTTATTGCCAAAATTATTAACAAATTATGTAGGTCATTTATTTTAATGAGGTGTTTTGTGGTAACGAAATCATTTGTAACCATCATCACCATAATCATTTATAATTGATTTAATTATATTCATATAATTAGTACGTATGTATATGTTTATATACGAGTATGTATGTACGTGTTTGCATCAACCTAAATGAATTTTGAATGAATATTCTTCTCTAACAGAAAGTATCGGTCGGCTCTTTTAGTTTCTTAAATAATAAAGAGAAATTTTGGGTACTACAAAAATATAACAAAACTGAAGGCACACAATTTATTTTTTATATAATTTCATTAAAAGTTATATAATTTTTGATTTATTCAAACTAAAAACTTCGAGGCTCGCGATTTTACAAACAGTCAGTCTTTTTTTGGGTCATCTTCTATCTTTCATTTTCGTATATTTTTGGAAGAGGACAATTCATATTGTTCAACAAAACCGTACCTAGTAAGACCTTAGCTATTTCTTTATATAACTTTTGAATTATTAAGAGAATTTCAGAGAAAAAAGTATCAATAGATTAAATCGCCTTATCCTAAAACAACAAGAACTGAAACTTTTAATAAAATCCTATATGGTCTTTCCACGGTTACTAAAATCGAGTTTTTGAGATATCTTTATTACTCTTAATAATGTCCTCGTTATGTTTCTTTATAAAACTCCTTTGAACAACCGAAAGTTGTATCCAACTCTTTAAAATTAAGCTTTTAAATCGTTTAAATATCTTTTCTCAATCAGCCCATTATTGAAATTATTTAACTTGGCAAATACGCCAAATTCGGCGTATTAACAAATTCGGACAGTCCTCCTTTCTGACTCTAAAATAGAAAAGAATCAAATTAAAAATAAATACATAATTTATAGCTTAATCGTAGGATTACAAAATTCTTAATGGCATAAAATTCCAACATACTTGTAGCAGATGAAATATGAGGTTTTGGGGTTGTCGACTTTCCGATTTATTTTTGTATGAATTTTATTTTGGTATCACCTTGGCTGTGGTGCTCTTCAGTCACAATATTTGGAATGGCTTTTTCAAATTTTCTGATTAATCAATTGATTATAATCATCAAAATTATACAAATATATTATACTAAACGATACAATTTTAACAAACAATATCTGCAATAGAAAAAGATTATATTTAAACAATTGTATTGATATAAATTTCGAAGTGGAAGAGTAGAGATCAGGAAATCTCGAAAACCCAACTAAAATCTTATGAAGAGACGCTGAAGTTTTGGTTTCGGATGCGGATTCAAGCTTAAAAAAAGAATGACGTTTCAAGTCGTTAAGAACCTTGAAACAAAACAGTATATAGTATCAAGGTTACAAAATTTTGAGGTTATTTTGAGCTTGTAGTTATAATTATTAAAATTATTATTATTATTAGTATTATTTGGGTTTTTTTTTATTATTTATTGAAGCAGAAAGCATTAATTTCTATCTCAAGCGATGTAGTAGAAGAAGAAGAAGAAAAAGACGAAAAATCTTGTCCCTGTAGACTTTAGGTTTAAACTGATCATGAATTACAAGAGCTGTCAACACAAATTTTTACATCAAAAGAAATTCATTCAATATCTCACAAATAAATAAAAACATAAATATTTTTTTTGAGAATTATTGTTGTAATTCTTCTTGTTGTTCTTCTTCTTAGGATAATTCTTTAAAATTTAAAAATTTTCTAGAATAAGGTGTCTTTACAATAAAAGCTAATAAACTTATTTGCATTTATAAAAAGTCTTAAAAATTTTAGAAATATTCTAGTACTTACTCATATATTTTAAGAAAATTTTGTATACAAATATTCAGATCATATTTTCTTTAATAATTAAAACAACAACACCGAATAAAAGTTGCCCTACTAACTTAATGCATTCATTCTTCTTTGCATCTGATCAAGAACTTGGTGATTATTTTTGTATTTCGGTCAGACAAATTTTGGCATCTTTAAGATTAAGATTTTAAGTTACTTATTTTGTGTAAGTATACACGAGTATGCAGTGTATATAATATCCATATGTATGGATATGTATTTGGTTCGTTTTGCCTTAGTAAATTTCGTAAGTATACGTGTATGTACGTACAATTCTTTTTCTACCATGCCTTCGCTCTCGGTCATGCAATACTTGCGTCAAAAAATCTAAAGAAATTTTTCCTCACCAAAAATTTATATTCCAATTTTTTTATTCACTTCATAAAAATAGCTGTTATTGAAATGTGGCTCCGTACCGTTCCGCTCAGCACATAAAAATTCTAAAAATAAAATAAATTTTCCTCAAACTTTAAAGCCTTTAGCTTTTTATTTTCTCTCGAGTGTTGCAAAATGTTTGCAAAAAATATTAAAAATGTAAAATGTTTCAAAACAATATTGCACCGTAAAGCCAATTCTGTGTGGCCAAGGTAATTTATTTAAGCTTTTTCTATGAATAAGCAGCTTTTTTTTTGTTGCTATTTTTTATAAAATTTATTAACCGAAGAACCAATACCAAAAGGGTCAAACCCAAATAAAATTCTTCTTAATTTTAACGGATTATTTAAATGAGACGAACAACATTATAAAAACAAATAATGTTACATAAACAGAAAAGTATCGAGTATCATACGTACCCTAACAACAATACTTTCTTGCCATCCTTAGTCCAGTTCCTGGATTCCCTTTCAAAAAAGGATTTTGTAGGGCTTTTAGAATTGCACTAATGTCAAGTGTAACGGTTTCCTGGCAAGTAAAGCCTTGGTTTTTATCATCAAGAGATTAAGATAAGAGATTAAGTACAGAGTAAGTGAATAGCGTACAATACACCTTTCTCAATTAGTGGTGATATCTAGAATTTTATCATCGCTTTATTGATTGCTTTGGCAACCTTTAAACCGGCTTCCTGTTTTCCCCGTTTTAAAATATTTTCGAGAAGTTCTCGTTCTCGAGTATAGGATCTCGTCTCTACTAAAAAATGACTGCTTCTTGGATCTTGTCCTGGAATTCGAAACGATCAAGAAATAAGAAACACAATTATTTTGTGCGTACGACACGATTTTCCTTGATGACCTTGCTGAATGCGTGGTTTATGTCTATGCTAAATTCGTTTTGCGAATTTAACCTCGCGCGGCCTTACAAAACTATCGCGTGAATCGCGTTAAAATTAATATGGATTGAAGGCTTTATAATGCAAAAATTCACTAGAGAAATGATTACATATGAACATTTTCGCAGAAGAATTCTGGAAATAATTTCTTTAATTATAATTAAGTTTATACTTAAATACTACTTTATATAGTCGTACTTTCAAAGAGAAAAAATAGCCTTGCATTTTTATGAACTTTAAATGTCATTACATACAAATGCCATATTATTTTCACCATAAAAATCTTTTTATGATGTTGTAAAAGAAGAACATAACCCTGTATGTAGTTTTAAAATACAATGTTTTCAATTAAATTCTTCCAAGACTAAGATTTTAACTCGATAAAATTCGAAATTTTGTAAATGTAAAAACGTTCATTTTATTGCCATATAATAAAAATTACATTTACTTAATACTTTTTTGATTTTCGAACATGTGTAGAAATAAATAATTTTTAAAATTTTTTACTTTTTTATTGTACAATATATGTTTTTATTTCAGTTGCATAAATTTATAATAATTTAATGTTCTTAATAAGGCTTATGTTCTTTTTTCCTTCGAAATGAAATGAAATTCTTTGATAAAGGAGTTTACAAGTATTTCCTCTCGATTACATAATTTTATAAAAACTTTTTAACTTTATTATTTTAATATATTTATTATTTAGTATTTTTTTATAATATTTTTTGTATTATTATCGTTACTTATACGATTTAAGAAAAATTAATAAAATGCGCTAAACAATTTAAAAAGTCATTGAAATCGTTTTGGAAATATGTACATAATTATAAATAAATTATTTTGAAAAATTGAAAAAATAAGAAGAAGAAGAAGCGGCACAAACAGATTTCCATTCCGCTCGATTTGTTTTCTACCTCGCTCAGCACGCTCGCTCAGCTCGCCGCTTGTGTGTCGTGTGCACCATCGACAAATTTTCACCGCGCCTGATTTTACCACCCGGCATCCGGGCCGGGCTGTGTCGATCACCGTCGGCGGTAATTAAACCGCATACATAGGCATAAACATTTCTTCAGGTTGTTGGTTTCTAAGTAAAATGTAGCCGTAAAAATTAAATATTGCTTGAATCTTGGCTGAGTTCAAGAGAGCAAGCATGTTTCTGGCTTTCTCTTCTTCTTGATTATCTAAAAAGTACTAGAACAAATTTTTAAAATTTATTCAAAATACGATACGCCTTTCATTTATTTTAAGTAGTTTTTAGTAGTTTCATGAAATATCTAATCTTGCACCAGGCTGGATAAATACTCACCACGATTCTTTATTAAACCATTTGCCTCGTCTCTCTAACACACGCTTAATTTATATTGCTATAATCGATCGGTTCAACTATTTATCGTAAAAACAATACATATTCAATCAATTAATGCCTCTGTTTTTTAAAAACTAAAGGAAATTTGAGCAAACGTTAGGAAAAAGTACTCAATATTCTTGAATTCGCCAGCTTATGTAACATTTTGACACCTTTCAAAAAATTGTTTTTCTTTCTACAATAATATTCTTGTACTATTTTTGAATAGCAAGCACAATCGTATACACATCGTATACGCATGCACACAAACATACATACATACAATAGTATATACAAAGATATTTTAATAAATTTTCGCACCGAAACACCAGTGGCGTTTTCATTTTATTTTTCCTATTTTCAAAGCATTAGATTGAAAACATGTCGTCTGTTTTATAAAATGATTGTAAGTTATCAACCTATGGAGCTGTTTAATTTGAAGAACTCAAAAATTTTTAACACTCAAAAGTTACTCAATGTTACTCATCATTTACACAATTTTTCATGAAGTGGACTCTCCTAACTTTCAAAATAAACGGATCAAGTGTTGATAACTTTTATGAACATGATCTTTAAATTTCCATTGAATTTAGAGACTAATCTTTTCAAAATCTACACAATTTTCTTAAAACAAAACATCCTTATCGGTAAGCATAAAAAAGAATGTACTTCGTCCACTTTCAAAATGGGACGTAGTATGCATATTTTAATTTAATTTAATTTACTATAAAAGAGACGTGGTATATTGTAATGCGTTACAATGTGAAAAAGTGAAAAAATCGACATTTTTCATTACATCCTTCAATTCTTCTTCTCATCATTACCTACCACGCCCCTCTACCACCACCATTGTAGAGCAATCCTTTGCGGTATCCTTTTAAACAACTAAAATGTTGCAATACAGATAATTAGGCAACTTTATATACTGACGAACTATTCCGTTAACTCACGCGAAGTGGCTCGTCAAATCTGCTTTGCGCATTTTCGGATCTTTGCTGGTAAGCAAACAACAAATTTTTGGAAAAAACAATGAAGATTCGACGAGTCACTACGCATGAGTTTACGGAATAAGGCCGTGTATCATAAAAGTGAATTTTTTGTAATACTAATAATGTTCATATATAAAAGCAACCCAACAATATAAAAAAAATATAAAACCAACACTGGTGAAATCACTTTAAAACTCTCTCTCTTTTTTTTCGTCTTAGCATTTAAATTTCTCTTTTGTACAGACAATTCATACTTCTCAAATTTTCTTTTAGTCTTTACTCTCTTGTGAAAAATCTAAATACAATCCTTCTGTGGGTTTGTGTGCTGCTTGCGATCGCCATCACAAAAAATTATTCGTAATACACTCGAATATTATTAATAGTATTAATTTTTTACTCATTTTTTATTGTTTTATACTGAAATGTTAATGCTTCTACAAAGAGAGACCTTTACGAGCGCGCTCACACACAAACAAACACACACTATTAGTTTAATTTTGTTGCTGCTTTTCGGTTGAAATTATTTTTATAACATATTTTCCAAGTAACGAAACAAGTTCTAAATAATTTTCGCTACGTTTTCTATTGAGAAAATCAAGCGAATATCTTAAAGAAAAAGAGAAAGAAGAAGAAGAAGCACTAAACGTTTAGAGGAAAAATTAATTATTAAGAATATTTGAATGGAATCGAGACGAGAACGCAAGCAGTTGTAATTTCGACTCGAGGAAGTCCAAAACGTTTTCGAAAACGACAGCGAAGAAACCATTGCGGAATAATCGCCGTGTCCCACAGAGAAGTTTTATCGGTCAAGCGGTAGACAGTATATTTTCGGACGGCACCATTTCGAAAAGCGCCATCTTTTAGCTGCTTCACATAACGATCGCTATTATACAATATATCGTAGATATATAGTATTTATTGTATATATATATATATATACGAGTAGAAATAACTCGTACGCGTACGCGAAAAGTGAAAATAATTTTTGAAAATGGCCGACGTCGAAGTAATGCACACGGTTACGGAAGTTAAGAAAACGCGTAAAGTCAAGAAGACCTCGAAGCGTCGGGAATCGCAGGAGCAGACTTCCGATCTGCAGATAACCGAAGTGGAGCAAACCAATGATGAGAAGGGGTACGTGTCGCTCTAGTAGTGTGTGTGCGGGTGCGCGAGTGTTCGTGGAGGTGGGCGTGGGTGTGGATATGGGTATGCCGTGAATTCAGGATATTCAGACCATGGCCGAAACGCCCACAGCAAACACTCCGCAAACGGAATTCTTGTGTATTTTGGAAGAATTTTCAAAGGGGTTGTTGATGAAGGGGTGGATGATAACTCGAATCGAGTTGAGTTTTTTCATTTTTTATTTATGTCAAAGACCAAAAAAAAAATGTCAGATAAAACAAAAATACGACACACACATACGATGATATACGACCAATTACAGACAGAAAACATACAGAATTATCACAGTATTCGCTTCAGAACTATACGCGTACATGGGTACATACATAGTATATAGAATTCACGAAACGAAACTCCTTAACAAATATTTCCAAAATACTCAAAATCCAAGCACAAGCGACACGTTTACTCCTTCGACTTAACAAAAGGTATCTAAAAATATGCTTATGATGATAAGCCTAGGGCAAATAAAACCAACCAAACCAGACACATCAAACACCGAACACACAAGAACAAAAAAAAAATGAATGCAAAAATTTGCAAAAAAAAATATCGTATGAAAAGCAATAGAATTGATTAAACAATTTTTTTACACAAGAATCGCAATACTATACTGTACTATACTATACACCAACAACATAAAAACAGCATATTGTGCATTGACAACAACAACAACAACAACACTACTATATCTATGTATATACAACTCTTTCTTGTCACAATCTTCTAAAACGGAATCCTTCTTCCTTCGATTTGATCTTTTAATTTCAGTTGATTTTTAGCGGTGAGTACACGAAAGCCATGAACAAGGACTGGCACTCCGGCCACTTCTGCTGTTGGCAATGCGACGAGAGTCTGACCGGGCAGCGTTACGTCATACGTGACGATCATCCCTACTGCATTAACTGTTATGAGAATGTGTTCGCGAACACCTGCGAGGAATGCAATAAAATCATTGGCATCGATTCGAAGGTAAGCTATAAGGAAGAAGAAGAGAATATTTTTGAGCCTTTAACAACGTTTTAAAAAAAAAAGATGCCTAAAAAATTATAACATTCAATAATATACATAAGTTTAATAATGTATAACGTATTATGTATGTATGTTAGTTAGTCTTTATAGAGCGCATCAGAATCAAAAAAATTGTCAAAAAATCTTACATTATTGTGTCTGACATCACATTATCTGCCATTATTTCACTACACTTATTATGTCTTCACTTTCAGGATCTCTCTTACAAGGACAAGCACTGGCATGAAGCGTGCTTTCTGTGCTGCAAGTGCCATTTGTCGTTGGTGGACAAACAATTCGGTGCCAAGGCCGAGAAGATTTACTGTAGCTCCTGCTACGATTCACAATTTGCATCACGCTGTGATGGTTGCGGCGATGTTTTCCGTGCCGGTAAGATTTATTAATATTGAATGACATAATTTGAAGTGATGGTTGCAAAGAAGGGTGAAGAGGGGTGAATGAGTTGCTCTGAAAATTCGTCAACTTGTTGTTTATGAAAATATATTAATAGCACGCCATTTCTTTGAGTTATCATCATCGTCTTATTCTTTATTCTTCCCTCGGTGATCTCATCAAGTAATTCAATATAAGAATTTTGTATAAAGGCAAAATGTATTGCATACCTTTTAGCGCAATAGTCAAAATATTGGCAGAACTGAGCAAAAAGTAGGCAACGAATATTTGTAGACCGCACTGTAAAAATACACTGTAAAAATACTCGATCAATCGATTAAAGTTTGCATTATTTATTTATTTATTTTAAGTTATTTAAAAGTCTTTTCTGTATTTTAATATATTTCAATTGAAATATTTACAATTTTTTTTTTTTAATTCTTTTCATTTACTTAAATGAAGTCTTATAAAAGTGGCCTTATATACGCTTATATTACCTTACAAGAAGTATAAGGGAGGTCTTTCTTGATGGGATAATAAAGATCTCTCTATATTTTAAGACATAGAATTTATTTAATGGTTAACGCGACAAGATCAGCGTCGTCAAGACTTACAAATGGTCAGTTAAATGTTCTCAAACTGTAACTACCCGCAAAGAAAAACACTTAAATAAAAAATGAGTTCTTTATTTCTTGAAATTGTGCCATACGTTTAGGAATTTTTGAATTCCCACCAAAAATATAAGGATACATTTAACATACATATATATTTTTTTAAACATTTTATTAAATAAAAAAGTAGCTATATGCTTACTCATATATGATTTGTAGTATACGAGTATATAAAATAATATAAGTAATATTATAAGCTACTTTTGTATTTCATTTAAATTTCACTTAGAAATGTCAATTTAATGGATTCAATGTCAATTCAAATGAAGACTATTTTTTTAACTCCATCCAACTTGCCAGCTTGAATCAGTTTTGCTGGTATCCGGTTTTTTTTTTTTCAAGTAGTAGCCTCACCAACATACAAGTACTTACTCAAAAAATGAAAGAAAAAAACAAAAGGAAACATTTATAAACGCATGCAAAATAAGCAAAGAAATCAAAAACCATACTTTAATAAACGTATGCGTGTTCCGGTGGCAACGATGTTATTGAACCGGTTTTAATGAACTTGTAATAATTGGAATGGCACAGGATGAGACGCTGGCGTTCATTTATGCTCGCTAAGTCATGCTTGTCTTTCCTGTTCATTAAACTATACGATGTTCTCCGATGTGACCGACATAAACCTTAAAAACACATTGATCGCCAGTAGAATCCGGTACCAGTTAAACGATTATCTTACGATGCAACAATTTTACGTATAACAAAAAAAATTCTAGTAAAAATCTATTTCATCTCAACCCGGTTTATCTCTCAGTGTAAGCATATACATATGTATTTTGACATAAAATTAACGAGTGATGAATAAATTATTTCACCTTTAATAAGTGGTGAATATCATAAGTTTTGTTCTTTGAGACGATTTGTTTTTGTAAGGAACGAATCGCCGCAAATCGTCTAAAACAAGTTTAATCCTAACGAGTAACTACAAACGAGTAACTACGAACGAGCAATCTGATGTGACTGATTTATTGACCGCCAGGTTTTTATTTCATTTTCAACTAAAAACTCAGTCAACGTGGGCGAATAAACTCTTTAAATTCAATAAAAGTCGTTTGTATAAGTACATACAATAAAAAATCTGTTTTTCGCAATATAAGCTAAACAGAAATATACAAAACAGCAAATTAATTGAACTAAACTGGTATAAAAATTCAAGAATTTATTGCCTACAGCTTTTATAAAATAAATACGTAAATTGAAATAATTCCGAAAGCGATCTATAGAGATTATTTTTTCATTTTTTATTGTGTTGTTTATTCACGGCAATAAACCAATGACCATTTTGTGATCGCCATTCAGATTTCAATAGTACTTACGCCTAAACACGAGATACTATATGGTAAATAAATACAAATATTAAAAACTATTACTGAATTAAATAATAAATGTGAGACGGTTTTGAAAAACTACATACATATATTTTGCCCTTAAGTCTGTAATGGAATGAATAGCTAGTAAAAGTTGTTTTTTTTTTAAAAAAAGGTTTGAATTTTGGTTGATAAGTTCATGTAGGCGTATGTGTTAGGTAGCATACAATGCAGTTATGACACTTTTGATAAGAGGTCTGTAATTTAAAGTCATTCCTCGCAGCGACAGCTGGCAGCAACGATCTCTTATGTCTATGTGTTTGTTTGTTTATTCTAAATTCTTTTTTCTCGTCTTTGATAACAACTTCACTCCGTATATTTATTCATAAAATTTTTTAGATTTTTCGGAAAAAATGGCAACATTTTTCGAGACAAAAAGTGCAAAAGCCTTGCTGTCTTGCTCGATTCTATTTCAGCCGAAACACAATGCGGCATCAGCAGCGGCAGCTACTCCTCTCTCACGCTCACGCTCACTCTCCCTTTCAAAGTAAAACTACCTGTTTCTTTTTTATTCTGTATTCCATTCTATCGTCCTTGAAGAGAGCTTTTTATCCTTATATTTTTCATATAATTATTAGGATTTGCAATAAAAAGTGGCAACATTTTTTCTTCTCTTTCATGAAAAAAAGATTGAAAGCAAAGCTGCCGTGATAGATTCTATTTTTCAGAGCAGCTTCAGCTCCCATAAACTTTTGTATAATTTCTCTGAGCTGCCGCTGCCGATGCCGCATTGCGTTTGAGCTGTTTTGCTGTCGCTGCCGCGCATCAACGAAGTCCAATAAGCTTTCATGGCTGCCGGCTGCCGCTGTGAGGTTGTGGTCCTACTGTAACTGCACACAAAAAGTTTTATGTGCTAAGCGCGGTGGGAGGAAATAAAAAACAAGTGTTTAAAAGAGTAATAATCATATTTACGCTCAAAGAGCCGCTCTTTAGCTGTAAGACTCGGCTCTTCTTACAAATAGACACAGTTCTGCAGAGAGCAACCAACCCACATCGCAAAAACTTTACTTTTGTTGAAATAATCTCTACAATTCCAAAATGCCATATTATAATAAAACAATATATTATTAATAACCTCTTCTAAAGGTCAATGGTATTATTGATGAAGATTATTGATATATTTCAATAAATTAAACTTCGTTTAAACTTTCAACAATTGAATTTCATTAAGAGTTCAATAAATATGACACCGTATATAAATTATTTCACAAAAATTACGCTTTTACACTAATTATTACAAATGGAATCGTGAAAAAGTAATATTTTAAAGGTTTTTAATTTATTATTTATGTGTTTTTTAAGTTTTTTCCTTCACGATTACTTTTTATGTGCTGTACGTTATTTTTAATATTATTATCGAACAGATTTTGTTGTTAGTCAACAATGAACCTGTTGAAATTATTCTAACAAACTATGTAGATTTTTCCAATATTGTTTGAATCCAAATTATAATTTTTTTGGCGATATTTGATATTTCTATACAAATTGAACATTTTTAATGTGGTTTACTTTCATTTTCACCAATTAATAACCTACAAATTATGCGATAAAATACGTATATGTATATGTATATTAATTCATTATATAAATTATTTAAAAAAAGCGCAACAACCACAAAATGCTTACGCGTTGAGACCTTGGCAATATCGCAAAACAAATGCGTGGGCATCTCTTTCAGTGAAGGATTCATGTCTCATCAACTCATCCAACTCTTTTTCAATAACGTCTTGACTGAAACCTACGATCAACAGTAATTATGTTAATACTCGTAATTATTTCGGTACTAGTATTATGCTCAGGGTAGCATTCAGTTCGCGATTTTATGTTACACAAAAAAACTCACCAAGTCTCCCTTTCCTTTCCTTTCCTTTTGAGCACGTGCCCGATCCGGTGCTCATTTTATGCACTTCGGCGGAAACACTTTTAGGCACTGAGAAAAGAGCATGACCTTCAACGCAGACAGAAACAAGTCTCAATATTTCTTTTCTGCGATTATTACAAATTAATAAGAGCAACAACAGCTATTTAGTTAGTTACGAACACTGCAAGCACAACAACAACTGCGCTACGTTAAGTATTTGTGTGTGCGTTTAGTTGTTGCATTGAGTAGGCGTGTCTTTCCTTGTATCGAACGGCTAGATAGCTAGCTCTCCGTCTCTTATTATTAATTTATGTATAGGTTATCAAGCATCGAGTATAAAAGTCGCTATTGGTAACACTGTCTCGGCTTCAAAAAGTAAGAGAGTAATGAAGCATTGGCTCAGTGGTGTGTCTTGCAAATTTTTATAGAGATCGCCATCGAGATTTCTCATTTCTCTTCTGAAGTAATTTAAAAGTCTTTATTTTTTCAGTTATACAGTTATTCGTTATTCGTTTATACATTATTTTTGGAAAATTAATCAATTAAAGATATTACAGTATTGCTTATTTCCAACATCACTAGATCTAAATAAATGCATAACTTTTAAATTATATAAAAAATTCGCGTAAAAATTGTATAGAACACCCGCATGACTTCAAATCCGCATAATAAAAATAGCATAAAACAAGTAAGAGCGTTATCTTCGGCCTGGCCGAAGCTCATATACCCTACACCCGCATTGGGCGAAGTTATTAAAAGTGGGCGGGTGACACTTCCTTTTTTTTTAATTTACAGGGAGCTAATTTTTAATCACATATTAACTCATCTACAACACCGCTTTTTATGGTATAGTATATAAGAGGGCGTGTCAAGCCCATTTTTGAGAATATAGTCTAGTCTAAGATGGCGGACTCGGAAATGAAATTTGAGCTGAAAATTCGGTCTACAAGCCAAGAAATTTAGCTAAAAGCACGGATGAGTGCATATTTTCTATAAAAAGAACACGTGGCACTGGTCCGATTTTCACCATTTTTATATTCGTGCCAAATTTCATGACGATACCTCTATTCGTTCTCCTGTAATCGTGATTTCCACAGACGGACGGACAGACAGACAGACGGACATGGCTAAATAGAATCTGGAGGTGATTCTGAGCCAGAATATATATACTTTTCTATACCTGCCACGCCTCCTTTAATGCGTTACAAACGGAAGAACAAAGTGAATATACCCTCATCCCTTCGGGTGCATGGTATAAACAGAATTGACTATACATACTAACATATAACTATTGAATAGACAAGTTTAAGTAACGAAACTTGGTAGAGTTATAATTTCGGTTTTAACAATCCAAAATATTCGTTTTCATTCTTGGAATGAGATTTTTAAGAAATCAAAGAAGTTTCTTAATGTATTTATTTGCTTTCAATGGTTATCTCATTGGATGGGTAGTGAGTTCTCATCTTATCTCATGAGTTCTAACGAGATCTCATTAACCATTCAATGAGATAACCATTAAAAGCAAATAAAAACATTAGAAACTTCTTTGATTTCTTAAATATTTCATTCCAAGAATGAAAACGAATGTTTTACATTTGAAAACACGATCTCCAAATTTCATGTCTTTCAATCTCTCTGCATTTTATGATTATAAACTTTTTTATACCACCTCTGTGGTGAATATCTAAATATGGTAAATAAATTACTGTAATACTGTGTCTCGCCGCAATTTTCTAAACATAAACATTAGTTATCTTGTCATTATAAATAATTTTTATTAGGCGTTATCAACATAAAATATTGCTGCAAAGCTCTTTTAAGAATTGGCATTGATTCTAGAGAGCGAATGTAACATTGAAAAAGAGAGCGGAATGTAACCTAGCATTAAAACTAGTAAAAAGAAACTGATTTAGTGCATACAACTATTTTCATGACAATCTCATAGGAGCAACAGATGTTCTTGTTTTAAGCGCTTTCGAAACAGCAAAGCCGAAATCCAACAACGCCACTGGTTCCGTGGTTGTATTTCAACGAATTAGCAGCTCCGAACTCCGAAAACTCGAAGCAGACTTAACGCGGTTAGTCTGTCAATTCGACAGTCAGTTAACAACAAATTAGCGCACGGTTAAGACGGTCTTGGAGAAACGCTTCGTAACAAAATAAATAAAATACGTGTGTTTTGAAAAATACGAAACTAATTAATGTAACCGCAAATTCTTTACTTTGAATTTAAATTTAAACATCATAAATTTATGAATTTTTAATTAAATAATTACCACATTTTCCTTTAAAATTATTATGAATAGTTCTTTAAAATTATTTTAAATTCTTTTTTGAAGTGAAAGATTTTTTTTAATTTACACAAAGCAAAGAAAAACAGTTCATTCTTTATCATCAAGCTCTCATTCTTTTTAATCGAACACTTATTAAGGCTATGAATTCTCTTTATACATACATCATTGCTATATATTTTTCATTCGTTATTCGGAATTAAAAATATGAACCATATTAAAAAAATAACTTAAAACACTTTTGCCAAAAGTGTAAGCGGAAGTGCAAGCGAAAACGGAGTGAAAAAAAATCAAGTCCAAATTTATTGGACCCCAAATTATTTGCTTCTTTTCATGAATTAAAATAAAAATTTCAATTAACCTTCAGACTGAAACATGTAAACTGGTTGATCCTTCGTTAAAAGCGTGTTAAACAATTCCATAATTTTGCTCTGGCATAATTCATCGTTGACAAATCATTCACCCTCAAAATTCATCGTTAACAAATCAGTTATGAATCAGTGCTGAAATTGCGTAAATGTGACTTTCGGGAAATTATGATTTTACTTCATTTTCCTACATCGTCTATCGTCTATAGGATAGACCTATCCTTCTGTCGTCGAAGACCATTGCATATTTTTATTTCAAATTTTAAATGCCAATTTTTTAAGCTTTAACCATAGGAGTGAAAAGTCTTGCATGATTCGTTTATGTTTTCTTAAGACCATAGACTAAAGTTAAAAAGTCATGTAGCCGCACAGCATTGTTAGATGTGTCGATCCAGGGAATTATCTGCGATCGTAAACCCAACACATAAAGCCCCTGCCCCTCCCCATGCCCCCTCCCTCCCACCCTCCCTCGCAACCTGAGGAGAGTGGAAATAAATAATGATAACGCAATTTGAATACTTTTCATTCATTGATAATAAAATGTATGCAATAATGCAGAGCCGTCTGAACGAGCTAATGGTGGAAGTTTTTTATTGTACTCGTATAACGCATGTATCATATTCCCTCAACAAAAACATCAACTGCTATATGCATCATATGCTTAACATACGTTAATTTGACCAAGATTTCACTCGGAAATTCAATCCTACAGAGGCTGGAATCGGTTTGAATGAATTAAATGTATTAGTTTTTCTGCGATTAACAAAGTCATGATATCTCGGAAACTGTTCATCTGCTCTCACCCATTTGTCTTCAGTCCCCTCCTCCTCGTTGTTTACCCTTTTTGAGGCGTTTTACATCACTTTTACGGCTTGTTATTGATATCATCCTAACTTACATACCTACCAACCACCCAAAACAACAACAACAACAACTTGATCGCAACACTCGATACTCTAACATGCAAAAGCACAACGTTTAATTTCTTACTAAAGATAAATACGAGTATACCATGCGATTTCTTTTTCTGAATTCTTCATATTTTTTCTACCCCTTTTTTTTAACAAACAAAATTGATATTCGATCGAGAGAAAAAAAGAACTGAGATTCGTTATATAGTCCCAATTTATGCCTGACTGTTAAGATACAATAGTAAAAGATATTTACAACTTCACAATTTTCCGTTATTTAAATTTATTGATTGCATGAAGGATTGGAGATTGATTTTTATCATCAATCCTCCATCAAGATAATCATCATCATCATATTTATCATCAGCAGCATTATACTCGCACAATGACGGAAGTTGATGTTTTATCATCACGTTTAAATTCTCGCCTTCGCCTGCAAACGAAAACGATCGGTGCCGAGCGCATAAAAAAAGCTAAAGAGAATAATGAAGACATTGCAGTGCTGAGCATGTTTTTGCCGAATGCATCCGCCGTTGCAGAGAATCGTAAATTCTATTGCACTCTCGGCGATGCTTGCCACTGGGGCGATCCGCGTATCACGAAAGCAGGTAAAGAGAAATACGAGAACGACAGACACTAATAATCCAGTTTATCACAAGACAATTTATTTAAAAATGTTAGATAAATTCGAAAGTGAATTATTAAAGCTATAAATATATAATATAATTATGATTAATAAAAGTATAAAAATTAATAAAAATATATCTACTTACGGATAATAAATAAAACTGGAATGAATTGATGTAGTCTCTAAGCTTCTAATACATTGCAAATTTTGCCTACTAAATGACCAATTTTATTACATCAGCAGATGATTATTTAAAGATTTCTTTAATGACTCATGATTATAAAAAAAAAAGTTCACACCAAAAATCGCCCACTTGTTCCTATTTCTCAGCTTGAATTTGACAAACTACTAATGACAAACGAACACCAAAATGATACAATAATATTTGACTAATATCGTAGATCGATGATCTTTATCAATTCGTTTGACAAGTAAATCTTGTTTTGGCTATTGTAGTCTATAACGATGTCTATAACCAAAGAATATACAATGAATATATTGTATATTCTTTGCTATAACGATGTCGATATCAATGACATTTCAACTAAATGTGGGCCGTCTTGTCATATTTTTTTTTCAAATTATTTCATCAGATGAAATCATATACGTATTGTAATTATTTTTTATATATAGATATGTAGATATGTATATAGCTATGAATTACAAAACATGTTCTGATGTACATACATATATGTACTCTTATGTACAAAAAATGCTTAAAGAGTTAAGATTAAAGTGTTGAAGATTAAATTCAAAAGTATTCTCAATGTAAAAAGCTAGTGATTAGACAGCTTTTCTTCCTTCTTCCCTTCTTACTTGACATATTCCCTCTCATTCTTAACATCTTCCGCTCGTTAGTTTCAAACTACTTAACTTCAAAAGACGATTGATTTCTCATTGATCAAAGAAGATATTTTATTCGAATGATTCAAAATTATCATCAATTAATAAAATTTTGTCGATTTGTGTTATTTAAAGGGACAAAATGTTTGCCATATTAAATTCTTCCAAAGACCTTTCTTAGTATCTATAATTTTAGCCGCATGGAAAAAAACTTAGATTTAGCATTTTATTGACTAAATTTAATATAGATATACAAACAAACATATATGTATGTCTGTAAAAATATAAGAATAACTTTTTCTTTTACTGTCTCTTTCTTACATTTTTTTTTGTTTTAAATGATAATTGTCTTATCGTGTCTTTGTGTATCGTGTCACAATTTCAATATTGCATTGCCTAAAAAAATTTAAGCGGATAATTTTGCATGACAAACGGAAATAATTTACTTTCAAAAGTCTATATAATTTCTTATTCTTCCTAAGTAAAATTTGTGATTTAATTCTTAAAATTATTAGCAATATACACAATTTTTTATCATGTCCAATTGTAATAAAACTATCTACAAGCGATATATTAATTCTTATAATATCTCGAGAATCGATAATATCGATTCTTATATATAAGATTTGCTATCTCTGATATCGCAAAATGAGAGCAAACTCTGTCAGACGACGTCACTAAGACGCATCGAGATCGCATTGAGAGAGTTATAAGTTGTATGAGAGTTATATTTCAAGCCTGAAAGAAACCTTCCTCCAAAGAGCAGGTTCTCGCTCACAACCTCTTCACTCTTTAAGCTAGAGATTTTATAAATTATTTAATAAATATATTTATTTATTTAAATGGTGGATACTTTGAAACAGAGAACCAACGATATTGAAAGACACATTACTTTATATACAAAATGCGGCTATTAAAATGTTTTAAATTATACCTTTCATTTCATTTAATTTCTCCAACTAATCTCACAGGAACCAAAAAGATGGAATACAAGACAAGGCAATGGCATGAGAAGTGCTTCTGTTGTTGCGTCTGCAAGACGGTCATCGGTACCAAGTCGTTTATACCGAGGGAACAAGAAATCTATTGTGCCGGTTGTTATGAGGAGAAATTCGCCACTAGATGCATTAAATGCAACAAGGTATGTACAATAGACCGATTAAAAAGCAAAATGATTGAGCTGCATTTCAACCCTTTGCTACTTATCGTATCTTAATCTCAACCTTCACCTTACCACTATTTTTTAAGGTCATCACTTCTGGAGGTGTGACCTATAAGAACGAACCCTGGCACAGGGAGTGCTTCACATGCACCAATTGCAACATGACGCTGGCCGGACAACGTTTCACGAGTCGCGATGAAAAGCCATATTGCGCTGAATGTTTCGGCGAGCTATTTGCTAAACGTTGCACAGCATGCGTGAAGCCGATCACTGGTAAGTTGTAGACAGAAGGCAGAGAGAGAAAGAGGGCAATAGAGACCGCGAGAGCACTTCCTCTTTCCGGCTACATCTACAATATGTATTTTGTACACTTCTCTGACTGTTTGTCTTTATGTGTATCCTTGTTTTTCAGGCATCGGCGGCACCCGTTTCATTTCCTTCGAGGATCGTCACTGGCATCACGATTGTTTTGTCTGTGCCAGTTGCCAGACCAGCCTGGTGGGCCGCGGCTTCATCACCGACGGACCGGACATCATCTGTCCCGAGTGTGCCAAACAGAAACTGATGTAAATGCACTCACTCACTTGCGAGTGTGCGATGTTCTCTCGAACTCTTTACAGGCAACTGCCATCAACGAAAACTAATAATATGTGTACATATATGTATATATGTATGTATGTACATATATTTTGAGAACAATTACTACTGAAATACATCCATGATAACAAAACATAAAACCTCAGATCAGTTGATGAGAGATGAACATGATGAAATGCTTGCAATATTAATGCTGAATATCAAATTTAATAAATATTTTATGAAAAAGTTTTCCTAAATCAACTTGTAGGAAAGTCTAAATAAAGAAAGTCTAAAATAATCAATTATAATCCAAATTCTAATAAAAAAATAATATGAAATTATATTAATTTTTTTCAAAAAATTCAAACATCTTTAGATAAAGAAAATAGCATTTTAAATATCTACGAAATAATTATTATACATATTTACATTTAACAAAGCAAAGTCAAAGTCTAAATAGAAAATTATGAATTGAATTCTAAGAAAAGTTCTCTTTTTTAATTTTATAAAAACGTCTCCAAAAAGTTGTTCTATTTTCTTTTGTTTTGTTTTTTTTTAATGTAACGCTCTAAGCAATTTTTAAAATTTTTTTAACATATTAGTTTCCGCTCAAACGAATTTATGTTGTTTATACTCGGTTTGTACTGTACACACGTATTTTAAAGTACCATAATCATTCTTAATTTAAATAGTTATGAGTTTTAAAAAAATCAACTTTGAAAAATGATATACGAGGAATCATTAATTGACTAAAATGTTATTTTTAAAGTATTGTACATTTTTTAGTATGACACAAATATTTATATAATATATTCGAAATGTCAATTAGTTTTTTTCTTCAATGAAATGTAATTCAAATATATTTATGTAATTAAAATTGTTCTTTCACTATAGCGTTGCGTGTTTGATTTGTAAAATTTTTAAAGGATCACAAAAGAAACCTCAATCTGCCATTCACATTTCGTGATCTCTGGTTGAGGAGGTCTGGACAGGTAAATAAGGTCTTAATAAGCTTTCCAATATTTTAAAACCGATTATTCAAACTCCATAAATCTTGATTTAATCGAAAATTATCGAAATTTTCGTTAATTTTCAATTTTTCATTATTAAAATGTAATAAGTTGTACAACGAGCCACAAGCATAACCACAAAAAGATATTTCATACAGCTTCTACTCGTTGCTTTGATAAATTATTAAGGCACCACATCAACATGAGTTAGAATGAATAAACTATACCAGCTATAACAATGCCGAAAGAAAATAAAGGAATGTACATTTATGCAAACAACAGCAAATCTCTGCTGTTAAATATCTACGCTGTTAATTCTTTTTTGCTCTTGTACATTAGTATGT
Organism: Conops quadrifasciatus; assembly: GCA_949752815.1. NCBI lineage: Eukaryota > Metazoa > Arthropoda > Insecta > Diptera > Conopidae > Conops > Conops quadrifasciatus. The sequence goes on along the minus strand of OX457079.1, from coordinate 25,408,973 downwards.
ACTCGTATACATAGTTATGTTATGGATGTCAACTTGCTGCTGTAAGTTTCTGATTGCCTGGTGCTGCGCCTGGTAAATCTATGAAAGCGGACCGAAAATGTGGCCGCCGCCGCCCTTTGAAGGTAGACACTGCTTCATTTCGATTTTATGAGTCTTTTTCATTTGAGCTACCAGGCGATCATAACATGGTAGCAGCAGTTTGACTCATGAGATAAAATATCCCATGCGATAAAAATCTCATGAGAGAAAAATCTCATGAGATATTGAATTTTTCTCTGATGGATATTTTCTCTCATGAGATTTTTCTCGCATGAGATTTTTCTTTCATGAGAGAAAAATCTCATGAGAGAAAATATCCATCAGAGAAAAATTACATATCTCATGCGAGAAAAATCTCATGCGATAAAAATCTCATGAGAGAAAATATCCATCAGAGAAAAATTACATATCTCATGAGAGAAAAATCCCATGAGAGAAAATATCCATCAGAGAAAAATTACATATCTCATGCGAGAAAAATCTCATGCGATAAAAATCTCATGAGAGAAAATATCCATCAGAGAAAAATTACATATCTCATGCGAGAAAAATCCCATGAGAGAAAAATCCCATGATATGAAACATAGACGTTGTTTACACGTGAGACGAATCGCACGCGACGATTTCATATTAAAGTGCGATCTGACGCACGTGTAAACAGCGACAATTTAAAATAAATGCATCCGGAAATTAATACCACCACGGTTACACTTGAAATTATATAATAAACGCAACCATGTTCATGGTTATCGTAATGATGACATACAACTTTTTCGTTCTCGCACTTTATTGTCTAAGTAAACTCAAAACAGCTATATTTCTTTCTCTCTTTAGCAAATTTTCGACTAGTCCCATAAGCATTTCTCTTGAACTTGTGGAATGAGCTGCTCCACACCGTCAGGCAACTATTAAATAATTGTTGCAATTATTGCCGGAAAGTTAGCTTAAATTCTGGATTTGTCCCTCATCCAGATTATTGTTTCTTTAAGAGCTGTGATTCCTCTTTATAATGGTTTTGGCAGAGAGTGAAAAGGTAAGCATTTATTATGTGTCAAGAGTAAATAAGGTTAATAAGCGTAGTGAAGTGTCTCCTCCAATACAGCCGTGCCGAGTGGCGTGGAAATCTTGTTCCTATTGCTGTCAATATTCAGTTGTGGCTTCTGATTATTAATAATTCAAATGCGAATTATAAAGTTCAAAATATACCATAGTTCGAAAACTTCTGAAAATTAATGGAATTAAGAATGAGTTTATGAAATAAAATGGTTAATTAGTAATAATAGAGGAGATTTGTTCATATAGACTTACCACTGTTTCCTTAGCGGAGTAAATTATACTGAAAGCATTCAAATAAGTTTAATACCGTGGGTGTATGACGAAAGCTGCTCTGAAAATATAATAAAATTCCAATAAGAAAAAATTCGCAGGTTGGCCCATTTCTCACTGCATACTGAAGTTTAGCAGTCTAAAATAAGATATTCAAGACATTTTATGGAGAGTTGCCTCGAACTTGACAACGTAGGAGTCAATTCTCATACCAAGAATTTCTATAGATTGATAACTATACATACCATGTTATTTATACATACTATAAATATTACATATTTATTCGAAATCAATAAACAGAGGCATAGAATGCGACTGGCCAATGTTTTTTCGAAAGCCACAACCTGCTTACTTTCGCTTTTTATAACAACGTCGTAACGATGTTAGTGATCGTCTTGCAAGCTGATATTTAGGAAATTTTCATCAACACAGTGCGCCCTCTACCACTTCGCCGCTTGCGCGTTTGTGTTCGTGCATACGAATCAGTCAGTCTTGGTTCGCAGTGCATCGTACTTTGGAGTATTGTAAAATACACCAACGAATAGCAAAAAAAGTACAACAAGTGCAGCCAGCAGCTACTGACGTGAGCAGTGAGTGAGTGAGCCGTACTTCGTAGCTTTAGGAAAATCAGTCGATTGAAAGCGCAACAACACACAGCACAACACAAAAAGCGAAAATTTTCTGCTTGATTATTAACCGAGATTCCGAGTCCAAGATTTCGTATTGCTTATGCCTTGGAGTTAATACTTCACTCCGGTGCCCCGGTGTTTCCATGCCATACCGGACTCACTTGCTCACTCTAGTCGATCGACACTGTACCGCTACAACGGGATCGTTTCGTTTTACAGGCGCTGGCATCAAGTTTGCCTTGCTTAGATGTGCCAAACAATAAATAAAAATTCCAATAATTTATTTTATTAAAAAATTTCGTTTCACTTCAGTTTGTTTCGTTCAAAAATTTTCTCTCATAACAAAAATAGCCAAAAAATAACGATTTTGGAAATTGCAAAAAGCCAAAAACAAATTTTGTGAAAAATAATCATTTGAAAAATTGCAACGAGAAAATACATTGTCCAAACCATCAGCTCCGAGGTTATCGTCGTCGTCGTCATACGTGTTTCCTTCGGAGACGAGTTTCATTTAACTAAGGCGAGAGTAGCTCTTGGAAGCAGCAAGAGCATCAGTTTTGGTCGCTGACGTCATTGTCCACGGCCTGTCACCTCACCCCGGACGGCGCCCAGTGTCGTGCAGTGACTTCCGCCAGAAAGGAATTGAAGAAGTAATCGTTGTTGGTGTCTCTTCTTTCTGTCTCCTCTAACCGATTTTCCATTTAAATAAGGTCTTACTTCAGATATTCTTCCGCTCTTTTACTTATTTTTCTCGACTCATTTGATTGGCCCATTGACAACGCCGCTGTGACCCCGCGCGTGTGTGTGCGTTTGTATGCTTAGTTAATTCCTGCAATTGATATTCGTGTCATGATGTTTCAAAGCGATTTCCATAGAAAGAAGAATTTTGCCAATCCCAATCTTTTTAACGTAATACAACGTGGCCGCGAATGAGTACAGCTTTTTCAAATATGATTAATCGTTTCAGAATTCGACAGAGAAGAATGCACCACCTCAAGCAACTCCGGCTGCTGGTCGCCCTGAAGCCAAGGACGAAACCAAAGAGCCGGAAGAGATGCGCACAGAGCATCTGTTTAAGCATCCTCTGCAGAATACATGGACTTTGTGGTATTTAGAGAGTGATCGCACTAAGGTTTGGGAAGACTTACAAAATGAAATCACTAGCTTCGATACTGTTGAGGATTTCTGGAGGTAAAGTAAAATTGCAAGTCGTTTTCTGCATCATCAGTCATTAGTTCAATCATCTCAAAGAGAAGCGGCTGGCGATGGCGTCTTTTAAAGCTTAATTGCGCCGTTTTTAATTTTGAGTTTGACCTGTCATGACTTTAGAGATAAAAAAAAGGTAAAATATAGGCAACACGCGCACGCAAGGCACCGACAATGTCACCTCGGCCTTTTTTAACAGAAATTAGCAAAAGAACCCCGCCGCCAGTCGGCCGACTATGTGACCAACTTTCTCTACTTATTTCATCGATTATTTTCAGTCTTTATAACCACATTAAGCCACCATCGGAAATCAAAATAGGCAGCGACTACTCTCTGTTTAAAAAAGGAATTAGGTCAGTAGTTCGTTATTCGATTTATTTAAAATATTTTTTATTTTTATCAAAAATAATGTCAAACTTGTCAAATTTACAAAACTACAAATTACGTTATTCGATTTATTTAAAATATTTTTTATTTTTATCAAAAATAATGTCAAACTTGTCAAATTTACAAAACTACAAATTACAAAAACTATTTATCTACAAATGCATTAAATCATTCACTGCCGCATTACATAAAGTGAATATTTTCAGACCAATGTGGGAAGATGCTGCAAATAAGCAGGGCGGTCGATGGGTGATTTCACTGGCAAGGAGTCCGAAAGCCGATTTGGATAACTTATGGCTCGATGTAGTAAGTTTTAATATCAGCCGATCTCTCCACACAACGCACTTATTTGTCTTTATTTGATTCATCGAACAGTTACTTTGTCTCATTGGAGAGGCATTCGATCATTCGGATGAAATCTGTGGAGCTGTTGTTAACGTACGTGGCAAAAATAATAAAATTTGTAAGTCTATTCATTATTATTAAATACGAACTATTGCCGCCACGACTAATTTTCTTTGTTTGTTTTTACCTTTGCCAGCAATTTGGACTGCGAATGGTAATAATGAGGAAGCCGCATTAGAAATCGGTCATAAACTGAGAGAAGCCTTGCGTTTGGGTCGTCAAAATTTGCTATATGAGCTGCACAAGGACACAATGGTCAAATCGGGTTCAAACGTCAAGTCGATTTACACTCTATAAACGACTTCCAAACACGATAAAAATTGCTATTCCCACCCCTCTTAATCCTATATATTATAACATTTTAATGCGTAATTTCACCAACCGAACCAGAAGTGCCGGCGTCGTCAGTTAAAGCTCGATAGTCCCCGCCGCAGATCACAACCTACTGCTGGGCTGAGGGCGCACACAACTGGAAAAAATTACTGATGAAATTCGAACTAAAACTCATTTATTTCTTTTAGAAATTTCAAATGCGGCAACTGTTTGTAAAAGTTTCGATTTTCGAAAACACTAATGGGGTGTATTGTAAAGAAAATTAAGAGAGCAGTGTACGATCTGTTATCAACAATCTGCTAACATTGTAGCTTTCCTGCCGAAGCGAAGTGGAAATATTAATGCACTTTGTACACTGCTCCCGAATCCAACAAACATCCATCGCATACTGTAATCGTTATCTAATGATCCTATGCGTGTTTTAAATGTAAACGATATGGATATTTTATTTAAAAATCAAATAAATTTAATATCATTAAAAAACGTGTGTACTAAATAAAAATATAAAGAGAATTTAGGGGAAGTCAATACTATATAGAGGTCTCAAATCGGATGAACTTTACGTCAAATGTTTTCTAAATATCAACGCAAACACCGGAACACCTTTCAGAAGTACTGTGGCCGCCTTTCAGAACGAAAACAAAGGGAACCTTTTTAAATGAAAAATACATTAGTTAAAGGCTCATAAAAACAATATGCGTATGTAAAATCAATTTTCCTTTTTATTCTCTGTGAATATAAATGAATTTAAATATAAATTTGAATATAAATTTTATATAATTACAAAAACATGACGTCTGACTATATTTTGCTAAGGATTATCACAGACTTTTAAAAAATGCCTAATTCTAATTTTGAATATATGTACATACATACATATGTAGTTATCACTGAATCATTCATTGCTTAGTGCAAGCTCTTCCGCTACACTGCATCCAAAGTTCTCAATTCTTCGATGTTTTTCGTATAATTTTACAATGCAACTTAATCGATTAACTACAAATCGTTTGATTATTATGTACCATTGCATATTAATTGCTTTACTTTGCGTCGCAAATCTTTCCGGCCGCACGCGTCTAGAGCGTTACATATACGAACTGCCTGCTCCGTTTTCATGCAGCATTTAGCTTCTTCGAACAACTTCAAAATCTTAAAAATCCGCGACGGTAAATCACTGGGATATTGCAATTCAATCGCATCCATTTCACCTTCACCTACTTCTAGCTCGCGTCCAAAAAAACGCCATTGCATTCCTATTTCTCGAAACAATAATTTGTGAACAGCAGCCCGTTGCGCTTCCGTTAATTCTCTAACCGGGGCGGGCTTCGTTGAAGGAGATGATGACTTTTTTTGGGCAATTCGTGGATCCACATAATTCGATATCTGTCTTACTTCTTCAGATAGTCGTTCTTCTTGATAACAGTTTATAGGTTCTCCATTAGCAACTTTAGGTGGGATATATTGTGCAACCGCAGCATGCAATCTCCGACTGTCCAAATTGTCTGCTATTTCACGCAATGCATCAATATTATATTCACTGAACACATCACGCCGTTCCAAACAGTCAATCAGTTCTCCAAGCGAACGTATTCCTTCCGATCGACGTATAGAACCAATGTCATTAGTGAAAAGATCCTTCAGCGCTGCTAGGTCGGAGTATGAAATCGTCTCGTTTTTAATCAAACTCTTTAGTGAGTCATACGATAAGATATGATAATTTTTAGGATCTACCATTATATCACGTCTGAATGTTTTTTTTTACAATTACATATTTTCATTTCATTTGCAAAGACCATCCCATGGAAATTCTCCTGATACTGGCAGACACTGTTTGATATTTTTGTTGATGAGTGCTACAATTGCTTCGCAGTATAATGATACAAGATTAAAATATTTCAATAAAAAACTTACTGAAAAGTAACAAGTGTTTTTTAAAAATGCATATTTTATAATATCGAATATTCCCTTGCAGTGCATGGGAATACTTCGAAATCAACCCCATTCTGTGGTGAATTTAGTTCACCAATGGTAGAGTTTACACAATTTTTACCAATGAATTAAAAAAGCATTAAAAATGTGTGGAAATTAAATGCCCACATTGCACGAACCGTGGTTTACGATAAAGAACATTTTTACCTAAAACAATTAAAAAGGAACTACCAATTTGTACACAAATAATTTATTAAAAAAGACATTTTAAATCTGATTATAAACAAATATAACCAGTGTTTTTTTGTAAGATAACGTAAAAAACATTTTTGCCACAATATGCATCTAAAAATTAGGATCTATTGTATTAATATCTGGCGTGAGTAATTTGAACATAGTCATCATAATTACACATATTTTATAGGGCCTGCGGTATTCTTTGTGTACAATTAAAACAAAAATATTTACAATAAAATTTACCAGAGACGTTGGGTCAAACAGACAAATGTAGCTATGGAGCAACTCGCGTACCCTTGAAATGAAAATAAGATTTAAATTTCTAAAAAAGCTAAAATACGAATGAAAAACCTGGTTTTATTCATACAATATAAAAGTGTTTGCAAATTGTTACTAAATCCGACTAAATGGCTGGAAATGCCGATAATGCAGTATATTGCCGACAATAAAATGGCTAAATTGGAATCCTGATTTCCACAGAGATTTAGTGCTTTGCCGAGGATGCTAATTGGTTAACCAATTTTAGCCATTGAAAACATTCGGCACAGTATTGGAAACTTTTAAAGCAGTTCCGCTGGAACTATGTCTATGTTTTAGTCATAATTGGCAGTCAGCCTAAATTTTCAATCTTGTAACAAAAGATAACAACGTATTGTATATCACCATTTCCTAATAGTAGTATGTATAAAAAAACGTAGTGATGTTTTAAGATTTTATGTGAACTCCGCCAATCTCTGCATTTGCTTTGCATTGCTTTTGAAATGTTTTTTAGTCGCGGTTGCTCCCAGAGATAATCTCGGAATATTTTTTACTTGGTTGCAGATATTTCGCAGTCTTGGATATTTAAAAATAAAAGTATCACTTCCGTGAAACCATGAAATTTCCAATAATAGAATATTGAAGTCGTATTTGTAGAGGATAAGCAAGAGGATAACTAATTTCGGAATTCCAACATAGTATAATAAAAATGAATTTAGTATTGTGAAAAAATGTAATCCCAAAACGGAGAAGTGACATCCTAATTCCTTTAGCACCTTCGCTTTTATAAATTTAGCATCTTCGCTTTTGATGCAATTTTTTCCTCTTTTGTGTTATTTTACAATTTGCATTCCATTCTTTTGTTTTTGTTTTGTTTCTTTGACGTTGCCTAACAATCATTTTCATCATACCTCTCGAGTACTTCTCAGTTTCCACATTCGCTTGTAAAAATTGTGTTTCAAGAGAAAAACTGTGTTCCTCGAGTACCAGCCAATATACTAAATGGTTCATCTGTTGTGTCCTACCCTCAGCCAACCTTGATGCCTTGCGTTCTTAAAGAATTGGAAGTGCGTCGTTAAGAATAATTTAAAAATAAAATTATTTGATTTCTTGAAGTCTACTCATGAGGTCGGTTTCAACATTCTCCAGATGCGATCAACAGACGTAGTGGTTACAGACGTAGTGAAAGCGGAAATTGAGGCAAAGGCTGAAATTTCTGGTAAATGGTGTTGTTCGTGGAGCTCGTAAGGGGTCCAAACGTAAATACTAAACAACAACAGAAGGAGCGACAATAAACTGAAGTAGCAAAGTACATATAATTACAATTATAATCGAATAACAATTACAACAAAACATGCCCCATGACATTACGAAGACTGCTTCCGAGATTGAGAATGTAGACTGGAGTACAGGCACCGGTTCCGGCCAACACTACACAACCGTGAGGTGAGTCAGAATTGAAGGAAAGTAGCTACTAAAACAGAAAGAAGTGCAGATAGCGAATAATTTGCAATCATAAATTATCAATCATTTCAAGTGAAATGTATATTTTTAATATCTTTCTCTTTCTTGGAGATTGTATTATATTCTATTCCATTAAACTTTCCGATCAGCTGAATGCAAAATCTAGGCCTGTCTAATTGTAACCATATTAATTTTCACAAATGATTGAATAAAAAGTAGAACAATGCAATACTTTTGAAGTAAAATTAAATTAAAAGTGCAGTTTTATACACACACGCACACGCCTACACAAATCGATATTCTAGATCGAGTAGTTTGTATTGAAGTTGAAAGCTGTTTTTCGGCGAACATTGATCTTCTTTTGTAATACTATAGCGATAAAATTTATAATAGTATAATAATTAAATTGATCATGTTAATAATAAGGTCATAACCTCAAAAACGCACTAGCCCCTGAACTGGATTACGAAATCCTTGAACATACATAAATAATGAACATTTTGTGTGTGATATGAGGACAGCAAAAAGACGCAATGGTGCAAATAACGAAACTCGGTTAATAATTGAAATTAAGGCATTTTCTTTTCATAAAGTTTTTTAGGAAAAACCACTGCTTGTGGACATAGTTCCAACAATTTTACCATTCAATGTTTGCATTATTAAGACATCGATTTTCACTATTAATTTAGAAATTAAATGTAAATTATATATTTTACTCCTCCAATGGCGAAGTTTCTTCTGTCCCTTGACAACAAAATAAAGAAAAAAATCTAGTTTTAAAAATTATTTTAAAAGTACACTAACAATTGAAACCATGTCACGAAAGGGAATGAAAAAGCTTGAAAAAAAACAACCGAGAGAGATATTTTATCAGAAGGTATGGAAATAGTACTACTCGGGATATGCCTTCAGGGGGACCAGTACCCTTTAGTGCGATAGGAGAAAACGTATTTATTACCTACACTAATGTGCAGTGAGGAGAACAAACTGCAAAAAGTGCGACAAGGGATAAGCAATCAACCAGGTTGAAAACAATCTTGGGGTCTTACAAACCTAAACAACGTTTTAAAAATGCATAAAACTCTCCAGGAACAATCGCCCGAAGACGACTTTGTTACTGTTTGTTCCATATAAAAGCTCAAAGAACATAATAGCGAACGAAAACTGCATACAAATTGCTGCAATCGTTCAGTCTTCGGTTTCTTCAGCCAAACCAACAAACCTACATTGACAATTATTATTGTAATATAGATTTCAAAATTTTATATTCAACTAAATTCTTATCGCTAATAAATATTTAGCTTTGTATAAATATGCATGAAACCCAATCAAACAAGCGAAATATTTTCCACATTGATTAAAACGTAGTTCAATTATTAATCAATGAGTACTAAATAATTGATGATAACCGAATGTGGTTTGTGATTGTAAATCGATTTGAAAACAAAATTTGCATGGATTTCCTAAAAAAGTTCTGCTCTCATTGTTCATTAAAGTAATCATTATTTTTTGAATGAATAATTAATCCAATAAATATAAGATGGACCAAAGCACAGATGAAGAACATAATCGTATTATATTCATAAAAGTTTCAATTCATTGCATTGTTTATATGAATTTTCCTCTTCTGAATGTAAAAATGTATGCATACATATAAAAGATATTACATAATGGAAAGTGTATTGCGATGCTGTTAAGTTCGAGTTTTCTAGATTACATAATGCCTGTCTTTAAAGTGAAAACGGATAATTTTAAAAATAGTATTTCTCTATAATAATTCGAGCTTTTTTATATACATACTTTGGAATACTTGGTCTAACTCACCATAATTTGGAGTTTCAATCGATCTGTGTATGTCTTCGCATTCAGAACTAAAACTCTAATTTGCTTCTTAAATTACCTCTTTTTTGGTACAACCCGTTTTCATGGAGGATACCTGGGCAGAAGAAGAAGAAAAAATAGTTCTTAATAATCAGTAACCAATATACAGTTTAACCTTAGAAAGATTATCAAAAAAAAAAAAACAACCGACCACAAGGATGAGCGCAACATTCTTGTAAATATTATACTTTTAATTATTCCCGTTGAGCTGATGAGTTTGCTAGAAATGGAAGCAGGTACTATTTTCATAAAGCTTACACTAGCTGTGAGCCCAAAACTAGTTTTGAATAGGAAGGGCTTTAATGAACACACGCAGTTGGAGGAACTGACTATTTGTCGACAACTGACCATTTGTTCATTAAGAAACCACTTCATAATAAAAGAGCAAGAGTCTTAATTAGCAAACTTATCTCATAAATTCATCGTGGCAACTACAAATATCATCCCCAGAAATGACGACGTCTTGTTGCTGATGATAGAAGTAGGCTGTGCCTTAATGGAGGACTGAAAACAATATAAAATAGACTGCAAACAATATTGTTTGTCGCTGTCCGGCATTAGCACGCTAATGGGCGGACGTAGGGACTACCGGACGGTCCATCCTTGGTTGTCAATTACCTGACGGTGAATTGAAGGATCTCAGTTTTAGAGACTGACAAGCCTGCATGGACGCTTTTCCTGGTTATGAAATCCCCGCCAGGGAGATGATTTTAGTGAGTAGCGTCTTCCAGAGAGTGGTTAGAGTGGACGGTTAACATTTAGATCTCAGTCCGACGAGCTCGTTGGATGGTTTGGGAAGGTCGATTTAAACGTATCCTTAAATTCAATTTAGTCAATTCAATTGTTTTTACTAAACTCAACAAATTCCTTCCTTGGTCGGTTTTAGTTTGTTGCTTTCTTTTCTTTTTTGTTAATTTTTTAGTTCAAGGCCAAATAACTATATGTATTCTGATAAGAGGTTAAAAATAAACTATGTATGCACTTGCATGCATACATACAAGTATGTACATACATACATGGCTGCAATAAAATTTTTGATGACTGATGGCGACACGAAAAGATTTTTATTTCTTGTTGTTTGCTTTTATATTTTCCAATATTACAAGTTGATTGTTTTACAGCGTTTACAGTATACGTACTCATACATACATATATATTTATACATAGGTGTGTTTAATAAGGCATCGAGAGGTGCATATATGTAAATACAAAAGGGTAAAGATAAACTTTCAAAAAGCTTCAACATTCTTAAAAGTTTTATACGCATTTTTCTCATGCAAATGTTCATTTCAGATTCGGTTCCGGCAGCAGTCAGGCCTCACAAAGTTCTGGAGATATTTGCCGCATATGCCATTGTGAAAGTGATCCGAAGAATCCATTATTGACGCCATGTTATTGTGCCGGAAGCTTGAAATACGTTCATCAGGCCTGCCTGCAACAATGGCTGACCGCGTCGGAGACTAATTCTTGTGAATTATGTAAATTTCCATTCATCATGCACACTAAAATCAAACCATTTAATGAGGTACATACAAATGTCGTGATCCTTGATGTGAAGAGAAACTTAATAAGGCTGCCTGTTTGTGTGCTTTATTTTTGTTAGTGGCGAAGTTTAGATATATCAGGCGTAGAACGAAGACGTCTTTGTTGCTCGGTATTGTTTCACTGTGCCGCTGCGCTCTGTGTTATATGGTCGCTTTGTGTACTCATCGAAAGAGCTGCCGACGATGTAAAACGCGGTTTAATTGGTATTTTGACGATTTAATTTTACCGACGTTCCTATTCGGTTATTAATCTCATTGATTTGTGCTTCTACAGATTGGCCGTTTTGGACAAAGCTCGCCGTAGTCACGGTCGGTTTAACTGGCGGCGTTGTATTCATGTATATCCAATGCAAGGCTTATCTGCATTTATGTCATCGTTGGAAGGCTAGAAACAGGTCTATTTACACTCCCTCCCACTCTACTCTCTTTCTGCGCACAAAAATATTTGAAGCATTTAAATATTTTTCACATTTTTAGAATCCTCTTGATACAGAATGCTCCCGAAAAAGTCCATAGTTCATTACATCCTTCTTCAAGTGCTCGGCAGCAGCAAAACAGACCTGTCTCATCACAGGATCCACATAGCACCAGCCGAGCGACCACAGACACCAACGCATCACAGGCAATTTGCATTGCGGCAAGCTCGATGATGCTTCCCGAAGGTGTTTGTTTCAATAATTCGGAGTCAGACAGCTCACGTTTGGCCCGTCATAACAATGACGACTCCGGCTCGGCGCATCAGGTTCTACAACGCATCGATCTTGGCACGAGTTCTGCGGTACGCATTATTGCAACAGCAGAGAGCGGAGACAATTGCGGCTTACTATCAGCTCCGCCCGGCCAAATTGTGGCTAACATTGAGTGCTCCCAATCTCAGCACAACTACGAACGAGACTGGGCTTTAGATGATGTGGTTTCGCAGATATCATCATTTCGTCCCTGTCCACAGGGCTCGGGCAGCATGACGCCCTTTTTGGACTCCATACATAATGTACTCGAGCACTCGCAAAGCTCTAGTCACGGTTCTGTGAACGATGTGTGCGGCAGCAGTTCGAGGCACGACCTCAGCACGGGAGGTGTATCGACGGACACGGGACGCGAGCAGGCCATGCAGCTGAGTAGCTTTGGCGGTAGCGGCGTCCATAAGGAACCCTCCATCAGCTCCGGTGTTTCGTCAGCCGTCGCTAACGGTCTGGGCAGTTTTGTTTGCAAACCACAATCTAAACGCTATTCGAATTCTTCGATTTTCCTCGAAAATCGTGATATACTAAACGACAGTGTAATGCTCGGTATTGAGTCGAATGACAGCAGCACCAGCAGCGTTCCTGCCTGCTGTACTAAATCTAGTTATAGGCACTCCTGTGTACTTACAACGCCCGAGCTGCAAACGAATAATTTGGGGAAATTTTTAGCTAACGATTTGCGGCGATACTCAGATACTAAACTGCTGGCCAGTAATTCGAATCTGCTTGATCCTATAATTTTCAAAACGCCTGCGAACTCGGACAACAATGTGCCACCGCCATCTAATGTGGCAGATGTAGCAACAGTTTCAGCAACAAAACAACGACAACTCATTAAACAACACTCTATCGCTACTGCTAGAATACTTGACGTCCAGTTGCCCACATCCCCGCTTACGCCCCTTTTGGCATTTGACGGCGGGAAAATTCACAAAAAAAACATAAACAAAACACTATACCGTTCAGTGCAAACAGTAGACTTCGGAGAGCATGATCTGAATGCCGAAGCTGCTGGCGTTGCCGGCGCATTACCCTCGAAGCCAGGAGCCGAACAGCAAATCGACAGAGCTCGCTTATTCTTCAAATCGTTACCAAATCTTAGCAGCAGCTGCGAAAGTCTGATAAAGAAATAATTTTGTAGGCCTCAGGCTTACAAAAGAGCAAAAAAACTTAATTTGTTGCTACTCAAACAAAACATATGGATATTTGATATTTAATTATTTATTCGTAGAAGGTATTTCGTGTTTCGTAGCATTTTTCAGTTCAGTTTTTCGCAATAATTCGATGAGAATATCTGTCTCACTAATTAGTAAACAATAAGTGTGTACGTATGCTTTATCGGATGTACCGTATCGTCTGAAATGGAGGACATGGCTTCAAATAAAAGCCTTTTGTAAAAGTGTAGATAAGAATATAATGTCACTCTTTAATGCCACTTTATCGAAATTTAAATCAAAATTATATTTATTTCTCATGGCAATTTATTTCTCATGGCACATTGAATGAACTATCCGAACTAATTTACTGCCATCAGATGAAACCAAAGGAAGTTTACAAAACAAAGCTCTAAAAATATTTTATTCTTTTTAAAATGATTTAAGCATGTATCAAAATGCTGCGTAATGCTTAAACAATTTAAATACACAGAAACATCGGTCGAAAGCTATTAATTAGTAGTTTTCCTCGTTTATCATGTATACGAGAATAGCATACATTTGTATGGATTATCTCGAATCTCGAATTTTCGGGCCCCTGAAGGAAAGTGTTTGAAGTATTGTCGTCCTAAACCGACGAGATTTTTGTTAAATTTTTTTTGTTCTTCAAAGCCAACCGAGGTCAATATACATTTTTAAAATAATGAAAATCTGTTGAAAATTAGTGGCAGAATTAGTAGATATCGAATAGTAGCAGAAGAAGAGCTCTCGTATTTCTTTTGGTTTAATCTTTGCTTTTGAAAGTTATTAAAAAATTATTTAATTCCATTTACAATTTTTTATACAATAGATGTTCATTTCCACACAACTCAAGAAGTTTTTTTTAAATTTGTGGGCCCGGCCATAATGTTTCATTGCCCGAACTTAATATTTTCTGATAATGCGAGAAAGGTACATCAAGAAATATGAATACATATGTATATTTAATGTGATACTTGCTTTGGAATTGCAGCTTATTTTATAAAAAAAGGGCAAATACGTGAATCGCTCATGTAATTTTTGAGAAGGAATATTTAAAAACAAATTGTAAACATTATCAGCAGAAAAATTCAAGCAAAAAACATCCACACATTTTTAACAATTACTAAACATACGAAAAATTTTGAGGAATTGTATAGCGGGATATAGATATGTATATTTTCATATAAAAGACTTTTATCAGGCAGTAAATTTTTATTTAACAAATTTCATCCCATTAAGCCTTAAAGATAATGAGGTGACAAGTTTTTAATGCATTTTTAAATCATGTACAAGATAAAGTATGTACATATGTTCGATAAACATTTGTGTTCTAACATTTTCGTTAAAAAATTTCTATCAAAAGCCTGTATGTACTTATTAAAATTATTTAATGTAAACGCAAGGATGTCTCCTCGTATATAAAATAATCCAATTGTCCTAAGAACTGCATAAATTAATGTGAATTATTATTATCATTGTATACGCACTACGAGTCCAAGAAGATTTAAGAAATTTATGGAATAAAAAAAACTAACATTAGAATTGTATATTCACGAAATGCATTCAACGAATTTCATCGTCAATGAATTTAAGTTTTTCTTCAGCATGGTTAAATTTTAAATATAACTCAGAAATGAAAGCCGAAAAAACAGGAAGATGTATCTCGATCATTACGTCACAAAACAATGTAACAACACCGACACTATTTCACGATGCGATAATAAACTTAGATAGCACGATGAACTTCAAGAGAATAAAAACCCGAAACAAGAAGTTTTAATAAAAAATTGTCATGGGTTTTCAGCTTTTTACATTTTGGAAAGTACAATACTTAAGTAAATTCGGAAAAATTAATAACTTTCGGTGTGATTATTTGCAATATGAATCGATCTACAAGGTGCTCGCCGAATGGTTCGACAATGTTAGGACTGGGACGAAATGAAAATACAAATATGGGATGGAAGGAAATTCTTATTTGTTGCATGTCGGCGGAAATTGTGATTTTTGAAAAAAAGAGTTTTGCTAAAATTTTTATTTACGAAATATTGTCGATGACTTGTATAATGCGTAAATATCGAACGAGATTGCTTCTGTTAAAAAATAAAAATTTGATGATAATTGTGCCCGAGTCAAATAAAAAAACAACCTGTGCTTTAGTAATCAGTCTCTTGTAGACAAGAGAGACCAATGAATAATGTCCATTGAACCTCCAACTTTAAAATCTAATTCGAGTTGTTTAAATATTTCCACCCGCCACGAAAAAGCCCTTGGTGTAGCGAATATAGTGCAGGAAATTATAGTTTCCCATTGAGTTAGTCGAATACCTTCGACCACATATAGGCAGTCTAGTGCTTGCGAGTAAAAGAAATGGTGCTCTGGCTTACCATACATTTACGTACTTGTTTAACGTCTTACTTAATTTTAAGAAATAAATAAATAAATATTTTGGCTAATATAAAATTTTTGTTTTCTATTTTAGCTTATGCTACAATTTTCTATTTTAGCAATATTTAGTATGATTGCGATATGGAAGTAGAAAAAAAATGTTGTTTTAGTGAGAAAAACCCCAAAAATCAACTGCCACACCCACACGCTAATAAAGGTTTTTGGGGTAAATTTAAATAGAGCCCAATATGGTCAACTCAATATATTAAGGACTTTTGACACAATTATTTAATGGTCAATTAAAAATTCCGTTAAATCAATGAATAATGGTTGCCTGACAGAATGAAACGCATTTCTTCGATATTATGGAATGTGTACTTTTATTAATTTTTTTTAGTCTCCAGGAAAATTTTAAAAAAAATATGAACACTTCCAAAAGATATCCAGATCTTTATAATATCTCTAACAGGTACCCATAGCCCTGAAATCACAAAATTCTGATAGCCTACAACTCCTAAACTACAATATATAAAGTCACAAAGAGAATCAGAGACATACTAAGCTTCGAAACGGTGCAGGCCACCAGCATTACAGCAAATCGGAACATTTGCAACAGACTCACATTGAACTTGCAGCTCTATTGGAATACCTTAGAGATATACAAAATTTAACATTACAATACATATGATGATTAAGGACTACTGAATGATTCATGAAAAATTAAATAATGAACATCAGGCTTTAGTTAAGAATTGAAGAAGTATATGAATGAGAACTATTTGCCCGAGTTGGTTTTGGCATTTTGCTGCGCTACTGCACCGTTTTGATCCTTGCCCGTCTCCTGTTGATCTGGAGCCTTGACGCTCAGGTGAGCTGGACCGGTTTGTTGAATTTGTACAATACGTTCATTTTGCTTGATGACTTTGTTAGGCGGCGGCGGAGCCTTGACGGTGAGAACGCCGTCAGATGATATTGTTGAAATAACTTCCTTTGCATCATAATCCTTTGGCAATGTATACTTGCGCACAAAGTGCCGCTGAATCAATCCGTGATCATCTTCTCGTTCCTCATGTTTGCCTTCAACGACGACAGTATTGTCCACAGTCTTCACGGTCAGTTCGTTTGGTTTAAACTTGGACACATCCATACAAACTTGGAAGCCATCCTTACCAACGACCGGCATCGACGGATCATCTTTAGCAACACTGCTTCGGTGACCACCCAGCCGTCTAGTCAAAGCATGAGAATGACGGTCATAAGGCAAAGATCGGCGCCTTGGATGCAGCATCAAAGAAGTGCGTGTTGGACGAAAAATGTCTATCGGATGTATACCAAATCCGAAATCGTCATCCAAAAAATCATCATAATCGTTTACCATACGGTATTCATCGAATTCTCGAGCCAAATTCGCCAAGAGTGGAATGATGGCCATTTTGTTACAAGAGTATGGTACAATAAAAATGTGTACTTATATTTTGCTTATATACTTTCGAGATTATATGTATGCAGATATAGTTATATACACTTCTGAACTATGCGCGTTCCTTTCTAAAGTTGAAAAGACGAAGTAACAACACCAACTACGGAGAGGCAGAGTAACAACGGGTCTTTTATACCTGCACTCTCACCGTGTAGAATTTCCAATTGAAATGCTCTCAAAAGAGAAATTGTACCTTTCTAGAATTATTTTGAAGCAACGAGAAAGAGCGGGAAAATTCTCGAAAACGATTATTTGATTTACGTATGATTGTACCTATATACAATAGATATTAATTTATATAAATATGTTGTATTAGTATGAAGCCTATTGCATCAAAATTAGTTTTTTATGATTTGTATAACAAATGTAAGGCATTTTAAAATAAGGGGCCTATTTTCAGTCATCGAACGAGTTAAATCTCGTCAATTGTGAATGGCCAGTTTCTTGGTTTTGCTGGTAAACAACAACAAATTTGGAAAATAACAAAGCAAAATCAACGAGAATCACCTCGTTCGATTATTGAAATTATGGGGTACGCTAAAAAAGTATTTAACTACATACATACATATATAAAAATGAATATAAACTTTTTTAGAAATTTAAGAAACAAAAAAATTAAACATTGTAAATTTTTAAATATAGAATAGAATAGGAAAAGAACTTGGGTTTTTCATAATAAAGAGCCAAATAAGTAAGCTTTCACTGTATATAAAAATACAATTAGTATAAACAACTAGCATTTGTATATACAAGTATGCAAAGAGTTTAATAGATATTAGCTTTTAGGATTTTTTAATGCTCTCAGATATTAATCAGCTGGCATATATTTGATTATCAAGAGTACATTTCTCTTCTACCGACATTTTTCTCTCTCTTTTAGAAGGCTGCCAAGTTCATTTTTCAAATTCCCCGATTTCCCTTCTGTTTTTATTTGATATGGCGCAGAAAGTTAAAAAAGTAAAAATTTAAAAAATAAATTTTAAAGTATTAAAAAAATTGAGGAACAATTAAAAAGGAACATACTCGTAGATACTATTTTAAGTGGTTTTAACTTTTAGAAGTTAATTTTATTACAACAAAGAAATTTATTAATAAATTTTTTAATTTTTTGGCTTGTCATACTACGCCGTTGTCATACTACCATGTAAAATTCATCAGATGTAAACGAAAATCTCAGTAGTTTACTAACTTATTTTATATGGTCATACATAGATTGAGAAAACTTTTTAAGTAAGCCTTTTCATTTTCGCAATTGTGAGAGTTTTTGTTTTTAAACACAATGGTTGCATTCAGAGCGGTCAAGCCTTGTTGGCTTTTTCTTGCCAGAATAAATCATGTGCTCTGAATACGTTTGCTGAAAAACAACAACATTTAAACAACAACAACACTTTATGCCAAATTCCACGTGGCCGCCACACGAGAAGGAAATAAAACACTGAAAATGAGTGACAGAGAAGAAAGTTCTGAACAGATGCAGCATACAAATTTTTGGCTAGAAAAAATGGCGAATGCTTTGTCAGCCCTTCTGACCTTTCTACCCCCTCAGACAAAAATTAAGAAAAAGCCAACATGGCTTGACCGTTCTGAATGCAACCAATGTTTTGCATACAAAATGGATTTTACTGTTTCAATAGAATGTAGTTTGCTTGTTCGTTAATAGTGTTGAAAAATTGATAGTGTTTCAGGTTAAGTACTTGTTATATGGTTTAAGATACCATGGTTTATAATATTTAGAATTTTCGCTTTTTAAAATTTGCTTAGGTATTATTCCCAAAATTATCGTTCATTCCCCTTTTTTCAAGAGGAAAATAAATTCCCCGCACTTTGGGGAATTCTCCACGACTTAACAGCCCTGCTCCTTACTGCATAAGGTTTTTGATTTTTCGTCCATGGCTCAGGCATTTTCCAGAAGGCTTCACTGACATTACATTACCTTTCCAAAGAATGGATGCATGTA
Organism: Conops quadrifasciatus; assembly: GCA_949752815.1. Classification (NCBI taxonomy): domain Eukaryota; kingdom Metazoa; phylum Arthropoda; class Insecta; order Diptera; family Conopidae; genus Conops; species Conops quadrifasciatus. Next base: position 25,389,595 of record OX457079.1, on the reverse strand, counting down.
AATGTATGCATAAATGTGTGTGTATATAGATGCATGAGCTAGGCCCATCGGTTAAATTGTCCTATATATGATGTAGATAAATATGCTTTAAACGATTTCAACTCTGGTTGGGAAACTATATATGTATTCCCAATGTGAATCATTAGGCCCAAAACCTATTTTTACCAGTGAATTTTAAAGAACGCAAAGGACTATCTATGTACGCACATTCATACGTACATATATCATGTCCATTGTATAATCTTAAGATTAACAAGTAAGAGCGTTATCTTCGGCCTGGCCGAAGCTCATATACCCTACACCCGCATCTGTCGAGGTGATAAAAAGTGGGCGGGTGACACCTACTTTTTTTTAATTTACAGTGAGCAAATTTTTATCTATTAACTCGTCTACAACACCGTTTTTTCTACCAAACATCTCATTATATGGTATACTATATAAGTGGGCGTGTCACGCCCATTTTTCAGAATATATTTTAGTCTAAGAAGGTGGACTCGGGGAAAAAATTTCAGCTTTATATTCGCTCTACAAGCTGAGAAATTGAGCTATAAGCATGGGAAAATTCACATTTGCTATTAAAAGTAGGCGTGGCACTAATCCGATTTTCCTCATTTTCAATACCAAACAGCCTATGATGACAAAGTATATTCGTGCCAAATTTCATGGCGATAGCTTTATTCGTTCTCCCGTAATCGTGATTTCTACAGACAGACAGACAGACAGACAGACAGACAGACAGACAGACAGACAGACAGACGGACGGACATGGCTAAATCGAATCAGGAGGTGATTCTGAGCCAGAATATATATACTTTTCTATACCTGCCACGCCTCCTTTAATGCGTTACAAACGGAAGAACAAAGTGAATATACCCTCATCCCTTCGGGTGTAGGGTATAATAATAATACAGAGGCTAATAAATATAAACCATCGAGACGAAAAGCCCTTTTTATTTACATATGTATATAGAATTCAATTTTTAAAAAAAATTTATTTTTCAATTATTTATATGAATATATGAAATATATGTATATATTCATATATAAAGAAATATATGAATAATCTTAAGATTACTAATAATACAGAGGCAAATAAATATAAACCATCGAGACGAAAAGCCTTTTTTATTTACATATATAAAATTCAATTTAAAAAGAAAATTTATGTTTCAATTATTTATAAAATATATAAATACAAAATGATTAAATGAGTGTTGAGATATCGTGAATCTTGGCTACTAATCTACAGTACAAAGCCAAGTTGTACACACTCTGCCATCTCCTTTTATTTTTTTTCTTTTTTCTCGCCGGCATCCTTGGTATCTTCCTTCGGATTTTCCTTTACATTTAGATGTGCTGGACCCACTTGCTGTATTTGAATAACACGCCCATTGGCAGATTTGTCCTCGATTTTAGGTTTGGGTACATTCACAGTCAATACACCATCTGAAGACAGTGTTGACATTACTTTTTCAGCCTCATATCCTTTGGGTAAAACATAGCGACGGACGAAATGGCGTGAAATGTAGCCATGGTCGTCTTCACGTTCTTCGTGTTTGCCCTCGACCACTACTGCGTTGTCAACTACCTTCACCGTCAGTTCGCTGGGTTTGAACAGTCCCACATCCATGCATACTTGAAATCCATCCTTGCCAATGGTCGACAAGGCGTCGCTTTTTCGGCCGCCACCGAATGCTTGTAACTGTTGTTGCGGAGCCCTGGATCCGATGGCTAGATATGGAGATCGATGGTAATACAACCCAGGTTCAACTCCACGGAATGGAGAAATCCCGGTCATCGATAGACGATTCAATTCTTCAGCCAAGTTCAAAATCAATGGTAGGCTCGACATTTTTTATCAAAATTTACACAAATTCTTTCGACACTTCTTTTGTTGTTAATTTTTTAAAAGGTTTCTGCAACAATAAACTCTTCGTACGTAAATCTGGCAATTGCAACGACTTTTATTTAAATAACGACGATACGCGGTGACTTGCCTCTTTTTATACTCAGCATTTGAAAGAGAAAATTCCAGAGCTCAGGAGAAAGATTTTTTTTTCGTGTCAGAGCGATATACATTGTACATTCTTTGCCCATCCCTTTGCGCATTCATTTATTGCCGCTGTATTTACACTCTTTGTGAGATGCATGGATGCATGCATATTCATACATACATTCATAAGTACTTTTTATTTTATATACGATATATGGATATGTATTGATATTATTCTGATACCCAGCAAACCAAAGTAGACACTTACGTTAAGCACATTTGGTAATAATATTGTAATTTCAATATTCGCAATGAATTTCCAAGTGTATTTGGGAAAAGATTACTGACACAATCTTTTTCCAAGTATACTTGGGAAAATATTACTGATACAATCTTTTTCCAAATATACTTGGAAAAAGATTACTGACGCAATCTTTTTCCAAATGTTTTACATTTGCTATTGGAGAAACACTCTTAGCCTTCTAAAAATTTTGATAAAAGACAAAGAAACAAAATATTATATATATATAAGAAACAAAATTCCCAGTTTATGTTGAAAATTTAAACAAAAAACACAAAAATTTTTCCAAATAAAAAAAAATTGTTATAATACAATTCTATTATTGTAATACGATTTACATAATTTAAGACTTGGTAAATTGATACTTGTTTGACTTAATACTTGTTTGAGTTTATAATTGATTGATACTTATTAAAAAGTTATTAAAACTTATTAAAGACTTATTAAAAAATAATTGAAATTTGAGTCTCCTCGGCAGACGACAAGGGTTAAAAAAGGAGAATTATTGTAGAAATGGAATTACAAGCAGAACTATTCACAAGCTTTTTAAACAATTACTTATAAGCTTTGAAAATTATTGCAAGAAAGTCTTGGAAAGTAACTGTAAATTATGCTTGTAAAACTATTGCATTAAAAGATTTGTACAAGCTTTTTAAACATGTACTTGTAAGCTTTGAAAATTATTGCAAGAAAGTCTTGGAAAGTAATTGTAAGTCATGCTTGTAAAACAACTTATATTATAAGTAATTTACAAGCTTGTTACGCAGGGAGCCTTTTCGATTTTTCGATAATTATAATTCAACGTATTCCAATTATTTTCAAAGTTTTTTTCCAAATGTGTCGCTTATGAAAATAAGTTTACCATAAATTTATTTCCAAACGTTTTGGTTTGTTGGGTAGGAACCAGCCAGAAAATTTTTTGCGAATGAAATACAATATCAATATATATATATATATATACGGATATATAAATGCTTATTAAGGAGTTATACTGGTTACACTTTATATGTATACAGAGTTATTTTTTAAAAGTCGCAATCAAGAATATACTTACATAGTTATGTATGTATATACATTTATAACAACATTTTTCGAACAGGACTGCTTTCAGTAAAAAAAAACCACAATTGTATTTACTAAATATGTATATATAAATAGCTGCGGATAATATTCTTCAAACATTTTCTTGTTGGTTATTAATATTTTTACTCCTTTTTTGCGCAACTGTACAACTAGAAGTTTAAAATTACTGCCCGACCGGCTTTCGTACCTTTTTTCGCAAACATTTTGTAAACAATGTCAATATAAATTATACTAAAGCTTATCTACAACAAAAGCAAGTCTTCATAAAGTTTATTTATAGAAATAATAATTTAAATGGCAAATATGATTGTTGTTGCACGATTTGCAACTGATTATAGAAGAGCAGCTGTTTTGTCTTCAGATTTTATTTTCTTGTTTATTCCTTTGCCGGCCGGCAGACTGTTTTTAAAACGTAAATAAAGCTATATAAATTCATAACAAAGCAAGTATATTAATATTTTTACTCTTTTATATACATATAAAAAGCCGGTTTTTTTTCGTTTTCCAAACTCAGCCGGTTAACATATTGTATATATATATACCGATTAGAATTTTAAGAGAATAAATTTTTTATCTCTCAATCTCTCTTTAGTAATCTCTCTTAAAAGTCTCTTTGAATAAAGAGACAAATATGAGGTGGAAAAATATATTGTTATATATGTACTAAATAAATGAGTAGAGACGCAATAGGAACAGAGTGGAACTGAAAGCGAGAAATAGACATAATAATTTAGCATAAATTTGGTGACTTTTTCAATCTTTGGAAATTGATGGTGAAAAAAATGTTTCGCTAAAAAATTTTGCGAGTAATATATATATATACAACCAAAGTAAATAAATACATATATATGATTTCGAAATACAAATATAATGTATTGATGCATTGTCCTGGCAAAAATGTTTAAAATATTCGCAACTTTAAATATATAGGATGGTGTTTGATACAGTTTCAGTTTACACCACCGATATTTTCCACGAGTAGGAAATTCTTGCCGAGGTTAAAGAAAACAAGTAAGAGCGTTATCTTCGGCCTGGCCGAAGCTCATATACCCTACACCCGCATCTCTCGAAGTAATAAAGAGTGGGCGGGTGACACCTACTTTTTTAAATTTACAGGGAGCAATCTATCTATGATCTCTTAACTCATCTACAACCCCGCTTTTCCTACCAAACACCCCATTATATGGTATAGTATATAAGTGGGCGTGTCACGCCCATTTTTGACAATATATTTTAGTCTAAGATGGTGTACTCGGAAATAAAATTTTAGCTGAAAATTTGGTCTACAAGCCAAGAATTTGAACTAAAAGCATGGATGAGTGCATATTTTCAATAAAAAGTAGGCGTGGCTCTGGTCCGATTTTCCCCATTTTCAATACCAAACAGCGTAGGATAACAAAGAATATTCGTGCCAAATTTCATGACGATACCTCTATTCGTTCTCCTGTAATCGTGATTTCCACAGACGGACGGACAGACAGACAGACAGACAGACAGACAGACGGACGGACATGGCTAAATCGAATCAGGAGTTGATTCTGAGCCAGAATATATATACTTTTCTATACCTGCCACGCCTCCTTTAATGCGTTACAAACGGAAGAACAAAGTGAATATACCCTTAACCCTTCGGGTGTAGGGTATAAAAATCAGAAAAGTACAAGGAGACAGATGAAATTGTTCCCTGCTAATATTTCACCGTGAAGCTGCCGTTTATGGCAGGACAAACGAACAGTGTTTCAATACAAAAAACACACGCTCGGAAGAACTTGTCCATGGACATGGACATATATGTCCATGGACATATAATTTCTCGTGAAATTTGAAATGATTTAAAAATTTCAAGTTTGTTACATGCCTGACACCTTCCCACGATTACATCGTCCAGAAACTTGGTGGACAATGGAGGATGTGTAAACTAGAGCACTGTTTCCTAACCGCCAGTCCGCGACTCTAATCTGACAAGCCCATGAAAACTTAAAAAATATATATTTAATTTGTATATATGTACATCTATCTATACTAATATTATAAATGTACCTCTCTGTAATGTAAATCCCCTCTAAATAGGGGATAAAGGATGGTAGGGGAATTCAGTCTCAATTTTAAATTAAGTTAACATTGTGCTGGACAGAATAGATGTCAATAATAAAAGAATTTATATCGTGGTAAGACACAAACAAGCAAGAAGTATCTCTTGGACCCTCGAGTTATCAAGGAAACCCTATAACGGACCTCTCCTATCCAAATAAAAAAGTTTCGTGTATATCATATGTACGTATGTATGCAAGCGAACGACTGTGATATGTACATATGTATGTATATCATTGAATCAAACTAAGTTAGAGCGAGCACTATTCCACGCGAACGAAGTTGCGGGCAACAGCTAGTACTTAATATTATCAATGCGAAAGTAAGCCTGTCTGTCTGTTACCTTTTCACGGCTGAACCGCTGCACCGATTTTGGTGAAATTTGGTGTGAAGATAGCTGGAACCCTGACGAGGGACATAGGGTACCTATTTTATAAAAAGTCAACCTCTAAGTAGGGGATAAGGGACTGTAGGGGAGTTCAGTCTCAATTTTAAATTAAGTTAACATTGTGCTGGACAGAATAGATGTCAATAATAAATGAATTTATATCATGGTAAGACACAAACAAGCAAGAAGTATCTCTGGGACCCTCGAGTTATCAAGGAAACCCTATAACGGGCCCCTCCTATCCAAATAAAAAAGTGTCGTGTATATCATATGTACGAGTATGTACATATACATACTGCAAGCAAACGACTGTGATGTGTACATATGTATATCATTCAATAAAACTAAGAGCGAGCACTATTCCACGCGAACGAAGTTGCGGGCAACAGCTAGTATTTATATATATAACAAACAACTCCACTTTTTTGGAAGTATTTTATTAATTTTATTATGACTTCATTTATAAATAATTCTATTTATTCTATTTATTATTTTATTATAAAAATGTTTTACTAATTAAAAAAAATTTCAAAAACAATATACAGGTTGAAAAAAAATCAAACTAATTTGTAATGTACTGTTATTAAATCAGAAATATTTATTGCTCAATGTAGTTTAAATTTTTTTTCAACAGATAATTTTTTAAATGAAAAATTATACTCCGGTCCGCAAAAAAAGAAGATATTTCTCGGTCTGCGACGAGTTTTAGGTTGAGAAGCACTGAACTAGAGAATATGCGTTTTTCATGGCAGCGATAATCGTTGTTTATAGGCAACATTACCTAAAGAGTAAATAAAAAACAAGAAAGTGAACTGCAGCCTGGTCGAAGATACCTTACAGCTGTAACTGTTGAATCGGGGATGAAAGAGTGCAATGCGCATTTTCATTTTATTTACAGATAGTTAATTTCTATTTGTTAACTTTCTTTCAACAATGCTTTTATACCAGCGAAATTATTTCTTTAATACGGTAAACTCGGGAATAAAATTTGAGCTTCTGACATGCCCTAAAAGCTTAAAAATTTAGCTCTAAAAATGCTTAAATATATACTACATACATATTCACTATATGTATACATTTTTAATTATATAAATACAAATTTTTTCCATTTGAAATCCCAAACAGACGATACTTGAATTCGTTCTCATGTAATAATGGTTTCCACGCACATGGATAAATTGACTCAGTCGGTGATGGTAAGCAAGAATACAAGTAGTATACTTTTCTAAATCTACCTCGTCACCTTTAATGCATTACACGCACGGTAGAGCAAAGTATACCCTTCAAGTGTAGGGTATAAGGAGACATATATCTCTTAAGATTTGGCTTCTATTTGGATTCCTCACTATATTTAAGGCTGCACAGAAGCTCCTCGTCATCGAAGATGAAGAAGTTGTTTTTCTTTTTATTAAAAGAAAGAGGTGAGTTTTATGAATTTGTTTATTAATAAGTAATAATATCTGATAAAGATAATATTTGTGTACTAATATCTGGAAAATATTGGAAGAAACACTTGAAACAGTTTGTAGATTTTAAAATAATATACATATTTAAGAGTTAAGTATAGAAAATGACTGATTTCCATCTGTATGAAACTTAGCGGCTTTTACTTGGGGCGATAAACTATCGGAGATTGTAGTTCGTCAGAAAACTAGAGTTTACACGAGCAATCATTTGTTCGTGATGATGACGCATGTCAACGCTAGTGTTTTGCTCTGTTAGTTTGACGCCAATGTAAACGTGCGCCCATGTTGCTATCAACCCCAATTCGACTCTGAGGATGCATTTTATACAAGAAGTATAGGAGCTTATTATACCAATAGAAAACTATATATAATAAGTGTTACAGATAATATTTAAAGAAATACATAGTTATAGTTACCAGGTTATCAATTTGGAATTTTACAATACATACAGTATTTTTAACGCTGGGACTGTTACCAGGACAAGCGGCCTTCCCACAACTTTTTCATCAGGATCAAGAGTTATCTGCAAGGAAGAAATTAGCAGTATGTCATGATTGCTACTTAGGATAATAAAGCCCTCCTTCCTTCCTTCTTATTTCCCACAAGTTTATCTTTTATATTATAAGTGCTTTTTCCTTTATATAGTCACGTTATGATTAGTCTAAATATTAATCATGTTTAAGAGTATGTTTTTGCCACTTTAAAATATGTACTATATTTCTATAGGCACGGACCAACAAGCACTCTTCGAAGATGCGTGTTTTCAGTGAAAGCACCCTTTTGTCTGTATGGCTACCATTTTCCATTTACTTCATTTGTCAATATCTCGAAATGGCTATTGCTTTGCGACAGTTTCGTAATGGCCGCTACCTCCATGGATTTCTCGGTGGCCCCAGTAAAGTGCGTCCATTGTACCAGCAAGACGACCCGAAGGATATGTGGTTCGAGCAACCTCTGGATCATTTCGATCCTGCAAATAAAGCTAAATGGAGGCAGGTTTGTTGCTTAAAATTCCAGTAAATCGATTAACATTTTAATGTGGCTGCGAAAATTTTTCAGCGTTATTTTGTAAATTCTGATAACTATCGCAACGATAGTAACGCTCCCGTATTCTTGATGATAGGAGGTGAAAGTGAAGCCTCTAAAAGATGGATGCATGAAGGTGCTTGGATGCATTATGCCGAACATTTTGGGGCTCTATGCTTTCAGCTCGAACATCGTTTCTACGGTCAAAGTCGTCCAACGAGGTGTTATTAAAAACATTTCTGAACTATCATCATATTTCAAATCATTTCGTCTTTTGGGCTTTATAAATTTCTAGCGATTTGTCCACTCAAAACCTTTACTATCTAACCTCTGAACAAGCTCTTGAAGATTTGGCCAGATTCGTTCATGCTATGAAAGAACAATACAAATTAGCTGAGACCCAGAAATGGGTAGCATTCGGCGGTTCCTATCCTGGCTCTTTAGCCGCATGGGCACGTGAAAAGTATCCACATTTAATCCATGGTTCGATTAGTTCCAGTGGCCCACTGTTAGCAAAAGTGGATTTTAAAGGTGAGTTCTGTTATACAGACGCTCGAGATCGAGAAGTGGGACAGTTTTATACAATAGAATAACACTAATAACTAAGTTAATATAATTTTCAGAATATTTTGATGTTGTTAAACAATCATTGGCTAGTTATTCTACAGATTGTGTTCAGGCAGTAAGTCGTTCCTTTGCTCAGCTTGAAATCTTATTAAAGCACATGATAGGCCATCGCAACATAGACAAATTATTTAAGTAAGCAATACGACATTATATATACGGATTCTTTTTCCGGATTCTATGCTAAAATACGTATATATTTGTTTAATATATATTTTATTTTCAATGCCATTTCTCATTATGTCTTAGGACATGCACTCCGATCGAGCACTCTATTGAAAACCAACTAGATATATCAAGCTTTTTTGAAAATCTCGCTAGTAATTTCGCTGGTGTCGTACAGTACAACAAGGATAATAGCCCACACACCAAATATACAATAGACGAGGTAGGCTTACATAAAATTTATGTAAAATAATGTATATACGATGGTATCTAATGTGAATATTTTATAGGTTTGTGATGTTATGCTGAATAGCACAATTGGTGCGCCAGTTGCACGCCTGGCTGTGGTCAATGACATGCTGCTGAAGCAATCAAAAGAGAATTGCTTAGATTACAAATACGATAAGATGATCGCTGAAATGAAGGAGATCTCTTGGAAGTCAAAAATAGCAGAAGGTATGCGCCAATGGACTTACCAAACTTGCAATGAGTTTGGATTTTATCAAACATCGGAAAATAAGAGCGACACATTCGGCGATCGTTTCAAAGTTGATTATTTCATCCGTCAATGCATGGATATTTATTCAGAGAGGTAAATATGATTACATACGAGTATGGTCGTAAAAGAGCAAACAACTTTAACGTATAAAATATGGACTCAAGCATGGACTCAAAATATTTGGAAGACGTTGTGTCTAAAACGAACAAATTCTATGGTGCTCTCAGACCTAATACCACCAATGTCCTTTATGTACATGGTTCCATAGACCCCTGGCATGCGCTCGGATTAACTGTATCCAAAAACTATAAAAGACCAACCATCTTTATTAATGGTAAGTAATATTAGTACATATTTAAATTTTGTTCTGAGTGAATACATCGATAAAAATTGTCAAATTCAAAGGTACCGCACATTGCGCTGATATGTATGAACCTAACACAATGGACCCACCACAGTTAATTGCGGCGCGCAACACGATCAAAAAATATTTGGCCAATTTATTGGAGGCATTTGCAACTGATTAGAATTTAGTTTGAGCAGTCCTTCAGTTAGTTAAGTTAACGAATCGTTTCCTAAAAAGTTATTTTTGCTTTGTTATATAAAGATGATAATTATTGATTAGTTGTTTAATAGGATAATAATAAAAATCATTGGATTATAATTAATGGTAATCATTAGATATAGTACATTGTATTAACGTTTCATATGGTTATGTCTTATGCTTTGCGTAAATAAAGTAGAAGTAAAAACACCATGGATTATTATTCAGTTGTTGTTACAATTTTAGAGTCAGTTGAGAGCTTAATATATTCTTTGTGCTATTCTTACTAAGCAAAATTGTTGCTTCGTTTCAAGTATTTCTTATTGCTGTTATGAATCTGACAAATAAATTCAATTAAGATGCAAGGAGCGGGCAGGACTTGAGCACGGCCTTGAGTGGGCTGTTACATGAAGATCTAAATAGTGAAGATCTAAATCGTTCATATCGATTAAATTCGATTCGAACACGTTAACAAATTAATTTTGATTAATTTTTAAATAATTTTTATTTATGTATATAACAAGTTATAAATTGAATACAAAGTAGGTTAAATTAAAAATTTTAAATATAAAGCGATTAAAGTTTGCTAGAAAAAAATCAGTTCTTTCTGGCGTTCTCCACTTTTTCGACGAATTTGCTCCAATAGATTTGTACCGTCGGGTTTTTAATAACATACTTATTAAAAGAACGCATCGATAAATTATATGCCCAAATACTGAAGTCCCAGAGAAGAGCAATTGTCCTGAAGAAGTACTTTTCCATTTGTTGCTTGTCAGGTAGTCCATACTGTGATGGAGGGGAAGATTCTGGTGGATTGGCGGGAGGACGGTCAGCGTAGAAACGTGTCGCTGTGAGTGCGAGAGGTGCAAAAGCATAATGGTTTGCTAAATAACACGGAACTGAAATTAAGAAAACCCATCGGAAACTTTTTTTCATTCCATACTGATTACTGATCTGACCTTTGACAGATTGCTGCTTACTGCTACCCATCCAGCAATCCGTGATGGAAAGAGAAGACACTGCAGCACACTTGTTCGAGCAAAGGCTACCATATTGCGCTGCTGCCGCTGCTGTACTCAGCCTTAGCGAGATTCGGTTTGCTTTAAGAGCTAACATTCCAGCTGCGCCAACAGGAATAAAAATTTCTTTGCTTTGACCTGAGAATTTATTTTAGTCTGACTCAGATTTTTTTACTATTCTACTTACGTTTTTTTGTTGGCCGCCTTTGATGATATCAGTACAATTGTTTTCGTCGCTGCCGCTGCTGCGCGTGTGTGCTTGTGGTGAAGCGATTTTCTAGAATTTTGCCAATTTCAATATTCCGTAAGCTTTAAAAGCTGTAAGGCGTAAGACGTAAATTTGTAAAGTCTGTTTAGTGTGGTCGACAAAGTGAGTAGCTTTTAAGCTTTTTTTTATTCAGAGAATCTTTTTTTTTTGTATATTAGTATTTTTAAAAATCTGTAATCTGTTTGACAACAACGACAGCTTGTGGCGCAATTCAAATTGTGAAGTACAAATGTGACGTTTCGAATTTGTTCATAATATTCGTTATTTTAAAAATAAGGAATCAATAAAAATACGTTATATTTCGAAGCCCATAAAATCAATAAAAATACATTATATTTCGAAGCACATGTGCAATAGTTGCTATTGTCATTAGCGGGAACAATACCATTTTTAAACCGTACACCGGAAGGAATATGTATTTTGTTCTCCCGTTAACGCATTATTTTCCGTAGCACAGTCAAGGAGGCGTGGCAGTTATGAGAAAGTATATATATTCTGACTCAGAATAACATTCGGAGGTCATTTAGCCCTATCCGTCCGACTGTTTGTCTGTGGAAATCACGATTACGAGATTTGAGAACGAAAAGAGGTATCGTCATGAAATTTGGCGATGGCCAATTTGGCCTACTTTTAATAGTAAATAAAAAATCATCAGTTTTTTAATCTACATTTTTAAGCTAGTAGGGCAGATCTAAAGTTGACAATATATTCTCGTCTTACCGTAATTACCGTCCCGGACAAAGGTACATCCCAAAAAAAGGACGTAGTCTGCCCACGTGGAAAACAATTCACGATTACAAAGGAACGAATGCCGGCATCGTCATAAAATTTAGCACATATGTACATATATTCTTGGTCATAGAACCCTCTTTGAGATGTAGAATGGGGAAAAATCGGATAAGGGACACATCCCTTTTTTCTATGTAGTAAATATAAATCCATTCGTTTTCAGAGCAGATTTTCTCAGAGCAGTTTGTAGTGCAGATATGAAGCTCAAATTTCGTTCCAGAGTTTACCGAATTGGTGAAAGTCATATCACCAATCATGGGCGTGACCCTCCCAGTAGTCTACCATATTATATATCGTAGGAGATTTTTATTGTTAAAAACGATGTTATAATAACCATAACAAATCTTTAATATATCACATTGCTATCTGTATGTGAAATACAAAGGGGCGTCAATCGCCATAACTTTTTCATCATCGGTGCGTCAGATGCGGGTGTATATGAGCTTAGGGAGGTCCGAAGTAAACGCTCTTACTTGTCGAAAAATAAATTCTGTGAGTGCCTCGATTGAGTACACCTACTGAACGAGATTTTATATACTCGTGTATGTGTATCAAGTGAAATATATCAAGTAAAAATTACTACAAATGAAATCGAAATCAACCTAAATTAAAATGAGCGAAATACTCCCACAAAATAGTAAAGTACATTTTATTAATATTTTTATTTTGTATTCATTTTGACGTGGTTTTAAGCTTAAATAATTTAATACAGTTCAAATTAGCGATATCAGAAAATACACTTTTTATAAGAAATACATTTAACAAATTGCCTCGATTCTCTTTTAAGATTTAAGAATTTAAATGCAATTGTTTTCGGTTTCTCATCAAAATGAAGGTGCTCAAGAAGGAATGTTTGATTATGCTGAGCATAGAGAATAGATTAGAATAAATACAGAGAGGTATATTAAATAGATATAGATAGCTTTTTTTATTAAAGAGCTTCTGAAAATGTTATTCCTAATTTAAACCATACGCCTTAGAGGTCTGCATGGAACGTCTCATAAGCACTTTTGAGATACAGAAAAAGGTTTGAGAATTGACTGCAGAAATCTCTATATTTTTGGAATCGAATGAAGCTAAATGAATACGCTGCTAAAAATTTGCGACACTCTAAAGCAAAAAATTATCCGTGGCGTTTATGAATTGGAGGACACCGAATGAAGAAATGCTCATATCTGGCTGATTCATTTTTGTTGGTGGAATCCATGGAAATACGTTTTTTTTCTTTGGGCGTTGGGAAAAAAGGGGAAGTTTTTTGTTTCTTCTCTACGTTTTTGTTTTTAGTGGAATCGAAAGAAGTATACCGCCCTTTGGAGTTTTAACAGTGAGAATAAAGGAGTTTTTTCATTTCTGTATTTGCCAATAATTTTCCGACTGCTGTATAAGCAGCGCTGCTATGACGGTAGGGCAGATGCTTATACAGTGGTCTACTGCCTACACTGCTACAACGTTGTTTTTCTCAACTCTTTTTCCCCTGCATGGGGACATTGTATTTTTTATTGTTTTCGAAGCCTGTTGCCGTTTGCAATGAAGAAGAATATATGCATGTATATACATACAATGTGTACATGCACGTCTCATTCGAAATTTGAATGAATCATGCTTTCTTTTTAGATTCAACCCTAATTTCATTCATACAAGAACGTATGAAGAAACGGTTTCATTCGACTCTAGTAGGCGTCTGAATTTCGGAGTTAAGGAGTTACATTTTCATACGAAATGTGCTGTACCGCAGTATGTACTCTATTCAAGTGTATTCGTGTGTTCGAGACATCCCATGCAGCTCTCTAATACGCATACGTGTTTGTTTAAATGTGCTTAATATCATGACATATGAATAATACCATTTATGTGTATATTTGTATACACATATATGCATATAAATATGCTTTTATTTATGTATATAAAAAAATTAAACTTTACATCCGTTTTCAATGTGCATTATATTAAGGAAAAATTGTATTTGTTTTATAATAATATCAGCTTTAAAAAAGTTGTGTGGCCAAAATCAAAGGCACGTACATATTTACTCGTGCTTTAGGAAATAAAAAATTTACGTAATAGAGTAATATTTATTTGTTAGCTTTTCAGTTTGTCAAATATTCCGTCAGATGCATTTTGGGCTTAGATCTTAAGCTGGAAACTCACATGATATTCTTAATATGTGGTTTCTTCATGAGAATTTTCTTCATGAAAATATTACACAAACCGTGAATTTTCTGAATTAATTTTTATATTTTTTGCTACATAAGCACGAGTGCTTCGCTTTATTGTTAAGAGGAGTTTCTTTAGTGTTTACTAAAAAAATAATTTCAAAAATAAATTAAGTTTAGATTTAAAATTAAGCATAAATTTTGTTCAAAATTTAATATGTAGCTATGCCTAAGCATTTTTATGCCTAAAAATTAAAAATTAAGAAATCATATATTCGAAGATATTTTGTGTTGTGTGTGTGTTTTGTGTGTGTGTGTGTATAAGTTTTATAAATTTTAAGCATTCTTGAAATTATACTATTTGAGTTTTAGTCGTTAGTGGCTAATATTGTATATAACTTGTTAAAATGGAATTTTTAAAATAGTCCGCAATCCTTAAGATTGTTTTTGATGATAACGTCCGTGACAGCATCGAAAACGAATTGCACGTTATTCGTGTCGGTGGCACAGGTTAAATGTGTATAGATCTCTTTTTGATCTTTTCGTTTATTAAGATTTTCAAATTTCATGCGTATATAGTTGATGGCCTCCTCAAACGAACTGGAACCTACAATAAAATCGAAAATTATATCAGTAAGAATACGAGTAAGAGTACATGTTAATATTATCAAAACGATACGATTGATAATACGTTTTTTTAAACTCCAACAGAAAAAATTTAAACTCCTACAGAAAAAATAAAAAAACTCATCATATACGAACCTGTGTACTCCGGAAAGCAAATAGTCAATGGAGATCGCTTAATTTTCTCTTCGAATAAATCCTTTTTGTTCAAGAACAATATAATAGAGGTTTCTACAAACCATTTGGAGTTACAGATCGAATCGAAAAGCTTAAGCGATTCAATCATGCGATTCATTTCTTCATCTTCGGCAAGCACCAAGTCGTATCCTTGAAGGAAAGGAAGACAGATGTTTAAAATGATAATAATACGAAACCTTGTGAATTGTTCAATTTTACCAGATAACGCAACACAGAATATAATGGCTGTTACGCCTTCGAAGCAATGAATCCATTTTTTGCGTTCCGACCGTTGACCGCCCACATCGAACATTCTGTAAATACAAATGTACCGTTTCTTCAATTTTCTCCTCAAGACAAGACAAGACCATACTCACTTGAAGTGCAATCCTTTGCAGCTGAAATACGTCTCCACGATGCCTGTCGTCTTGACACGTGTCCGCAGAACATCCTGCGTCGTCGGCACATAGTTGGTCTGTGAAATGCGATCCAATGAGTTCAAATAATACGCAGCCGAGTCGTTTAGTTGATATTCGCGCGAGCGAGCAAACGATTGCTGCACTCCCGGATCGGCCCACAGCTTCTTCATGAGTAATACTATTTCCGGTATGAGTGTGCCTTCCTCGGTGGCCGAGGCATATGTGAAAAACTGTCGGGCAATCTCGGTCTTGGCAGGATCGGCGAAATCGATCTTAAGGTTTCCCATAGCGCGTATAATGGTCATCAGGCTCTGTATGGTATTGCTGAAGACAACTCGTCTGTATTGTTCACACTCTTCCTGCGAATAACCAGTTTCGTGTATGATCTTCATTTGTTTGGCGATGGTCGATTTGCCCGACTCTCCAGCACCTACAGAGAAAGGGTTTAGGAAAGTTAAGTTTCGGAACACGAACGGAAATTTACGACCACCCTCCCCGCGCCCTTTCCTCCCTGCCCTGAACTGTGTAAAGTTGAGAGGAAGTTACGTTTCATTTGATGTATGTGTGTGTGTGTGTGCGATGAGACAATTTTGCGAACATAGACTGTAATCTACATAGAGAAGCTCGCCAATTAGAGCTTTAATTGATGACAATGATCGACGTTAGTACCTCGAATACTACGACTTTAAAAGAACATAAAGTTATGAATGAAATATCATTAAAGATTGAATGAATGAATGAATGCATGAATGGCAGAAATTGCAGTCAATTGAAGAGTTCAAAGAGGATAACCTTCTTGATAACTGATAAAATATTAAAAGAATATTCTATTGTAAGTTAGTGTCTGTTTGTTGGATCTTAGATTGAGCAAAAATTATCCATCCCAGACGAAGATGAAAGACTTTATTTTATATATCAATTCTAATTTAGACAATTTAAAATGCTGCAAAAATGAATAGTATGGAAAATGGTTTATTGAATTTTAAGAGAGCATTATCGAGGCCAAACAATTTTTGTTTTTGACACATATAGATATGTATCTCTCAGTTGTGCTTCTTAAAACTCAACCAAACCAAAACGTAATGAAATAAAACGAATACGTAGGACTCCATACGTAACATACCATTTCGCACGTTCACTGCTTAAAATTATCTTACTCTACGCACTGATCGAAACTGAACGAGACATTTCGACGAGACGCAAAGTTTTGTCACAATAGAACTTTTGGCGTACGCAGTCTTCGCCTTATTTTCTGTTTACTGTATAAAGATCAGAGGTAAACAGTTGCGAAAGTCTATTTCATTAGCTAATTAAAAACGGTTTTATGTCTATTCTTTGTATTCTGTGAATTCTTGTTCCATGATATCCTTTCAAGCATTATTTGTGCAGTGCAAAAGACTGAACTGAACCCAGAACTATAATGTGAATATCCAGGCTTCTGCCAACATCAGCAAGCGAGCGATGACACAGAAATTGTATGTCGCAACTATGTATAGTGTGCAGAAGAAAGTTTCGTTAAATTTTTCTTGCTTAAGCAAGAAGCGCATCCAAACGCACTTTCCGTACGGACACAGCTGTTCATATGTTTACACATTGTAGTTCACCTAAGTATGTATGTACATTATAGCCAGCCTTCAGCGGAAACCTAAAAACTCGCTTTGGCAATTTTGACAAATTGCTCTAAATTTTGCATAAGCAAACGATTGCCTTTCCATCAGCTGTTCTAAAAAATTGTTGTTGTGACGAGTAGGTCCGTATGGCTGTTCCGTTCTTACGGAAGCCTACGTACGGTCAGAATGTTTCGTTCAAATTCGATCAGTTACGTGCCACAGAGGGGATGTCTCACATGGGATGTCTCGAACACACGAATACTCTAGAATACAGTACTGTGGTACAACACCTTTCGAATGAAAATTTAACCCCTTAACGGCAGTTGAATGAGGCCGTATCTCCATTTATTTTTGTATGAATGAAATTAGTGTTGTTCCTAAAAAAGATACAATCATTCAGTGAAATTTTGAATGGGACGCGTATATATTTATGCATTTATTATGTACACATTGTATGTATATCCTTCTTCATTGCGGACGGCAACAGGCTTCAAAAACAATAAAAAAATACAATAACAAATAACCAACTACCAATTATAAGATGATGTTCTAATGGAGGGAAAATGCGTTGAGAACAGACCGCCGTATAATCGTCTTAAAATTATTGGCAAATAAAGAAATGAAAAAAACTCTCCTTCATTTTCATTGCTTAAACTCCAAAGGACGGTATACTTCTTTCGATTCCACTAACAACCAAAACATACGCAAATAAAAAAAAAACTTTCTCTTTTTCACAACGCGTAAAGTAAAAAAAAACGTACATATTTCCTTGGATTTCACCAACAAAAATGAATCAACGAGATATGAGCATTTCTTAATTCAGTGTCCTCCAATTCATCGCCACGATTAATTTTTTGCTTTAGAGTCGTGTAGTGTCGAATTTTTAGCAGCGTATTCATTCAGCTTCATTCGATTCCAAAAATAAAGAGATCTCTGCAGTCAATGTTCAAACCTTTTTCTGTATCTCGAAAATGCTTTTGAGACGTGTCATGTAACGCTCTATTACGCACTAGAGAGCTGCACAAGACGTCTTGAAAGCTTCGGAAGTTGTCTGACGTGTTTCCATTTGTTATGGAATGAAGCCGTGACCTTCGGAAGTGCTGCTGAAAACATTATCAAATATGTCTCCAACAGTTACTGCTTGATTTAAAAGCACTGCATAAACCTAAAAGTGTTGCTATCTATGTAAGTTTCAAGTCTTTCAAGACGTCTTGTGCAGCTCTCTATTACGTACGTACGTACATCACAATCATTCACAATCATCAGCAATCATTCACAATTTCAATCTTATGGAAGTGTTGGTACAAATTGTGTTGCGTCTGTACACGTCTGTTTAGGGCCAACCTTTCTGCGTTTGACATGAAGTTCGTTCATTACACATTATTAAACATATAAATAAATGTTCATTTAATTAATAAATTGTTCAGAGAACATAAATAAATGTTCTCAAAAACTCTCGACAACATCAAATTTATAACGATTGTTTTAAAATAATATTTGAAAATTTGCAAGTAAAGACATAGTAATTAATCCGATTTTTAATGTCTTTCTCTAACTAGCTAACGAAAATATTGCCGAATGACAACAAGCTGCTATCATTTTCTTGCTTGTGAAATAAGGAACGCCTGCCATTTTATTGCACTCGCATGGTTCAAAAACATGATTGATCGAAGTATGTAAGCGGTAACTAATTAGGAAATGCCACTCATCAAGAGGCGCCTTCTCTGACAATCGATTCTCTGCAAATTAATACGATTTGTCTGCGCATTTGTGATATACCATAAAGAAAACCAAATGTATACAATGAAAGATGAATAATAGTTATCAGTTAACGAAATGCGAGATAAGGAGAACGCGATCAATGCAACTGAGTACTCAGTCTGTACTCAGTGATGCGCCCGCAGCATGGATGGAAGAAATGTCAAGTTAACGATTCTTAGTTACATTGTTGTTGTGTAATGAATCATCTTCATAAAGTACATACTATATTTGTTACAGCTACTATTTTTTCTGACTGATAGATATTTCACAATTGGTAAAATATTAAAGACTAGATGTACCCGTCCCCGCGTTGCTGTGGCTCATTCTGGTTAAGTGGTTAGAAAGCGTGTGTTGTTTCCGACCAAAAATGAAATATTCCTCATACAAATTTTGCAACCCCTTTTCACCACCTTAGGAGTCGAATTTCGAAATTCGAAATTCGAATTTTCGAAAAGTGCTTGTATACATCATAAAGGAAACATCTTTGCAAAATTTCAGCTTTCTAGGTCCAAGCGTTTAGCCTGGGCGTTGATGAGTCAGTCAGGACTTTCATTTTTATATATATAGAAGAAGAAGATATTTAAAAAAAAAAATGTTATTTTCCTTTTGATTCAAAATAAGAGGTCAAATCGAATAGTTTAATTCATAATTACAGTTTAATTATGGACTGCGAAATCTGCAGGTGTCTTAACCTTGACTAAGTTTTGGCACAACTGAAAAAGGATTTTTCTCTCGAGGAGATCGAGAATTCTTACATCGGGGTACCTTTAGGTTGACCAGTTTGAACACATATTGTTTAGTCATTTGAATGGTTTTTTAAAAACTTAAAATAATCATTGAAAATCGTGCCAAGATTTTCGTACTAGTACAAAACTAACATAAAATAGATGAGTAACACTGTCTAAATGTTGTAAAGCTTATAACTTTAAAAGGTTAGTAGAATTTGTATAAGATTATACGGAATATAATCGTACGTTTTTGTATGTACGTTACTGTTATAATACAATACATAAGAGCATACGCGAAAGGTGCTTTAGAAATACAATAAAATGTTTGTATACGATATGTGTTATTTGATATAATCTTACATCAATCATAAAATGTAATAACAGTAGAGCTTTCACATTACACAATAAACTGTCGCTATCTATAGCTATTCATCCAAAAATTGTTTACTCTTCTTGTTCTACGCGAATTTCTGTTTAGTCTCTGTCTCTCTCTCTCTCTCTCTCTCTTTTATTTAGTCTTATTGTTTTTTTAATAAAATTGAGTAAATTGTATATAATTCAACAAATTGATGAAATCTGCACATAAGCCAATACTGAATGGTTGCCAAAGTGATATCGTATATAAGACTAACATAGTTATCTATGTATATACAGTCAATCCTCCAATAAGCCGCAACGAAATTTGCTACAATAGTTTTAGAGCATTTTTACCTTAAAAATGTCACAAATTGATCACATTTAAACAAATTTATAATAAGCGGTCGAAAATTTCGCTTTAATTTATCAACCATTCCTACTTTCTAATGATGAAAACATATCTTTTAAACTGTGAAGTTCAAAATTCTATCTGAAGGGATGAAATTCTATGTATCGTTATTGTGAAGTTTTCAACCAAATATGGTTTGAATTTCTAACTTTTATGCTTAAAAATTCTATTTCGAAAACTGCGTAATTTGTTTTTAACTAAAAGTGCCAATATTTTAACCGAAACGACTTAACTTCTCTTATTTTATGAAAAATTTACAACGATATTTAGTTAAAATTTTTCAACTTTTGGCCCAAAATTGAATACAGAGATGAAGTTCCTAAAGCAAAAAGTTGTAGTTTTAAGATTTTAACTGTTATGTTTTCTATTAAATTCATAGTGTCTGAGGAAAACTCTATATTATTTTTGGTTGTTCATTAGTACAATCTTTTAATTTCCAACTTGTATACTTAAAAATTCTAGTTTTTCAACTAAAAGTGATATATTTTAACCAAAACGGTTTGATTTTACTTATTTTATGAAATATCTACAACTATATTTTGTTAAAATTTTCAACTTAACGCTAAAAGGAAAAAGTTAAAGTTTTAACTGTTATTTTCTCTATTAAATTCATAGCTATTCTTTTATGCAGAGCCAGATTAAATTCCCGTCGGGGGCAAATTCTAAATTCTTGCGATGGTGGATGGCTTCACTGTAGAAAGGCTTCAATTTTAATGTCATAAGGTTGAAGAAAACAATCGTAGCATACTTTTTTTTAGTACAAATACAAGTTAGAAAACTTAGAAACTTTTGGGTCCGGGTGCAAATGCTAATAACTTTTGTTCAAAAACTAAACCAAAATTTACACCTATCGTGAAGTGTTATTATTTCCATTTTTTTCTCAGAAATCATTTTCTGAGAAATTTTTGTGAAAAATAGAAAGAAAACGAAGAGTGCGCTAAAAGCAATTCGCGGTTAAAACAGTTTTAATATAGCGCGATACGAAATCGATCGTATTGTAGAAGGATTGACTGTATTTCTATGCGTTTGTGGTAATATGACGTACATATGTATACACATATGTATGTATGCATGTTCTTATGTCAGTAGTATGACAAATTCAATTAAACCACTCAACGGGACAATTTGACACCATTAAACACATTCAAGAGAAACAACATCAAAATGCACACATACATTCATAGTGCAACAAAAAATAAAAATAATACAACAACAAAAAGTGCACCCACCCCTCTAGCAAGTTTTGTACTATATTCTCGTATTTAGGGAGGAGACCTCAAAAGGAAAATCACTCTATTTGTACAAAAGTGATGTTCTCATACGTAGATAAAACGATACGAGTATTTATTTTTATGAGAAATGATAAATAAAAACGTCAGTGAAATGGAAAGTTGTAAATACGTAAAGCACTTTTGAAATTTTTTTGATTGACAGTGAAGTAGAAGAAGAATGTACCACTCAATTTGGTTCTTGTTGTGGTCATTTGTTGTTTTCTTTTTCAATTACATTTTTGAATTAACAACTTTTATCCATAAAATGTATTAGATGAAACTTTTTTTTATATACCGCACAAAAAAATCGCATAAAAATGGGTTTGAGTGTAATATGATAGTTTGTCACTTTGGCTCCCGATTTGCACTTAGCTTAGATGCTACTATATATTAAATCATTCAACGGAAACGAATATATATTAAATTTAAACACTAATAAAATATCATTTTATACTGAACATAAAAAAGTTTATAAGGAGGACTCTGTTGTTAATGTCGAGCCCTCAAAAGTCAATTTTTTGTTCAAGAGACTCAGATGAAGGGATTAAGGGTGAAGGGTGTTAAAAAAGCCTGGGAAAAAAGCCTGAAAAGAGCGCAGATAACCTTCCGATCTTTGGTGAAATTCTGAATTATCAGTTTTCGCTGGTTGCAGTCGACAACAGAGTAACCCAGATTGCACAAAACTTCTGAATTCGCGCAGCGGTTTTGATCATTATGTAAACCGCACACTTTGAAAGTGCTGTCAGTCCATTCTTTTTCATTTCGAGATACTCGTATTTAAAGGCTAGCATTTGCATTTTTAATGCAGTGCAATTGTTATGCATCCAAGGAGGATGTTTTGTTTTATGAACATTGTATAGATTTTAAAAAGGTTGTTCTCTAAATTGAATAAAAATATACAAAGAGCATATCAGAATAAAAGTTGAGTTGTCAGCATTAATTCAATAGAGTTTTCATTAAGTGGACTTACGCCACTTTCAAAGAAAACGGCTCATTATATAATGATAATGTTTGATCTGGCGCGGTAACGTATACGTATATATGTATGTATACTTGCAAAAACTCGCCCTCCTAGAGGCGGTTGTCCATGGGTACAATTTTTATTCAGCAACATTGAAGCGCAAGCGAATATAACTCTTCAACCAAGTACAGATTCGATTTCGAAGCGGTTTTCAACGATTTGCCATACAAATCTTCTAGAATAATATTCATATACATACCTACACTATATAAGCCTCCACTAGCACCACTGTAGGGTGTTATATTCGTCATTGTAAATCCGAAAAATTTTTGTAAAAAAGAGACAACGAAGAATATTAAAGAAACTGTTTTGTATATACAATATAATATATCAAATTTTTAGGTTTTTTAACAGTTTTTTTATAAGCGATCGATTGCGGCAAAGTCATACGGTGTTTTGGTAAATGTTTTTTTTAGAAATTTTTTAGCATGCTATAATTTACTCACTATCAACCATTAATATTTGTTTGTGGCTACACTCTACAAGTGTACCGAGTAGATCGCAAGACAAAAAGAAAGCTTTGCTTGTGAGAGATTGCTTTGCGGCAATGGAAATGAAATTGATAAAAATCAACGAATAAGTAAGTAAGTAAGAGTGAGTGAGTTCAGTTCAGAATGACTAACAATAAACAGAAGTACAGAAACAAAAGTGAAAATAATTACACCAAATATATTACTTATGTATGTACGATACAATAAATACAATACATTCATTCATTTGCCGACAAAAAAAATGCGAATAAAGCAACGTACGAAACGATACAACAACAATAACAACAATTGAAATAATTCCTCCCTACTTAAAACCAGCTCGCAATTTTCAAATAAAATCAAGAAAAAAACTTGCAACAAATATTGTACAAGTCATGCTTTGGCGATGACGAGAAGCATACGAGATCAATGCTGATGCTGTGCTCGAAATGATGATGATGATGATCATGATATGTACACATGTACTATAATGCAGTAAATTTGATGCATTATGATAAAATTAAATTACAACAGCGATCGTTGTTGTTGTTGTTGTGATTAAACTGTGGGAAGGAGGGCGACACGAGTAAGTCAAGCCAGGTCCCCCTTTTTCGGGGGCGAATGGTGCTTTTTTTTTAAAATGAGTTTAGAGTTTTCCAAGTTTAATTTTTTAAAATTTTACTTTTGTTTCATAACCCCGCATCCCGGAATTGTTGGATAAAAAGGACAATAAAAATTCGTTAGAAAGCAGCCTTAAGCTATTTCAACACCTGTTTTCAAATTCTCTAACTAATGTGCATACATTCTAAATAAGTCATGCTTGCCCTCTTTGTCATTTTTTATTGTATGGAAAGAGGGTCGTTGGGTCTTATTGTGAACAACTATTGTTAGGAATGCACTACTCGCTGTTAATGAGCTGAAGAAAAACAGCTGCGCCTTAGGCCCTAAGTTTATCGTGAAAAAGAGGCTCTCATTTCAGGACTTAATGATGGATTCAAAAAACAATTAATACGTTCATGAAGTTAATTGTATAACTAATGAAGTGCAAGAATGATAATTCTTCTTCTTTCATGCGACAGATAAAACAGAAAATTCATTTCCATCAGAAATGTTCTTCTTTTCTTTGGAGTTTTGTTAATTACTCTTTAAGACTACTTAATATTTAGTATGCAGATTTAAATGATTATGTACTTAAATTATAAATAGAGATGTAAAATGGTACAATTAGTTTCATCAATTTAGCCCTTAATGTACGAAAAGATTAGTACAAACCAGTTCTTAACCCAAAATTTCTTTAATAATGCCTTCAATAATGAAAATAATTAAAATAGTCCTAATATAGTATATATCTACATGGATGTATGTATGTACTTGTATGTTTATCGATGAATCAATTGAAAGGGCCGCATAACAAGAGCACCGATCGAATTCATTGCTTACGGAATGCAATAACTGTATCACTATAGAAAATTACCATTCTACAAATCCATAGTATAGCAACAAAAGCAAAAGTGTAGCGCTTGTGTGTAGCATAATTGCAAAAAAAAGAAGTATAACATAACTTAAAATTGAAAGATGGCATCTCAACCATACTACTCGTATTGTACCATACTACCCATAAAAAAAAACATTCGTTAACGCTGCGTCTGCGCTTCCTTTTATCTCACCTCACCTCACCTTTCAGGTGAGAAAGAGTGACGAGTGCTGTGCTGCTTTCATCAAGGAATTTCACCTGAGATGAATGCTTAACATCTTAATATATGTACAATATGAAACAGAGCTATTTAGAATCATGAAAAGATATTAATCTTTCTTTTCACATATGAATTCTCTTGAAAGTAGTACAATATTAGCTCAAGTATTCACGAAATTATATAGAAATCGAAAAAGAAAAATATATGTAAATGTATGAAAAGGAGACGACGCACCCAATAGCAGCAGCTTCACCTCCGATGCAGCGCGATCACCCTCCGCTCTTAAGGCTCGATCGATGCTTTTTGAGCGTTCGATTGCTTCTTTATCTCGCGCTGTACTCACGGCACAACCCATTTTCTTCTACGTATGATTGACTGACGACTGGCAATGGATTTGGCCTTTTAATATTTAATATTTAATTTAATATTTACTCGATACAATATAAAAATTATTTTTAAACCAAACCAAGCTAGCTCTAGCTCTACACGATCGACGACCACCTTATCGAAATCATTCAATTTTTGTTTTGTTTTATTTCACGACGTTTTGTTAATCTGACGGCAGCGCATATATATGTTTAATTCTGTTCTCATTGAAAAACCATTGCACTATAAATCTTTTATTTGCATTTAATTGTGTGAATATCTTAAACATGAATCATCTCAACACCTTTTAATGCAAAAAGAAAAAACTACAGAATTTTAAAACTGCGGCGAACGCAAACCAAACCGACGATACCAAATCAAAAACCGACTGAAGTAGAAAAATGGCATTCTTCACGAAGATCGTTGCTCGTTGAGTTGAATTCGGATTTGTTTTTGTGGTGAGTTAATGAAATGTGTTCAGTTTAGTAACCGAAGTTTGTTACAGTTCGATTAACCGGCGCAGATGTGTTTAATTTGCAGCTCAAGTACGTGTTTATTATTTAAGGTTTTTTTTTTTTGAAAAATAATATCCCAAATAGAGGTTGATTTCGTTTTTTGGAACAATCCTTGGACAAGTCCCGAGGCTTGAGCATTTGTTGTTATTTTCTACAGGGATTCTAACAACATCAACAATTTTGGTCGCTGTCGTATAGTTTCAGAGTTATAGCCCTTTTAAACCTTACAAGATATCAACAAGATTGATATCGTTGAAAGCCCTGGAAACTCTTCTAAAATCCTGCAACGATTGTGATGATATATGTACATATGGATATATACGTAATATGTATATACATATGTATATACATATATATGTATATACATATATATATGTATATACCAAACTACTGTATATACTTGTACATATATGTAATTTTTATAATTTAATAATTTTTTTAATAAAATCCATGATTAACGTATAAAATTATCTGAAAATTAAGAATCTCTTTCTTTTCTGTACATATACAATATACGTATATACATATATATATATACGTAATAGCAGTATATAGCAGTATTTTAATAAATAAAATAAATAATAATAATTTTTTTAAATTTATTTTATTTTTTTATTTCTGAGTTTTTTTTTTGTTTTTGTTTTTATGTAGAAATCTATCAAAAACCTGAGAAAATGAGAGATATAGAAGTTGACAAATTTCTACAGACGATAAAAACAATTAGACAAATTGGTCAATCAAAAATTGGGAATTTAACTTCGCTCTTACAAACTGACGTTTGAAAGTCCCGATTAGCACTTAACCGGACATTGTGAAATTGGCCCTTAATGTCATAAATGATAATTGGGCCAATGAGAAAATGGATAAATTTGCCAATGAGAAAATGGCAAATGATTCATAATACGAGTGTTATAAATTGTGTCATAAAATACGATACAAGGAAATAAATTCTAAACAATTCAAGACACTTTATTTTGCCATTAATTTCCTCCATCTTTTTTGTTATTAATTCGTTCGATAACGTGCTTGCTGGTACTAGAAAGCACAAACTTTTGCTATTTTGTACTGAAACTCGTTCGATAACTGAGAGAATTTACGCAAGTAAGAATGAAAATCATTTCCATATTTTCATATAATTTACTAGAAAAGTAAACGAGCAGACCTAATGTTACTATCTTTATACCTCTCTCTATTTTATTGAATATAAAAAATTGGGAATTGCGGTTTCTTAGGCATCATTATGGACGCACTCTATTCTTTCTTATTAATGATGATTATTAACTTCGTATGCCCTCCATCCATCCATCCATCCAGCTATCCATCTATCCATCCATAAGGATCTCTCGCTACGTGTGGGAGCTGTCACAAATCACAAGACGCCTCTCTCTCATTCATATATCATAAATAATTGATACATTTCATTTAAATTTTTATGAAAATAAACTAATGGACAACCCTGTTGGACACTCGAAAAGTTCCGCATTGTTTATAATTCGTCCCATCATAAAACTTAATGATGGAATTTAATTAACTGGAATTAAGAGCGCTGTATCAATTCCTGGATGTGGACAAAAAATATACACACACTTATATATATGTATGTACAAGTGTATCTATTATGTACTCATATATCATACATAAATACATACATACACATACATAATGGTATAATACAACTTTGCTCTCTTCCAAATCTTTTAAATTTTAATGGCCATTTTTTCATGCACACAAAACAGCAATCAAGATTGGCCACAAAAAAAAGATGTGAGAAGATTTAAAAATTGGGGACAGACAGTTCAGATTTAAAGTTTCGAAATGATTTTGTAAACTGTACCCTTTGGGTGGTACTTTGGGTGCGGATTGGACGGACAACGGCTTAGTTATTGGTTATTTCTCATGAAATATGACCGAGTGGTCACTCAAGAAATTTCTCCATCAGGTTTTACTTCATGTCCTTTATAATGCGTCAAAAAATTAAAATTCTTGAACTGTCTTTTTTCTGAGGATTTTTTCCAACAGCTTTTGTTTATACATATACATATATGTATGTATGTATGTATGTAATTATGCATTGAAGTAAATTGATGTAAATTTATCGATTATTGGCCACATAGAGAGATATATAGGGAGAGAGAGAGAGAGCGCAAGTATCATGACTTTTTGTCAGAGCTTGAAACTTTTATAACTTATATTAAAAAAGTCTCTGAATAAGAGTTATTCAGTGACTTTTATTTTTAAAAGTCTTTTATAACAGTTATTCAAAGACTTTTATTTTTTAAAGTCTTTCATAACAGTTACTCAAAGACTTTTATTTTTAAAAGTCTTTCATAACAGTTATTTAAAGACTTTTATTTTTAAAAGTCTTTCATAACAGTTATTCAAAGACTTTTAAAATAAAAGTCTTTGAATAACTCTTATTCGAAGACTTTTAAAATAAAAGTCTTTGGATAACTGTTATTCAAAGACTTTTATTTTTAAAAGTCTTTAATAAAAGTATTTTCTTGATAAAGTGGTGCTTAAAACGACTGAGGCTTTTTACACGTGGTGAAGGTGTTTGAAGACCCCTCCTGGGGATAGGAAATATCGTGAAACAGATTTTGGACATAGTGGGCGGTGGGTGTGGACCCCCAAAGTGGTCACACGGGGGTGTTTTGACCAAAAAATTTGTATTGCACAAATCGGTAGGAAACATCATGAAATGGATTTTGGACATGGTGGGCGGTGGGTGGGGCCACCCCAAAGGGGTCACAGGGGCCCCACTGTTATTCAAAGACTTTTATTTTTAAAAGTAAAAGTTAACAGTTAACTTTTACTTTTATTTTTAAAAGTAAAAGTTAACAGTTAACTTTTACTTTTATTTTTAAAAGTTAAAAGTTAACTGTTAACTTTTACTTTTAAAAATAAAAGTTAAAAGTTGACTTTTATTTCAAAAATTTTTTGAATAAGAGTTATTTTCAGGCTCTGCTTTTTGTTATTGTTAAGAGCCTCCGCACAACCAACTTCGCAAGACGTTAGCGAAGTTTGTTCACATTTTTCATTTATGTATCAACCGTTCTGTACCTGGCATCCTCCTCCACCAACCTTTTCACAAGCAAAATTAGCGAATACTTCCACCACTTCGCTAAACGAAGGAAAAATCAAAGTGAAAATGAAGGTTTTTCGGTGAAAGGTGGCAATACGTTTCTGCAATGCAAACAAAAATTTCTCAAAAACAACGATTGGAAGTTCGACGTCAGAGAGAGAATTGAATTGAAGCATTCGTGACTTCTAACTTCTAACGTCAGAGCTCTCGTCAAATCGTACTGAAAAGTTGACTGTAGACGTTGCGATGTTCGGTTGTGCGGAGACTCTAAAGAAGGTAGAAATTGCGGCAGCGGCAGCATCTCTCTCGCTGCTCAGCAAAGTACAATAGAGCAGCGGCAGCCAGTCAGCTATTGGTTTTTGTATTCTGTGTTCCATTCTTTCGTCTTTGAAGAGAGCTCTCCTCTCCGTGTATTTTTCAATACAATTTGTTGGATTATCGGTTAAAAGTGGCAACATTTTTTGAGAGAAAAAGTGCTGCCGCAATAGCATCTATTTTTTAGGGCAGCGGAAGCACTGATAAGGTTTTGTACAATATCTTTGCGCTGCCGCTGCCACAATGTGTTTACCGATAATGCTTAGAAAATGCAGTCCTCGCGAAATTGCATAATTAGAAAATAAATCGTTCCGTTTTCCCGTAGAAAAAAAATGAAAACGGAAATTTCCAGCGTCTGTCTCTGCGTGCACCGGCGCAAATTTCCGCTGTTTCCGCCGTTCTTCATGAGAAACTCAAAATGTTTCTTTCTAAATTTTCATAAAATGTTCAATTAAAAAGCCAAAAGATTTACGCTTCTGACGCCTGAATAGGCTTTGATCGTTTCCTGATCTCTCGAAGCATCTTTTAATGCTTATCGGTATCAATATCGAAAGTTGGAATCTGTTTATTTTCAATCGAAGTTAAAGAAATTATTTCCTTTTTTCACCGCTGCTGCTGCTGCTGCTGCTGCTTTGGAGAATTGTTTTCAATGAGTCGGAGAATGTAAATAAACAAATCCTTTGGTTGCAGGGAGCACGCCATGTACCTCTACCCTGCCTGCGGTATGCATCTAAAAGATATGACTCGTTCAACGATCGATAACACGTACATATGTACATACATATTCATAATCTAATGTGTGTGTGTATGGTTGCAGTAGGACGAACGCCATCTATGCCATGAAAATCCGTCGATGATACAAGCACGAATTTGGTATATGCTATGTTTGTGTAAATTTATGACGATCTGACAACCGTATGTGTATATTTTGGCTAATTTCGGGACGCGTGTTGTGTGAAGAGAAGGGCATATTTTTGCCTTGAGAGAAAAAACAGTTGGTTGCAAATGGTTTGGTTCGAATTAATATTGAAAAAGATTAATTGTATTTTTAGATACCAAATTAGAATCATCCTCGTATACGCGTATTCGAATTTATCTTCTGCATTGACTAAAGTAGTCTAAATTACAGTCAAATGTTTGCTGGACACAGTGTAAACACAGCAAATTTTGAGGTTAACATAAAAATGCCATCAAACAAAAAACGGGCCTTAAAAATTGCTGATATTGTTGCAGGTTTAGCAGGTTTAGTAACCAAAAGTATAGTAAAGGGCCGGATAAAAAATTGAGGACAACAGATTTCTTCTATGAGACGCGAGATAAGAAGCGTATTTTGTACGTACAATTTAGCCACTCTCACCGTTTTTGCTGTATTTCAATACTCTCAATTGGCTGAGAGAGCAATGGAGCATTTGCCAGCGCTCCATTTTGAGCAATATTTATACAAATATTGGCATTTTTAGTATGAATAGATTTTAAAATTGTTAACTAAACTATAATCTTCACGGTGTCACCCAAGTGACTTCCTACAGCAGAAACCTCACAAGCATGGATGGCTCTTTTTTGGCGAAATTATCACGATCACGAATTTTCACACGAATGAGACTCAATTTTAACCCATATTCAATATAAACTCAGTCTGACTTTTCCTTAAACACTTGAATAGGTTTGTGGAGCAAGGGCATGGATTTTAAATTATTTTAATGCTTCCTTTCAGCATTTTTGAAGTGATTTAACATTTTTCAATTGCGTAAAAATACGTCATGATGCTGATGATGAGTTGAGTTGAAGACATTGGCATGATTTACACATGTTTTGTACTGTCAAGATCGGCCGCCGACGACGGTGGCGGCGGGCAGCAATCAACAGCATTAACGTCAGAGATATCAAACCAATTCATCATTTGGAGAAGCCAAGAGAACCAACAAAGGAAGGGGAAGAAGGGGAAGAAGGGAAGGAAGGAAGGAAGGAAGGAAGGAAGGAAGGAAGGAAGGAAGAAAGGAAGGAAGGAAGGAAGGCTGGAAGGATGGAAGTTCGAAGAAGGGATGGATGGTGGTGGGCATATCTACTTTATTGCCGCTACTAAAATGTGGATGTGGCTGAAAGTCAACATCGAGATGGGTGGTCCTTTATTACAAATGCATACAAACACACATACATATGTGCACATATGCATACATATATAGTTACATATTCATACGAGTATAGTAATGAGTAACGAGCAAGCAGGAAAGAAAGAAAGCTGCTGATCGCAACCATCTCAACTCAACCGACAGACGGCGAACTTCAATCGATTGAAGAATTGATGAAAAAGGCTGCCGTTGCAGTAAAGTTGTACGCCACCATGTTGTACGTACATACGTACGTATTCGTAGGTATTTAAAAAACAAAAGCCACAACAACAACAACAATAACAGCAACAACAACAATAGCATAGAAATAGAATAGAAATTTCAAATGGAAATTTTGTTAGAGAAATTCGTCTATAACAAATCTAAATCGTTTAGTTTGAGAAATCAGTATTGAGAAAAGAAGAAGCGCACCGAAAGAACGATGATCAATCGTTGTTTGATCGATATAGTACTGCGAGTAGGTATGTAAATGATAGCGTCGAAAGATGCCAAAAATAGTGAGGAAAACTTTGTTATTCTAAAAGGATTTTCCGAACATGTGTTCTTCACTTGGTCCAATTTTTATCAGTTTGACGGCGTGCAGGAACGAACGAAACGAGAAGTTGATTTATTGCTGTATGTAGTTTATTTGCTCTGTTTCGATAGTGAAGGTCAGGAGGAGATGTTAAACCAACATACGCATTGCGGACACATTTCATGTACAGATTTCACAATACTATAATCCTGTTTTTTACACGGTCTTTTTTTACACGGTCTCTTTACATGGTATTTTTTTTTACAATGTCTTTTTTAACACGATATTTTTTTACAGGGACCTTTTTACACGGTATTTTTTTACACGGTCTTTTTTACACGGTCTTTCAAATAATACGGTCGACAAATATAAACCTATCGTTTTTTACATGGACTTTTTTTACACGGTCTTTTTTACACGGTCTTTTAAATAATACGGTCGACAAATATAAACTTATCCTGTTTTCATACGTTTTTTTACACGGACAACAAAGTTCTCATTTGGATTATTTTGAATTTAGCTGTTCCTTGTTTTATTTTCTTCTTTGATATAAACCGTTTATTTTAAAAGTGATCTAAGTCCGTTCATATTAAAATTGATTTATCTAATATTTTGAAATTACATACTGTGTGTTTTTTTAAACGATATTCTCTGGAACATATGCTCTGTGTAAAAATAGGATTAGGTGTACAAGATACTAAAGATGGCCAAGGTGGGTCTGTCGGCCAAAAAGGTCTTGGCCACAGTTTTTTGGGTTGCACGAGGTGTCATTCACATCGATTACCTTGAAAAGGGTAAAACGATCACCGGCGTATATTATTCAGACTATTTGGACAGATTCGATATTGATTTGAAGCAGAAACGACCGCATTATTTGGAAAACCTATTATTTGGAAGGAATAAAATAAACTGAAAACCGCTGGACTAAATGTATCGAGCTAAAAGAAGACTATGTTGAGAAATAAAACGCTTATTTGCCGAAAAAAATTCTTCTCAAAAAATCACCGATTAATTCATTACTACTCTCGCATTTCATTTTTACAAATATGCCAATTTTTCGACACATATTTTTACAAATTTTCAAAAAAAAAAGTGAAAACAGTCAGTTCGGTTTGGATAGATTTTAAACTACAATACTAGAATTCTATTTATATATAGTAACTCATAGATCATTTGAACCGAGAAGAGCTAGTTTGAAAGGGTAATTTGATACTGAATATTGAAGTTTTTATTGTATGACTGCATTGTATAGCACGAGTATTTTATTAAGCATCCATTTACAAAATTTTACTATCACAAGGTTTTATTGACACCTCGATATACTGATCCTGAGGCATATACGATACAATAAAACAATAACTATAAAATGTTTTAGCTGACGACTATTCATCGTATGCTTCCCATGTTTTTTTTTTTTTTGAGAAAGCATTAAAACGTCTCATTTAGTTATAGAAATTGTTTGATCAGGTTGTTTGGCGGAAGCATATTTTTCCAATTTTGTGGAGTTATTTGCCGGTCGCGCCCTTTGAGGTTACAATTTGTTGTTAAAGTTTTATTTAACTGATGAATAGCATACAGATATCGGTCTATTGGAATGCCTGCCTGTAGTTGACTCAATTTAGAACCAGATGTCAACCGGTTGCAATGTAAATAAAATGTTGTATATTTGTAGCTATATATACGAGCGCTCGTATATCTTTATACAATAGATTTGTACCATCCATGGTAAGTGCTATTATGTCGGCACTTACCATGGATGGTACATCGTATGTATGAAACGACTTACACCGAAACAAGGTGAATTTGAATTCGAAAGAAAGTTCTTAATACGTCAGGTTTTGCAGATATCCTGCTTTTATTGTATAAGAAACATATCTTTTATGACAAAATTTCTTTTGGCAAAACATTATTATTCTTCTCTTTCAAAATATGTAGTCATAAACTGCGAAAGGGATATAAAATCTCCAGTGACTCCAAATATTCATCATAGCCAAAATCTCCATGGTTCAAAATCTTGAAGTACAACATCTCCAGTCAAAAGTCCTCAAGGGACAAAATCTCCAAACTAAAAAAAACAACCCAAAATAACAATTTCGACATAATCCTTTTTATCCCCGGATATTTTGGGTTTGAAAATTATTTTCATATTTCGAAGGCTGAAAATTCTGAATTCTGAAGACGGATTCGGTTTTAGGTTATCGAAAACTTCTCGGGAAAGTTTAGTAGTCGTCTTTTTTTGGTTAAGAAGATCCGACTAGTTATGCCGGCTTGCAGTAACGAATACGGAATAATTTGTACGTATTTTGTTTTTTTCTTCTGGAAATCAAAGAAAAACAGATTTTTTTTTTACCGAACTGAAATAGCAATTTGTTTATACAGCAGAAGTAATTATTACCAGTTTAAATAGAGGGCAATAAATTACCTAAATGCTTAGCGCAATGGAGCAGCCTCATCGCGGTCATGGATGCAAACGTATCGATGAGGAGGAAGAAAAAAATGAAGAAAAAACACCGCAGAGAGTAATTGAAAAAAGAGAAACCATGACCGCACACATGCATGCACACACACACACACACACAAACACCCACATGAAAATATCTCATGGCATTTCTGCTTTTCGGTATCGTTACATACTAAATTTCTTGTTTACATTGAGTTTTTTTCAAAGATTTTAATTTTTGCTGTTGTTTTTTTTTATTTGAAGACTATAATTTTTTATAGACACACTATTTTTACTACACATACAATACAAGAATAATTAAAACTCGAAAACTTTAAAAGAATTCGAATTCGTATGTGAAAGATTTTTTCGAGAAGAATTTATATGTGAAAGATTGTGTTGGTATCACCTGCGGATGACAGACACTATACGAGTAGTAGATTAAGCTAGAATGGTAATGGTTTCAATAGTCTCAGCTATTTCCAGGCTAAGTTCCGAACGCGCTGAGAAATGAACGCGGGATGACGCCTGACTCTTTCGAAATATTCGAAAACTAAAAATTTGAACTATTCTTATACTCTTAATTATTATTCTAATATTCGCCTCTGCAGAGACATCGTTATACCCATCAAAAATCACTGTTTAGTGTGTTTTATAAGCTGGTCGAATCATTGGCCCATATTTCTTGAAAAATAATGCCGGCCCGAAACGTTACGGTCAATGGAGAGCACTATAGAGCTATGATTACTAATATTTTTGTTCCCGAATTAAATGGCGTTAATGAGGAAGAGCTCTGGTTTCGTCAACAAGACGGCGCAACATGCCACACAGCGCGCGACACAGGCAGTTTATTGCAGGAAACTTTCGATGAGCGCATAATTTCGTAAAAAAGCCCCGTTTCAATGGGCCTCCACGATCGTGTGATATCACACCTTTAGATTATTTTCTTGTGGAAATACGCAAAGTCATTAGTCTACGCTGATAAACCACAGACTTTTGCCCTTTTAAACTTGGAAGCCAACATTAACCGCGTTACTGCCGATATACGGCCTCAGATCCTCAAGAAAGTAGTCGAAAATTGGACTTCGAGATTGCGCTTTATTCGAGCCAGCCGCGGCGCTCATGACCAAAAGTCATATTTAAACACCAATGGCATAAAATTATCATTTCAATAAAGCCAATATATTATTATATAGATATTTATGTGTTTTATTTCCTTTTAAAGATCTAAAACTCTAAAAAAAATACCCTTTACATACAATATATCGCATATATCGTAAAGAACTCTACTCGTTGCTGTTCGTTCTTCAGAAAGCAAATCAAATACTAGTTTCCGCAAATCAAGGCGAATAGTCTGAATATGACTCGTCACTCATGACTCGTAAATATCTCATGGAATTTTATGCATATAGAATTAAGAGTACTTCTTTGTGACGTCTTCAATTTCTGATGCCGGCAAAGCGCGCATGCAAACTGGGTGGGCTACATTGCGTATCCTCTTGACCCAAAGAGCAAAAACTGAACCAAAGGAACAAGGAAGATACCCGCGACCACCGCAATTTTGCCTTTTATTGCCAACTGAGTGATTGCTAGCTAATCGTTTTTCGGGCTGGCGCCAGCAATCGACAACTTTTGACATGTTTTCATTCGTTATATTTATTTATACTCGTATGTACCTACATATATCGTAATGTATCTAAATATTTTTCCCATTTTTCGACTCTTGTTACGCGGTACAAGAGACGAGTACAAGAGAGAACGAAAGTAAGAGTGGCTAAATAAAAAAAGATTCTTTTGCATTAAATACCAAAAGGCGACAACAACCACAAACACTTGAGATTAAATGTTGGACTGATCGAATGCCGACCGACCGCTTCGAAACCGGATGCCTAAAGTCAAATTTACGTGTGAGATGACTTGACCTCATTGATTCTTGAAAAATATTATCAACAACAAACAACCACAAATGTCAAGTGGCTTTTCTTTGTCTTGTTCTCAAGATGAGCTAAGGTATGAGAGAGGTGCGAAAAAAAAAGGAGAGGAGAGCGCGAGAGAGACAGGAGAGCGTAGAGTGGAGAGAGGAAAGACAAGCAGAGATACAAGGCGAAAATTGAAATTATGTGCTTTTTTCTTCACTAAAGAAAATTTCTTATGTCCAGTTTGTGGAACGCTTCCTGATCCCTTAAAAAAAAAAAAAATACAAAGTCTTACTAGGGTCCTTTAAAACGAACTCGTTAACTTGGTAGTTCGTTATTCAGTAATTCGTTAAAGTTCCTAACTGTCAATGATAACGTGATAAATAATGTTAACGTGGTAATTGACGTTCTGAAACAGCTGATATTTAATTGACATATGAAAATAATAAAATATATAAGCAAAAGAACAAAAAATGCCCCGAAAAAGTGTGAAATCAACAATAGCAAACCGATTAATAATAAGTTCCGTGAACCAAATAGCATTGGCTGAAGGTAAATTAATGAAGTTTTATCTAATTATTTTATTTTCTTAAATTTCGTTCATTTCATTCATTAATACTTACTTTCGAACAACATAACCTACAATTATTTCTGAAACTTCACACTTCAGAGGCAGCTGATTTCACAGTTAAATTTGACAAGTTAGCCAGAAAATTGTCGGGGGTTTTAGCAGGGTAATTTTTTACTCGACTTAAGTCGTTGCTCGTTAAATTTAAAATAACAAAATACATGCGAAAAGTTACCAAATACTGAGTAACGAGTTTACCAGCTCGGTACAAAGTACGAGGTTATGTAGAACAAAAATTATAATTGTTATTATTATTTACTATTAAGAATTCGCAATACATATTTTTCCGCAAATATGTATATATGTATATTTTTTCTATACCTTCGTTCCACTTCGCTGACGGCCAATAGCGCCCGTTGGAACTGTTAAAAATAAGCCAAAACCAAAGAAGAAAGAAACTTAAAAATGAAGAAGCAAAAGAAAATTGAAAATAATTTTCACAGCGGTCGGTCGGTGTTCACAAGAATTATTGCAATGAATCGAAATCGGTTCACTCTACTCGCAACGCACCGCCACAGCAGCGATGATGTTTTTACTGGGCGGTGGTGGGTGCAGTCAGGAATAACCAGCAGCTTCACTGAATGATTTTTGCAAAAAAACGAGAGCAACGAGAACAGCCTTATAATAGGCTGTTTCGGGGTGTGGTATTGAAGCCGACAACGCGGATGATATTGACGCCAGGGCACGTCAATTAAACTGACGTCATGGCCAATAGATTCATCGGCGGGAATAGTGCGCCGAACGCTGAGGCGAATGGTGAATAAATTTGCTAGTAATTGTTGGAATAACTTTGAGTATACTTCTCTTATTCTTCTTAACTCTTAGTGAATAATTCTAGGAAATAAAATTTTTTTAAACTAATTTCCTTTCGTACTTACTTCCTTTTAAAGTAAACGTCTATTCTTTTAGCAAAAAATAGAATCGTACAATGCTTCCGAGAATTTAGAAAAATTCAACATTAAAATAAATAAAAAAAATAGACTTTAAAAGAAGCAGAAAAAAAACGATAGCAATAAAATTTTAGCGCTTTCGCAATACAAACGTTCAGAAAATACCATAAACATAAATCAATGAATTTTATTGTTGAGTTTAGATGAGAGCAATAAGAATAAAGTCATTGGTAACGACATTTAATTAGCATGCAAAAGAAATAGCGTAGAAAAATGCAGAAAAATAAAAGTACAGGTAACCCTCCTATAACACGGTATTTTACAACACGGTTTCACTCTAACACGAAAAGAAAAATTCCCCAAAACCCTTTTATAACACGGTACTTCTACAACACGATAACAAGATTTTTGTTGAAAATTATTTAGAAAATTACATTATGCACTATGAACACACAATATATGGGAATAACCGAAATTTTACTGCTTTTTTCTATTAAACTTGAGTACATATTTTGTGATGCAAGAGTTTACTTCGTGGATAGCAATTAGCATTATTTTTTATTCTTTAAGTGAAGATTTAGATTAAGATAAAATTATAAATTTTACAATAAAAAAATTATAAGAAGGTCTATTCTTAGCAAAAAAACTAGAATTATTTTTGTTGAGTGCAGACCCTTCATCTGAAAGAAGCTTAAAATTCAAAGGGGACCTGCAAAATTGCTTATCCCCATTTTATACAATTCACAACAAGCTTGTAAGGGCAAGCAAGCAAAGACAACTTACAGATTTTTTTTAAACGGACAGAAGGTGCACAAAATCTAGAGGAAAGTTCAAAAAGTGAAGGTAATACTCGTATTGGTAAAATTGTACTGAGCAGCGATGACGAAGAAAATTATTAAATTAAGTTTATATTATATTAAATTAAATGTAGAATTTTGTTTTGTTTCCTAATAAACATGAAGTTACTTATATGAAATTAAAAAAAAAATCTTTTTAATAGCTTTTGGAACATTACTCACCTTTTTCTACTGGCTTCTAGTCTCATATAACACGGTTTCGCACAACACGGGACTTTGTAGGAACGTATCTACCGCGTTATAGGAGGGATACCTGTAATGAAAAAAAAAAATTTAAAAAAAAAAAGAAAAAGTATAGCAAAGTAAAAAGGAAATTTCAATAAATGCTGTCGTCGAAAGATTTATTTTTTCGTAGTCTATCTAACAGTGAAACTTTTTCGTGTTGCCGACCGCCATTTTGAAAGTTTCTCATTTTAAGAAATTTACAGACAAAGCAAATTTAGATTTAGTGAAATCGGCAAATTTTTATCTGAATAGATCTTTTTTTGGTTATCTTAATAATGATCACAACACTTGCCTTTTCGTAGTTTTAAACAACGATTATATATTATGGTGCTTACATAAAGCGATTATGCTTCGGTTTAGCGCAAAACTGATTTTCGCAGCGAAAACCATTATAAAACCATATAATCTTCATTAAAATTGTGAGAAACCAAGAAGATTTCTAATTTTAGCAGTTTCAACCCTGTTTTGAAGTTCGAAATATTGTACTAGACGCCATAGTCTTGTCTTTTTCCACAATTAATATGTTAGAAAAAAAAAAAAAATAAAACTAGGTTTGTATGGAAACACTTGACACTTGATCGATATTCGAAAGCCTAAAGCCTAAACCAAAACCATTTATGCGAATGCCATATAAATTTATCCAACAAGAATCGACTTTGTACGAATGACTGTACGCGTACTTGTCATACTTGAAAAAATGTTGATGAACACATTGATTAATACCTAAATTTCTCTATGATTGTGACTAACTGTATCTATCATTTTATGGTTCTTCTTCTGGATTCTTGTTATTGTTACAAATGTATTTATTTGTCGCCACTCGCTTGATTCGCGTTTGTAATAAATATACATATTTGAAAGTCAAGGAACAAAAATAACAACAACAACAACCAGCAGCAGCAGCAACAAGTTGTTGTAGGTCAGTGTGCAAAAAAAAAAAACACCAAGCTATATTTACTACGAGTATTTTAGCACCGTACATCGTATATGTATACAATTATTTGTATGTACTTTGGTCTGGTTGTTGCTCGTACATACGTACGAGTATGCAGCAACAATCTTTAGATTGTTTAGAGATATAGAGAGTCGTCACGTGTGATCGCTGCTGCGATTGTTTAATATTTAATTTTTCATGTTTACACAAAAAGATGAGAGGCAAAAAGCAACAAATTGATTGTAAAATGCTGTGTAAAATTTAGTAAAAGGTTGATTGCTTATTGTTAATCACCGATCTGCAACGACCAACATCAACAACAGCAACACCGATACCAACACCGTCCACCAATACCAAATCGACAATTTCGTGTATGAATGGAATTGTTTATAGACATACTCAGCGTAGTAGTAAACAATTTGGACTATTTAATAACATAAAAAAGTTTAATTTCAACTAAACATGATTTCCACCTCCGCCTCCTTCTTCTATCCCGCAACCCTCGCTAATTCTAAATATTTGGATTATTTTTTAGTGGCGTTCATTGATCTTGTAGCGCTCACATTGTTTGGGAATCACTTTTGCAATTTATTTACAATTTCTTCGTGTTTCTTGTTTACAAACGTCATCATCATTTGATGATCATAATGGTTTTTTAATACAAGTTCAAGTGCGCAAAGACCAACCGACATTTCGCAAAGACAAGGACAGATGTGGACAAGGACAGAATAAAGAAAACAAAAATAATTATTATTTAATCTAATTATTTAATAAGAAAATTCAATTGAAATTAGAGAAAAAAAGATAGAAAAGATAGAAGGTCATAGGAATGGGGTACATAAGATCGAATGAAGTGGTTTTAATTGAGG
Organism: Conops quadrifasciatus; assembly: GCA_949752815.1. Taxonomy (NCBI): domain Eukaryota; kingdom Metazoa; phylum Arthropoda; class Insecta; order Diptera; family Conopidae; genus Conops; species Conops quadrifasciatus. The sequence goes on along the minus strand of OX457079.1, from coordinate 25,348,965 downwards.
CAATTTTGGATAATTGCATAATTCATAGAAATTAATGCAAAATTTAATGAATATATATAAAGATTATATAGAGAAAAAAAGCAAGATAGTAACACTTTTTCAAGAAAACCCTTTTACAATTCATTTCTAGCAATTTCTTGTTTTCGATTTACTATTTCTTCGCTAACATTTTGTAAAATACTCGTACCTTGTTAACATTAATTTAACTATTGCAACAATAGTTTCGTTTAACACGAAAAAGCTTTGTATGACTATTAACTTAATCTCAGTCATTTATATTAATCCATACAATTTTCCTGTCTAAACTTTTATCTGAGTGTATTTATATATTTTAATTTCATTGTTTTTTAGCAACGAGATCTATAAAAAGTTTTTAACAGTTAAGCTATTAACAGCCGTATTCTGGCTGATTAACTCAGCTCACCACATTAACAGCACATAGTTAATAGTTAATCATAGTTAAACAAGAAAATAGTTAAGAATTAACAGCTGTTATGATTTTGTATTCTAGCGTAAAATTTGAAAGCTGATTTCTTAACTATTTTGCTTTTTAACGAGTAGGTCTTAACAGCAAACGAAATTCCATTTTGTAACTGTCGAATTAGGCCCATAGTATCAAAAAGTGGCAGAATATTTACTTATGAATTTTATTGATTTGTGAATATAAACAAAAACAAAAAAGCTTTATTATTTTATCGTAAATACCAAAATTCTTAAAACATTTACCTCTTATTCGTGTCTTCCATTTTGCTATTTGATAAAGATATGTATGCAACCAAGAAAATGCTGCAAATGTCTTTCACATTTTTCACCATTCGTGGTGAATTTATACTCGTTTTTAGTTGTTAATGTATTTTGTAGTAAAACTTAACTACGTCATTAACAAGAACTGCTTAACAGATCGTTGTTAAGTTAACAAACAGAATAGGGCCATAAAAGTATTTTGGTTTAAAAAAGGGCATCACAATTTACCACTAACCACATAACTAATCCATAATTAATTCAATTTGCAGCAAATATTTTATAATAATTGTATGATAAAAGTTGTCTGCCATGACTAATGAAAATAAGAAATTAGTACCAATTAAAAAATAAAATTATGCAACAGAATTTGTTTCCAAAAACACCCTTTGTCTAGTATATAAAATATACTATGTAAACACATACGTACTCGCACTCGAAATGTAAGCGAGCATACAACGAACGGGTGGGTGTTAAGAAACTTTCTAAAATTAAAAGATCTTTCACGTACGTACTACGTACATATTTCTCTTGCGCCGAGCCGACATTGCGTGTTGGCTAGCACCAATCGGCTCGCGGTAATCGGCTGACGCTTTCATCGTGAACATCATCGCCTGAAATGTAAACAAAACTCCGCCTTCGCGAGCAATTGAAATGTTTGTTCGTCAGCAGCAACAACAGCAATAGCAGCAGGCAGCAGGCCTCAGAAATCCACCAAAGCAAGCATCCATCGTTCATTCTTCGTAGCGATCTCATGGCAGCGCGCGCTGAAAAGCAACAACAATTACAAAGATTAATAATAGAGGCAAAGGAAAAACGCGACCGGATCGGATCGTCCACACAAAACCTGTCCAAAGTTATTGGAGAAGAAAAGTGAGCGTAGCGTTGATGCTAGTGGCTTATGTCTCTTCGGTTTGCGCTGCTCTGAGGTGCGAGTAGGTGCGACAATGGTTGCTTATTAGCAATGGTGGACTCTCCACTCTCGACTCTCTCTCTCTCACTTCGTCTTCTTTTTCTTCCCCTCCTTGATTTAGTCGGCAATATCCTTGGAATCACGACGATACTATCATTCGTCACTTCATTTGTCTTCAGTTGATCGTAAGGCGAAAATATAGAAAGCACTTTTTTAACGTTTCTTGAGATCGATCGATGCTTGATCAATCCAACCCTTTTCAACGACTCAATTTGTTTACTATGAGAGGTATAGGTATAGCCAGATAAACATACACACACAGCCACAATGATAATCGTAACACACCGCTTTTAAAATGAAACCATTTTTGATTTCGACAAAAAAACGAAAGAAATCATAGAATCTCTAATTAGACGCTTTTAATGATGGCTGATGAAATACGATTATTATGGAAAGTAGAAATGATAATGCCGCATGTGCATTGTAGAGTAATTATTTAACATTAAAAGACCGTAGGCAAAGATATCAAGTCCTAAATTAGTTTAAGTTTTTGGGAAATAGCACAAATGTTGCCCATAATGATTAAAGTTTCGAAGTAAAAAAAATAAAAGGTTTCTAAAAAGAACTAAATTAAAAATTCTGTTGCAAAAAGAAAGAAGCCATTAATAATAGATAATAAAAAATTTTTCCTTTTTCTTTTAACTTAATTTTTCTATTAAAATTCAATAAAATTTATTACATTAAAATTACATTCATTCATTATATTACATTCATTACATTTTAATACATTAAAATTCATTTGATTCTAACAGCCATATTCTAGCTAATAAACTAAGCTCACCACATTAAAAAGCACGTAAGAAAATGGTTAAGAATTAACAGCTGTTAAGATTTTGCATTCTAGCGAAAAATTGAGATCTCAACTATTTTCTTAATCAACGGGTAGTCTTAAGAGCAAACAAAATTCCGTTTCTTAGGCAAATATCAAAAAATGGAACTATATTTACTTATTTTATTAATTTGTAAAGATAAACGAAAACAAACTATTAAAGAAGGCTTTAATATTTTATCTTAAATTCCGAAATTCTTAAAACATTTACCTCTTCGTGTCTCCCATTTTGATATTTGATAAAGATATGCAACCAAGAAGATGCTGAAAATATCATTCTTTTTACCCTTTGGTGTTGGTGTTGGTTTGGTGTTGGTGTTTACCATTGGTGTTGAATTTATACTCATTGTTACTTGTTATTGTATTTTGAGAATACCAAAATTAACTAAACTTAACGACGTCATTAGCAACAACTCGTGAGTAAAACGTTGTTAAGTGAACAACCAGAATACCAGAATACCGTACATAAGTCGTTTTAAGCTCATTCTTTTAATTTTGTAAATGGGCTAAGTTATTTGTAGCTTGAAAAAAATCACATTTCACAAAGAAACTTATAAGTTAAAAAAAAAATTTCACAAACATTAAACAAAACTAGTACCTCAGATATTTTAAGCAAATTTAATTTGATGAAACGCAAACCTTTAAACCTTTGAACATTTTTAAACAAAAACATGGCGGTGGCTTAGGACCACTTCTAAACCCTGCAGAAACTACCCTGGGTAGTCTATGATGTAACGGGGTAGTTTAGAAGAGGATCAATGGATGCTCTCTCTTGTACGTTGGGATAGGTTTAGAAGGCGAGAGAAAAAGATCACTTCCATTTACTATGTAGACCACAATTGGCCCATTGCGAATGCCTTCATAAAAAGCGGAGTATAAGCGGAGAAAAAAAAGTTGACCTTATGGCTAAGATGAAGGTCTAAAATGTATTGCTCTTCCTGTAAGAAGCAATAAAAAAGAATAAAAATTTAGTGATTCCTACAAAATTATTCCCTTATAATAACTCCAATCATCCCTTAATAGCGCTGGATTCGAGGACACGACGCATGAATCTGTAGCTAGAAAATAGCGGTCTTTTCGAAATCTTAACAGCTGTTAATTCTTAACTGTTTTCTTGTAATAGTTAAAAAACTTAAGCATAGAAATTTAAAGCTGATTTCTTAACTATGTTATTAATCGACGAGTAGGTCTTAACCTTAAAACAAAAAAATTAAAGAAGGTCTTAAGTAGGTCGACGAGTAGGTCTTAAGGAAAACAAAAAATTAAAGAAGGCTTTATTATTTTATCTAAAATTCCAAAATTTTTAAAACATTTACCTCTTCGTGTCTTACATTTTGCTATTTGATAAAGATATGTATGCAATCAAGAAAATGCTGAAAACGTTATTCAGATTTTTCACGATTGGTGGTGAATTTATACTCGTTGTTAGTTGCTAATATATTTTGAGAATACCAATATTAACTTAACTTAACTACGTCATTAACAAGGACTTCTTAAAACAGCGCTGTCAAGTTAACAACCAGAATAGGATTTTGGGATAAATATACATATGCAGCCAAAAACTTGATAAACAATTACAATATTATCTCCGTATTACGAAGTTCAAAAATGTATTTAAAAAAAATAGAAGAATTAAAATATGAGCTCAAATTGTACATAACGTGTGTACATAACGAATACACAACGTTATGTACACACTGCATACATATGTATGTACATATAATATGTTGCACCATATGCCCAAGCATTGCCCAAAGACTGCCGAACGATGAGATCTCACTCAAGAGCTGGTGCGGCGGTGCTTGAACTAATTTTATCCGAACACAAACAAAATCGACGTAAGAAAGCGAAGGAGAGTGAAGGCATCTACGTGAAGGCATCGGCGCTCTCCGCCAGCAACCAACCAGAAAACAGACCAGCCACCGACAGTCTCACTCAAATCTTCAGTTCGACAAGGATTTACACGGATACGAAGTAAATGTATGCGCGTGGAGCGTGACTAGAGCTGGTGTCTTTGATGGCGATCGTGGATCGATTCAGTTGATTACATGCAGTGAAACGGAAAAGAACAAGACGTGAACAAAGAAGAATATTTAAACTGATTGAATCGGGTGAAATAGTTAAAAAATAAAAAAAATAAAATAAAAAAGATTTAGCCTCATTTAGATATCACTTAGATATCTGACTCTATCTCTAGTTTGTAGGTAGAAGTAAAAAAAGAATTGTAATAAATATTACAGCGTTGTTGTTGTTGTGTATTCAGGCTGGTAAAAGAAATTGCAATAAAATAGAAATCGAAAATGTTCGACTCGAATGTTCATTCGGTAAACGGTCACTCGCCATATCACACGCACCCGCATCTCCTCTCCCAATCACACTCCGGCCTCTACCGTAGCTTGCCCTCGAATATATTGTCCTCCTCCACGAACTTCCAACCCATCATGTGTGCTGGTGACCAGTCGCCCATAATGCGCATGCAGCCGGATTCGCCGGCCGGATTTCCGGAGGAGAAGCCCGATCTCAGATTTGTCGATCGCAAATACAGCTACAGCTCCATGATGAGGCAGGCCGATGTGGACTATGCAAAGAGGAGCAGACCGCTCAATTGCCTGCCATATGACAGCTTTGCCAATAAAGTGTCCGGTGGATCGTCGCCGAACTCCAGTCCGGAATCGACTGCTAACCTCGACCTCAACTACAACAACACCAATAATAATAATAACCATGGCAATGCAGCCATAACTAAGTCACCCACAAGAGTAGCAGACCTAATGCCAGCTTCGTCCTTGGGCCAACAGCTGAACCATCATTACACATCAACCATCAAATATTGTTCCAACAACACGATTCTTAATCCCATGGATTATTTAAGCCATAATCAACATGATCAGCTCCATCACCACCATCATCATCATCAACACCAGCAGCATGCTGAGTCCTCGTCCCTGACGTCTGGCAGTCTTCTAGATCCATCCACACAACAAGTACAACAACACACTGGAAATCCAAGCGGCTCCACGGCTGCCAATGCCATCACGAGCTCTCAAGACCCAATGGAGGTCGAACCAATGGAGGTGGATAGCGAGAAAATGTCCTACTCCAACAGATCTTCTCCTGTTGCTGAACCGTTGCGGAACGAGCAAACGGAGGGGGGCAGTCCTCGACATCAACAATACCACCACCAGCAGCAGCAACAACATTGCTCCTCTAGTCAGGAGCTAACGTCACCCGATACCACAAAAAAATCGGGCTCAAGACGACCGGAGAAGCCCGCATTGAGTTACATCAACATGATTGCGATGGCGATCAAGGAATCACCCACGGGCAAGCTGAAACTCAGTGAAATTTATAGCTTCCTGCAAAAGCGGTGAGTGGGCAGGGTGGTCGAACGGGCGGGTGGTTGGATAGAGCGATGCATAGTGATGATTGTTGATATCGATACTTAGTTATGCAAGAATTTGTAGAACGTAAAATTCTTTAAGTGAAACTTGAGGCGTCGCCGACACCTGACGTCGGTCGCGACGGTCGTAGTAATCGAGTTGTGTTTTTACACTCAGTTTCACTGACTAAATCATGTAATTTTTACTATTTGTAAGATAAAATGGAGAAGTAACTGATTTTATTGATCATAACACATCATTGATCAGCTCCGTGGAACAGCATATCACATCCTTCTTTGTGTATTTCAATAACCATGAATGGATATTTAAAACAATAAAATTTTTTTGCAATATTTTCGTCTATCACTTTTAAAAGTTCTTTCGTGAACTCTACGCCCGAATGACGATTGTCTCTTTAATTTTATTCACTAAAAAGTTTTTTTTTTTTTTTGATTTTGATTTTTTTAATTTTTTAGTAAAAACAATGAAGTTAATTTTTAGATTTTTAGAAATGATTAAGACTAGTGTTAAATTGTTTGCAATAACTGAATTCTCATAAAAAAATTTCTTATAGTTAGATCAATTTTGGCCGAAAATTTCTTCGCCAACGTTAAAAATTAAAAAAAAAAAATGTCCTTCCATCAATTCTTCGCCAGAATGATTGTCTTTTTAATTGTATTCATGAAAAAGTTTTAGTTTTTTTTAAATTTTTTTTTTTTTGGGTTTTTTAAGGTAAAAGCAATAAAATGAATTATTAGAAATCATTAGGACTAGTATTAAATTGATTGCAATAACTTAATTCTCTATTGAAAAAATTTTCTATAGTTTGCTCGATTTTCGCCGAATAATTCTTCGTCATTCCGTGTACTTTTTTCTGTAAGTATTTATTTGGTGTTTATTTGTAAAAGAATTCGAGGCCTGGCGACAACAGGCTGTAAAAAATGCTCTGTCCTGTTGCCCTCTGTTTTTCTAAGCATTGAGGATCATTTTCCAAGTTTCTCAAATTCTGTGAATTTTTCGTAAAAAGGCTTGATGAGAAGTTCGTTGGTCGGTGATCGATGGTGATCAGTTGGTTGGTTCGAGTCCGAGGCGGTACGATAAGTTATTTATTGTTTATTTTAATAAGATTTTTAAAACTTTTATGTAAATGGTTTCGCGTTATGTTTTCTTGTTGTTTGTCATTTCATTCGTTTGTCGTTCGTTCGTTCGTTTGTTGTATGATGGGCCGTTTTGTCAATAAATACACGATTATACCAAGCTCCACTATCTATTTAAAAAAAAAAATATTGTGTATAAAGTGAGACTTAATAAGACTTTGGATAGAAAAAAAAATTTAAAAAAAAATAAAAAAAAAAAAATTAAAAAAAAAATTGTTTTGATTGCAATCGATTATTATGTATCTATGTACATAAGTCTTATCTTTCAAGAAATAAGTTTTAGCAAATAACCCTTAGGCTTCAAAGAGAATGAGAGGAAGACAAAGCGTCTTAAGACTCAAAATTCTCGCATAAGAAATATTATAAATCGATGGATAATTATCCATCAGTTATTCATCAGTTTTTCATTGAATGCACAAAATCTAATTGATTTTTTCATACATTGAACTCAACTTTTGTTTTCTTCTATAGGTTTGAGTTCTGTCGAGGATCGTACATGGGCTGGAAGAATTCTGTGCGTCACAATTTGAGTTTGAATGAATGTTTCAAGAAGCTGCCGAAAAGCTCCGAGGTCGGCAAACCGGGTAAAGGCAACTTCTGGACCATCGATCAGAACTCGGCCTATATGTTCGAGGACGAAGGCAGCTTGCGGCGTCGACCACGTGGCTATCGTTCCAAATTGAAAATGAAACCTTATGCGGCAGTGAGCGGCTTCTATGCGGCCTCGCCTTACGAGGCTGCCAATTTGGTGAGTGCCAATTTGGTCTCTTTTCCAAAGTTCCTTACATAACCGTTTTTATTCGGTATATCGACGACGGCAGGACAATCCAAACTTTTATACAGCGCAAACGTATAGTGC